>OY882871.1:53708869-54173731 GCA_963693515.1 Pipistrellus nathusii
ATAGACATTTTTTGAAAGAAGACATACAGAAGACCAAGAGACATATGAAAACAAGCTCAAAGTCGCTAATCATCCAAGAGATGCAAATCAAAACGACAATGCAGTACCATCTCACACCTGTCAGAACAACTATCATCAACAAATCAACAAAGGACAAGTGCTGGCAATGATGCAGAGAAAAGGAAACTCTCTTCACTGCTGGTGGGAATGCAGACTGGTGCAGCCACTGTGGAGTTTCCTCAAAAAATTAAAAATGGCCAAAACCAGTTTGGCTCAGTGGATAGAGCGTCAACCTGCAGACTAAAACGTCCTGGGTTCGATTCCAGTTAAGGGCATGTATCCTGGTTGCAGGCACATCCCCAGTAGGGGGTGTGCAAGAGCCAGCTGATAAATGATTCTCTCTCATTGATGTTTCTAACTCTCTATCCCTCTCTCTTCCTCTCTGAAAAAAATCAATAAAATATATATTTTTTAAATTTCATACTACTAAAAATGGAACTCCCATTTGACCCAGTAATACCACTTCTAGGACTATATCCCAAGAAAACAGAAACACCAATAAGAAAGAATATATGCACCCCTACGTTCATACCAGCATAATTTACAATAGCTAAGATTTGGAAACAGCCTAAATGCCCATCAGATGAGTGGATTAGAAAACTATAGTATATCTACACAATGGAATACTATACTGCTGTAAAAAAGAAGGAATTCCTATCATTTTCAAGCATAGATGGAACTGAAGAGCATTATGCTAAGCCAATCAGTGAAAGAAAAATACCACATGATCTCACTCATTTATGGATAATAAAGAACATTATAAACTGACTAGTGGCCCAGTGCATGAAATTCATGCACAGTGGAGGGTGAGGGGGGAGGTGTTCCTCAGCCTGACCTGCACCCTCTCCAATCTAGGACCCCTCGAGATGTCCTACTGCCTGTTTACAGGGATTAGGCCTAAACCAGCAGTTGAATATCCCTCTCAAAGTCTGGACTGCTGGCTCCTAGCTGCTAACCTGCCTGTTTGCCTGATTGACCCTAACCACTCTACCTGTCAGCCTGCTCGCCCTCAAATGCCCCTGCCAGCCTGCTCATCTCCAACTGCTCCCCCTGCTGGCCAGATCATCCCCAACTGTCCCCCTACTGGCCTGCTCACTCTAAATTTCCCCCCTGCTGTCCTGACACCCCCAACTGACCACCACTGATGGCCTGCTCACCCCCAACTGGCCCCCTGCTGGTCTGCTCACCCCCAATTGCCCCCCCTCGCTGGCCTGATCACCCCCAATGACCCCTCCCCACCAGCCTGATCATCCACAACTGCTGTCCCATCCTGGCCTGGTCACCCACAACTGCCCTCCACTCTTAGCCTCTCACTGCCTCTACCTCAGCCCTGCCACCATGGCTTTGCCCGGAAGGTCTCCCAGTCTAATTAGCATATTACCCTTTTATTAGAATAGATAGAGGCCTAGTGCATGAGTGGGAGCTGGCTGGTTTGCCCTGAAGGGTGTCCCGGATAAGGGTGGGGGTTCCCTTGGGGCATTGCACAGCCTGGGTGAGGGGCCTGTGGTGGTTTCCAGGCCAGCCATGCCCCCACAAGGTGAGGGTCCCTGCTTGGGGAGTATGGCCAGCCTAGGTGAGGGGCTGATTGCTCTTTTCAGGCTGGCCACACCCCCACTGCTGACCCAGGCTCCCAGCACCTCCTTTTTTTCCCAGCCACTCCTTGAGTGGAGGCCAGGACTGGTGGGAAGCTTGGCTTCCTCCATTGCCAGGTGCAACCCAAGCCTCCTGCTCACTCCAGTTCTATGGCTGCCACTACTTTGTTAATTTGCATACTCACTCCTGATTGGCTAGTGGATGTAGCAGAGGGACAGTCAATTTGCATGTTTCTCTTTTCTTAGTATAAATGAGCAAAAATAGATACAGAGACAGAGAAGCATCCAATAGACTGTCAAACAACAGCGGAAAGGCTAGGGTCAGGGGGAGATAAGAGAGCAACTAAAGGACTTGTATGCATGCATATAAGCATAACCACTGGATGAAAGACACTGGGGGGGAAGGGTCAATGGAGGGATAAAGGAGACATATGTATTACTATTTCTAATACTTTCAACAATAAAATTAAATTAAAAAATAAAATAAAACTAGGGCTGTGCACTGGGATAAAACCATCCCCCTCCCACGCAGCTGGGCCCATGCACGCAGCCCTGCCCTCACCCAGGCCACGCTGGGAAGTGAGGCCAGTTCACCCGCACACCACACGCCCAAGGGCCCGTGGCGATGACTCTCGTTTCACTTCCTGTTTCCTAGTGATTAAGACTCCGGCTCTGTGAAGTCAGTGCGTGTGAACTTCAGAGGATGGACAAGTTGGGAATGATTTAATTTGGTGGAGACCTACATGAATGTTTTCCAGTAGAAAGGGTCACCAAAGGTACCTTGAATTGTCGGCGGGACATTGCCAGCGTGGTGCCTGCGAGCACAGTCCCTCAGCCTCAGGCTCTCCGCCGGCGGCTCCCATTCAACCGCTAACCCTGCCCCATGGGCACGGCCGGTGCCCGCTGTATGTGGAGTATTCGGCACTAGCAGGTTCTGGCACAGCACCCGCGGTCCACAGTCCATGGCAGTGCCTTCTTTTGCAGCATCTGCACCTTCTTCCCTGCCACCTCCCCAAGCACATTCACCCTCATCCCTGTGGGCTCTTCTTCAGTGTCAGCCCATTAGGAACTCTTTCCTGACGCACAAAGCACACACACACACACACACACACACACACATACACACTCACTCACACACTCATACACTCACACATATACACACACACACATACACATATACACACATACACACACATTTACACACTCACACACATACACACACACTCACTCACACATATACACACACATTCACACACATTCACAAACATATACACACACATACACACACTCACACACACACACACACACACACACACTTACACACACTTACACACACACACACACCCCTCCCTGAAATGCATCCCTTTAGCTCAGGAAAGATAAAATAAGATGGACGGGTAGTCCCAGGCACGGGAAGGCTAGAGTAGCACGCGGGCTGGCACCTGTGCAGGGGCGACCGCTCCTCCCGAGCCAAGTGCTCCTGCACAGTGTTTGCGGGACAGCAATCCCACCCGCATCCACAGCCGAGGGATTACTGTTCTCATTCAGAATGAACGGCTTCGGAAGCAGCTGCGGAACAGCCCTGACTTCTCCTAAGCTCCTGGAGGAGCTGCGAGCCAGAGCAGCGCTGCGCCCCGGGAGCCGGCGGCCGGGAGCAGCGGGGCGTGCGGCCCGCAGAGCTGGCGGCCGAGCTGGAGGCGGAGAAGGCGTGTCCCGCCTGAGCTTCCGGCCGCGCAGGCCCGCCCCCCTCCGGGCCGCCTCTCCCGGCTCTCCGCGGGGAAGCCTCGGGCTGCTCCAGGCGGCCCAGGAGCCGGCACCCGGACACAGCCCGCAGGCGCTCCCCTGCGGCTGCGGAAGGCCGGGCTGTGCTGCGGGCCCTCCCCGGCCTGGCCCTGCGGCTCCCTGGGCGCCCGCCCCCGCCCCAGGCCCCTCTGCTGCTCACAGGAGGGCGACCAGTAGCCTCCCAGCCCCTGGGGCGGCCTGGACCACGGGGAGGGGCCGCCTCTCCTCAGTAGCTGAGGCAACACTGACACCTTGTGGCCCGGGATCCTGCTGCTCACAGGCGGCCCAGGAGGCCTGCGGGGCGGCAGCCCGGTGAGGGTCCGGCTCTCCTGTGCAGACCACCTGCGGAGCTGACGGCCGCGGGACAACCACGTCACCAGCAACGATCCGGCCTGGTGCACAGCCCGCGACCATCAGAGCGAAACACACAGGCTCCTCTGATGGCAAATGGAGTGCCATCCTGGCAGCTCCAGACACTCCAGCCAGCAGAGCACCAGGGAGGGCTCAGAGGCGGGAGACAGCCTGAGGACAGTGGCTGCCCCAGGCACACCGTCCAGCCAGACCACAGGTTCGAGCTCAAGGCCTCCCGCTCTCCCACACTCACTGCCTCTCACGGCCATGTGGCCAGAGGCTCCCAAGGCACAGCCCGGACCTGCAGCCCACGGAGCCCAGGAGGGCGGGCCAGCTGGTGTCTGCAAGCACCTCTCCCCCACCACCCACTCCCTGAAGGCAGTGATGGCACCAGGCCCACAGATGACCCACATGCCTCCTGGGAGTCAGAAGTCAGCTCTATTTTCAAAGCAGAATCCAGGGGCGGCCAGCTTCTCCCCATCCCAGTGAGCCACGGACTCTCCCAGAGGCACCAGCCGGCGGTCCCCAGAGGGGACGGGCTCCGAAGTGACTGTGGAGGGATGAGGCTGGTGAAGACGTCACTGTGTAGACACTGGGCGATGGAATACAAAGGTGAGGTGGGAACTCAGCTGGCCTCTGTCCAGCTAGACATTTAAAGAAAGTTGCAAAAAAGTAAAAAAAAAAAAAAAAAAAAAAAAAAAATGCCACTCGTTTTTATTCTAATTTCTTGACTAGAAAATATAATGTGGGAACCATGCCAGGTCCCTGGATAGTCAAGGCCCGTGGAGCACAGAGGCCTGTTGTCACACACCGGAAAGGCCACAGGCTGCACTGGGCATGTGTCTCGACGGGAAGTTCAGGACTCTGAGCCTGGGAACCACAATCGGGCCAACTTACCATGAGTGGTGCCAGGGCCCACAGTACACTGTGCCCTTCTGTGGCCAGAGTGACTGGCATCACTGTTGGCATAAAACCTGCTTTGTCTAAATGGTGTAAATGGAGGTGTGAGAAGAATTCTGCTGGAGACGGTGTGCATGCATGTGCGTGCATGTTTTCCTGTTGGCTCTCTGAATTGCAAGAAAAGCCCAGGAGCAGGCCTTAGCTTGTGCCTCAGGGCAGACGCGCAGGTGCCCTGGTTCAGAGGGTGAACAGCATCTGCTGAGGCTCCCGGCCAACGCTGGGCGCCTCTCCACAGGCCACACATACACGTGCCTGTGCATGTGAGTATTACCTGCACGTGTACATATGTGTGCGCGTGTGCATTTGCTGCATGTCTGTTCATGTGTGTGTGTGCACATGTGCGCTGGTGTGTGACCATAATGATGATGAGACAGCATTGTCTCTTGGGGGTGAGAGGAAGAGGGGGGAGGAGAGGGTGGAAGGGGGTAATTCCCCGTGGGTTACACATGGATCTTATGTCGTCCTCACCACAACCTTGCAGCGCGGTGCCGCTGTGCCCATTCCACAGCTAGGGCTGGGAGCCCGGGCCACCCACAGGCCTGGCCTCCTGTGCGCTCCTCCGGGGGCTCACTGCATCCCTGGCACTGGCGTTAGCTGGGAGCCTCCGCAGACAGCTCACTTTCCGGACAGGCCTTCGCCTGCACCAGGGCACCTGCGCATCTGCCTTGAGGTGGAAGCTAATGCCTGCTCCCAGGCTTTTCTTGCAATTCGGAGAGCCAACAGGAAAACACAAGCCAGAATTCTGTCTTTTGGAAATAAGTGGGAGGTCGGGGTCTGAGCATGGGGGGAAGGACCCTCGATCACTGTCTGTCCTGCTCAGCGGGACTGCTGGGAGCCTGCAGCTCCTCGCGGATACACCAGAGGGATGCTGGCCTGGACTCTCCTGTCTGCCTCCTGCTCACCAGCTCAGTAAACAGTGAGGAACGAAAAGCAATGTCCCTCCATTGACTTCAGGTAACTGTAGAAGGAGCACTTCTCCCCCGACAGATATAAGGATGTGTTTTCTGTGTAGAGTCATCTATTCTATCTCTTAGCCATATGTGTTCCTATAGTCCATGCCATATTTTATATCCATGTTACAACTACATCTTCACCACATTACATGTAGGAACTAGGTAGGTCAATGTGGGTAGATTCATTTTATATATTTAAATATTACATTTTTTCATTCCATCAATTCTCCCCAGTCTTTCACCTGCTCTCCACATTCCAGCTGAGAGGACTGGAAGAGTGACCGAGCTGGGAGGAGACATCCAGAATCTGAATGCAGCTGTTCTGGAGTGATGTTGGGGTAATGGTGGCATGAAAGACCCCCTGGGCTTCTCTCCCTGTAACTTTAACAAATAGATCAACTATAGCCTGCTCAATACAATGAAACCACACATTGAGACATCTAAGGTGGGCAAACAGGACTAAAAAGGAGGGGACCAGGAGGAAAGCTCAGAGGCCATAGACCTAGCCCTGCAGCCAGACGCTCACAGCTTGACTGCAAAAGGGGAGGAAGCAGTGGCATCAGGCACTGCCTTTGGCACAAGGTACAGAGAGTCTTGGTGGGCAGCCCAGCAGGGCATACAATGTGAACAGCTCTGAGCCAGCAGAGACCCTGCGGAGGGCAGAGTGGACTCTACTGCAGGTGTTTGCTGTCAGATGGTGGTGTTTCATTCAAAGAAATGGAGCCAAGGAGCCAAGAGGGCAGCATAGGTAAACACCTAAACTGCTGCCTTGCACAACAATTTCAAAACTACAACTAAAAGACAAAACGTCTATCACCCAGAACCACGGGAAAACTGGCTGAGTGGAAGTTCTATAACTAGAGGGAAAGAGAAAAGAACATTGAGATGTGCACAAGAGCTGAACCAGACTGAGAGTAGGTGTTGCTTTTTTCAACCCAAAGAAAGACAAGCTCCCAATTACTCTGAAATCCAGTTTCTGGGGAGACGCAGGGGACCCAAACTCCTAATGGGAGAAGCTGGACTGTCTGCCATCAGGAATAATTATTTACTGTGCTGGGGCAGGGGACCTGGGGACGCAGTTGGAGGTGCAATGACATCTGACTGGCAGCCATCGCTGTTTGCCACGCCCTAGCTTAGTGATGCCCTGAGACTCCGCCCAGCACAACCTACAAACTCACCCAAGCTCCAAGGAGTGGCTTTTGCATATGAATGGCCTATTTTATCGCAGCTTAACCTAGCAAACTGCAGTCCTGGTCAGACAGCTCCAAAACCTCCAAACCCCAAACAAAGAGGAGAAAACTGTAGTTCTCTCTGTAGCTCCTGCTGGGTGGCCTCAGACAGTAGCTGACATGCACCTCATTGGAGATCCAAAAGTCAGTGTACCTAGTCTTCAGTGTGAGACACCAGATTTCAACTCCTCACACCCATAAGTGACACATTCAGGAGGTGGACTCAGTGAGCACCAAAACCCCACTGAAACAGGCATGCACCATAAGTGTGTCTCGAGTGCAGCAGTTCTTTCTTTATAGACACAGCAGGTCCTCACAGCCAATTGGCCTGGAGGTCAATTCCTCCCAGTGTACCAACAGCAAACAAGGCTTAACTACACCAAGACTTTGCACTGAGCCCACAAAGGGATGTACCACAAACATCCACCTCAGGTGATTGGGGAGGCTGAGCTACTGGCCCCGATAGGTCACCTACCACCCAAAGCTGCTTTATCAAGTCAGGGAAGCAACCAAAGTGCAGAGACAAAGAAATATGTCACAAATGAAAGAAATGGAGGAAAGCAAACTACTGGACATAGAGTTCAAAACTACATTTATAAGGTTACTCAAGAATCTTCTAAAAAACGCCAAGAAACTTGATGAGACATCCAATAAGCTTAGTGAGGCCTTCAAGGACTTAAATGAGAATGCCAAAAAATAAAAAATAAAAATAAAAAAATGGAAAAGGACCAGTAACAAATTAAGCATACACTGTCTGAAATAAAGAATATACAGAAACTCAATTATAGATCAATGTACCCCAAGAATCAAACCAAAGATCTGAAATATGAGGAAACAAAAATACCCAACCAGAAAAACAAAAATAAAAAAGAATAAAAAAATATGAAGATAGTGTAAGGAGCCTCTGGGACAACATTAAGCATACTAACATCTGAATTTTGGGGGTGCCAGAAGAAGAGGGAGAGCAAGATATTGAAAACCTATTAGAAGAAATAATAACAGAAAACTTTCCCTACCTGGTAAAAGAAATAGACTTACAAGTACAGGAAGTGCACAGAACCCCAAACAAGAGGAATCTAAAGAGGACTACACCAAGACACATCATAATTAAAATTCCAAGGGCAAAAGACAAAGAGAGAATCTTGAAAGCAGCAAGAGAAAAACAGTTAGTTATCTACAAGGGAGTACCCATATGACTGTCAGCTGATTTCTCAACAGAAGCTATGCAGGCCAGAAGGGAGTGGCAAGAAATATTCAAAGTGATGAACAGCAAGAACCTACAACCAAGATTACTGTACCCAGCAAAGCTATCATTCAGAATTGAAGGTCAGATAAAGAGCTTCACAGACAAGAAAAAGTTAAAGGAGTTCATCAACACCAAACCAGGATTACATAAAATGCTGAAGGGTATTCTTTAAAGAGAGGAAAAAGAAGAAAAAGGTAAAGATAAAAATTATGAACAACAAAATGACATTAAATACACATCTACCAACAAGTGAATCTAAAAATCAAGTGAATAAAAATACCTGATGAACAGTATTAACTGGTGAATGTAATAGAATCAGGGACATAGAAAAGAAGTGGACTGACAATTCTCGGGGGAAAGGGGTGTGAGGGGTGCAGGAAGAAATTGGACAAAAATCTTACACCTACGGATGAGGACAGTGGCAGGGAGTAAGGGCATGGAGTGGGGTGGGTGGGTAATCAGGTGAGGGGAACCATTGAGGGGAGGAGAGGAACACCTGTAATAATCTGAATAATAAAGATTTTTTTTAAATGGAGCTACACAGCCCTGCCACCCCTTGACTCCCAAAATTCACCTCCAGTTGCCCTTGGTGTTGGGTAGAGGAGCTCATCTGTAAAATGAGAGCAATGGCAGTAGAACCACTGTTTCTTGCTATGATTGATCCCCAAGTGGGGCGTGGTGGAGGAGGGTGGTATGGTGTCACCATTACACTGAGGGCAGAACAAATCCCAGCCCAAGAAGCTTGGCAGTATTGTCTGATAGAATTCTAGGAGGGCAGCTCTGGAAGATCACAGAGGTAAAAATCTTAATTCAGTGGCACCTCCTGGAAAATAATAGAAAGACCTCTGCAGAGAAAGCTGCTAGAGAAAGATGAACAATACATACATATATGCCTAGACAGAGCAGACCAGCAAAAACATTAGTAACCATGGTAATGAAGAAGCTCAGAAATAAAATGAAAAATCTCCAAAAGCAAACTTGAACACATGGAAATACTGGTATGTGATATAAATGGAAGATAGACATTCAGGATTGCAGTTCCAAAAATACTCAACAAGATGCAAGAAAGTACAGACAGGCAATTCAATGAACTCAGAAGACAAATCAATAAACAAAATAAGTACTTTACCAGGGAGATTAAATTTTTTAAAAGAATTAATCCAAATCCTGGAGATGAAGCATGAAATTAAGGAGAGTAGGAGTGAACGACTGAGCATAAGTAACAGAGCAAACCAGGAGGAGGAAAAACTCATGTTATTGAAGATAGAAATCTAGAAATGATGCAGGGAATAAGAGAGAGACCTGAGCATAAAAAGAAATGCAAACTCTCTCTGAGAACTGACTCTATCACAAAAAGCAATATAAGAATACAGTGGAGCATTGGTTCTCAAACTTAATTCATTCCGGAAGGCTGTTCAAAAGCTGAAGCATTTTTTTTCTTCTTAAAAATAATGTAAATTGGATTAATCCCTTCCAGACCCCCAAATGATTCTTTGTTTTAACTTTCTTATACACAGACATGTCTAATGTACTGTTTAATCAATACAGGTTTCGGCATAGAAGGATTGTCTGGTCAAGAAGCAAATTGTTCAAGATTGGAGACATTCGAGATAGGAGGTTTGCCTAGAACAAGAATACCAGCAGAACCAGAGAGGGAGATGGAAATGGAGAGCCTATTCAAATAAATAGTGAGTCAGAACTCCCCAACCTATGAAAAGAACTAGATCTTCAAATTCAAGAAACAAAAAGAACACCTAGAGCCCCTCTCCGAGGCACGTTGTATTAAAATTGTCAAAAAACAATAACAAAGAAAAAATTCTCAACGTAAGCAGGGAAGGAAGTGACCAACAAAGGAAAACCCATCATAATCTCATCCGATTTCTCAGCAGAAACTACACAAGTTAGAAGAGAGTGAGACCAAATATTCAAATGCCCGAAAGAGAGAAATTACCAGCCATGCATAATATATCCAGAAAAATTATCCTTTGAATATGAAAAAGGAATAAATACTTTCGCAGACATACAGAAGATAAGGTACTATATCAACAGAAAAAAAAAATCCATTGCAAGAAATACTCATGGGAGATATTCTACCTGAGACAAACACATTACAAAAGCAGACAGCATAAACAGGGATAATTTGTGACAACAAAAAGATAAAAGAGGAGGAGATAAAGGTCTGAACAGTCAAAGGAGGAGGAGACTTAAATGCTTTCAAAAAAAAAAAACTGTATACATAAAACTTCACTTTTATAAACCTAAATGGTAACTATACACAAAACCCCCAGACCAGAGCACGTAGCATTAAAAAGAGGACACAGAAGAAAGGAGTATGGAATATCACCAAACTGAAACAACAGAAATGTGAAGGGAGTGGAGGCACAGATCCACCCGAAACGAAAGCTATGAAAACCCCATGTGCTGCCTTTAAGAGACACATCTAAGCTGCAAAGACAAAGGTGGATTCAAAGTGAAAAGGTGGGAAATGATTCTCCAAACAACATGCACAGATCAGCAGGGGCAGCCACACTCATATCTGCCAAAATAGAAGTCAGGGTAACAAAGGCAACAAGAGACAAGGATGGAAAAACAGCTGCAGAATCCAAGATGGCTGCACAGGTAAATACCTAGCCGCAGCCACACACATCAACTTCAATAAAATACAACTAAAATATAAAATGGACATTACCCAGAACTACAGGAAAGTCAACTGACTGGAAATTCTACAATGAGAAGCAAGGAGAAAACCAGAAGGAAGAGCAGAGGAGCTTTAAAAGCCTAAGATACGGAGACACGCGGTGCACGCTGAGAGGACGGAGCCAGAGAGGAGGGGCGGCTGAGTGCCTGGCTGGCGTTCCCTAGCGGGAAGGAGATAAAAGCTCCGACTGTGCTGAACCCCAGACCCGACAGCACTGAACCCCAGTTCTAGGCCAGATCCTGGGGACCCAGGCTCAAACAGAGAGAGCCGGGGCTGTGAGGTGGAACCCCAGAAGACTGGAGAAAGGCAGAGCCCCGGAGGCAAGCACATTGCGCGCAGAGGATGGACTGTTGACTCCTGCTAGATTGCCCTGGCGGGAAGGAGACAAAGGCTCCAGACTGTGCTGGGCCCCAGTTCCAACTGCTCTGAACCCCAGTTCTAGGCCAGCCCTGGGGACCCAGGCTCATACAGAGGGAGCTGGGCTGTAAGGCGGAACCCCGGGGGAGCGGCGAAAGGAGGTCCCGGAGGCGCGCACATTGCGCACTGTGCCGTGGGATTGCCATGGCTGGAAGAAGACAAAAGCTCCAGACTGCTCTGAACGC
The DNA here is from genome assembly GCA_963693515.1 of Pipistrellus nathusii. Taxonomy (NCBI): domain Eukaryota; kingdom Metazoa; phylum Chordata; class Mammalia; order Chiroptera; family Vespertilionidae; genus Pipistrellus; species Pipistrellus nathusii. The sequence goes on from OY882871.1 coordinate 53,720,343, forward strand.
CATCGCCAACTACACTTCCAACTGAACTGAACCCCAGTTCCGGGCTCATTGGGGGAGAGCCTAGACTGTTTTGTAGCAGGCGAAAATCAAGGGCACCTTTCTCTCAGAGGTGCTTGCAGCAAGTACTAAAGGACCCTGGGGAATACTGAGACTCAGGAGCCGCATAGGGTGGGGCTGAGGGAAGCCAAGGCTGTAGGAGAATGTGTAATCTGATATTTCACCCTGAAACCCCGCCCCATCCAAGCTGAACACAGAGACTTTTGAGGCTATCAACTCAGGGAAGCTGCGAAAATGCAGAGGCAAGAAAATAGATCACAAACGAAAGAAATGGAGGACAAAAAGAGATTGGATATAGAATTCAAATCTACACTTTAAGGTTTTTCAAGAATTTTCTAGAAAAGGTCGATAAGACCTATGAGAATATAAAAAGGGATCAACTAGAATTAATAAGGAATCAACAAGAAATAATAAGGGATCAACAAGAAATAATAAGGGATCAACAAGAAATAAAGAATACATTGTCTGAAATAAAGCATATTATACAGAGTCCTAAAAACAGAATGGAAGATCGCAAGAATCAAGTCAAAGATTTGGAACATAAAGAGCCAGAAGACACTCCTCCACAGAAGCTAGAAGGCAAGAGAATCCAGAAAATTGAAAATGTAAGAAACCTCTGGGACAACTTCAAGCAAACCAACATCAAAATTATGGGGGTCCCAGAAGATGAGAGAGAGCAAGATATCGAAAACATACTGAAAGAAATAGTGACAGAAAACTTTTCCCACCTGGTGAAAGAATTAGACATACAAGTCCAGGAAGCGCACAGAACTCCAAACAAAAGGAATCCAAAGAAGGCCACACCAAGGCACATCATAATTAAAATTCCAAGAGCAAAAGACAAAGAGAGAATATTAAAAGCAGCAAGAGCAAAGCAGGTAGTTACCTATAAAGGAGCACCTATACGATTGTCAGCTGATTTCTCAACAGAAACCATGCAGGCCAGACGGGAATGGCAAGAAATATTCAAGGTGTTGAATAGTAAGAACCTACAGCCAAAAATAATCTACCCAGCAAAGCTATCACTCAGAATCGAAGGCCAGATAAAGAGCTTCACTAATTAAAAAAAAGCTAAAGGAGTTCATCACCACCAAACCAGAATTATATGAATTGCTGAAGGGGATTCTTTCAGAAGAGAAAGTAAATAAGGATAAAAATTATGAACAACAAATACTTAACTATCAACAAGCGAATCTAAAAACCAAGGAAAATAAAAAAAAAAATCTGATGAACAATATTAACGGTTGAATATAATAGAGCCAGAGGTATGGAAGGGGAGTGAACTGACGATTCTTGGGGAAAACGAGAGGGGGATGTGGGAAGAGACTGAACATAAAATGTGCACCTATGGATGAGGACAATGGGGGGTGGGGACGGGGCGGAGAGTGGGGTGGGAACCTGGTGGAGGAGAGCAATGGAGGGGGAAGGGGGAAAGAGAGGAACATTTGTAATAATATGAACAATAAAGATTTATTTTTTAAAAAAGAAAGGTTAATGGGGGGAAGGGATATTTGTAATATTTTCAACAATAAAGATAAAATTAAAAAAAAAAAAACAACGAAAAAAAAAGAGACAAGGATGGACAGTTTATAATGATAACGGAGACAGGACATCAAGAAGACAAAACACTTTTTAATAAATATGCACCCAGCCAGGGAGCACCAACACATATAAAGAAACTTCTTACATAACTAAAGGGAGAAACAGACAAAAGCACAGTCAGAGTTGGGAACCTTAATACTCCATTGACAGAAAATCAATATGGAAATATTGTCTTAAGTGACACACTAGGCCAAATGGATACAATTGACAAAGCTCTACAGAGCTTTTCATCTCAAAATATCAGATTACACATTCTCCCCAGTGCATGTGGGATGTTCTCAAGGATAGACTATATATTAAGTCAACAATTTCAAGAAGATTGAAATGATACCAAGCATATTCTCTGACAACCATGCCTTGAAATTGGGAATGAACTGCAAAAAAGGAAACACAGAAACCCATATAGATATGGAGATTAAACAACATACTACTAAAAAATGACCGGGTCAAAGAAGAAATCAAGGTTGAGATCAATAGAAATAAGAATGACAATATGACATATCAAAACTTCTGGGAAACAGCAAAAGCAGTACTAAGAGGGAAGGTTACATCGTTGCAGGCCTATCTCAAGAAACAAGAGAAATGCAAGTAAACACTGAACATTATATCTTAAAGAACTAGAAAAAATAAGAACAAATGAACAATAGCAGAAGATAGAAATAATAAAATTAGAGCAGAATTAAATGAAATAGAGAAAAAAAAAGACTATATAAAAATGATACAACAAAGAGCTGGTTCTTTGAAAATATTAATAAAATTGACAACCTTCTGGCTAGAGTCACTAAGGAAAAAAGAGAAAAGACCTAGATACACAAAACAAACAGTGAAACAGAAGAGGTTACATCACAAATACACAAAGGGATCCACCTAGAATACTGTGATGGTCCATATTCCACCAAATTCAAAAACCTAGAGGTGGGTCCCTATTGGGGCGCCAGGACACTTGCTGTCCAGGCAGGAGACAGAGGCACCGTGGGTGAGAGCTCGGCTGGGCTGGGCGGAGGGTGGCAGGCAGACCCAGGGGAAGGCAGGGCACATGGAATGCCAGCGGGCTCCTAGCTCCTGAGAGCAGCAGTGCTGGAGTTGGGGGTATGAGGAGAAGGATCCTCCAGCTGCAGGCCTGTCACCTTCCCTGCTCCTGTCCTTCCTCCCTGAGGTAGGAGCCACCAGCCCTTCTCCTCTCACCCAACAGAGGGGCCCAGTGAGCCGTGGTCCCTGAGGTTCCAGCACCTGGTGAGCTGTGAGCTCCCAGAGCCAGGCCGACCAGATGCAGTCCCAGCGCCATCCCCACCTGGGCACCATCCACTCGGAACTGTGCCCACGAGCCCCACCCACTTCTGGGGAAACCAGGACTGGCTGAGCTACTCTAACTGAGACTTGCTTTGAGAATTAATGAAAGGAAAAAATTGCAAATATACCCAAACCACACCCAAAAGAAGCCTTGTCTGTGAACAACTGAACTACAGGACTATCACCTGTGGCCTGATGATGAAAGTCGACTTCCTCCAGCCCTTCTCCAGATGATAGACATTGACTTTGACCAAGGCTGCAGACCACTAACTGCAGAGAATGAACCATTTTCTGAGGCAGTAAAGCAGGGTCTGGGCATCCTGGAGGCTGCGCTGGGGCACAGGGCAGCCCCTCCTCCCATCCTGGCTCCAATCCCAGCTGACCTGGTGCTTTCAAACAAAGCCGGTCAACCTCCCACCCGGGCCTGAGCTTCAGCATCCATGCAGAAAGGCCTCTGCCCTCGACACCCACAGAGCTGACTCCAGCGGCCGCTGCCAGACTCTAGGCATGGACCTGGCCCCAGAGCAGACAGCAGGTGCCACAGAGGCAGAGCACCGCGAGGCTCATTCTGAACAACAAAGCCGAGATGCCATCAGCAAACCCCATTGTTAGTCAGAAGTCGGACTCGTAAGATATTCAGGAAAAGTACTGTTCTCTCTCATCTGAGCACACTGATACTTTCCATGTTTTATTCTAAACAAGAAGGGGGTCTCTTCCCAGCACAGGAGACTAGCAGGACCCGAGGTCAGAGGTGGCAGTGCCCTGCTGGAACTGCTCAACCTGCCTTCTCAAGGGATGGCAGGAGGAGGTGATTGCTGACCATTCTGGGCAGGTTGAAAAGCGAGACTTAATGAGACTTGGTGACTATCTCCAGGCCATGAGTCTGTAAGTTCAAAGTCACTGTTCAGACCCAGGCCCCCAGCAGCCTCCATGGGTCTAGGAAAAAGCACTTCCATCTAGAGATGGAGGGGTCAGAGGTGACCCCTGGCACAGTGGGCTCAACCCACAGTAGGCCTCCTGACCTTCAACTCTAAATGATAGCTTTGCTGGGTAGAGTAGTCTTGGTTGTAGGTTCTTGCTATTCATCACTTTGAATATTTCTTGCCAAACCCTTATGACCTGCAAAGTTTCTATTGAGAAATCAGCTGACAGTCATATGAGTGTTCTCTAGTATGTAACTAACTGCTTTTCTCTTGTTGCTTTTAAGAGTTTCTCCTTTAACTTTTTGCATTTTAATTAGATGTGTCTTGGTGTGGTTCTCTTTGGGCTCACCTTGTTTGGGACTTTCTGTGCTTCCTGGACTTGTGTATATATTTCCTTCACCAGGTCTTTTTTTTTTTTTTTTTTTTCATTACTTTTTCCAATATGTTTTCAACTTCTTACTCTCTCTCTCTCTTCTCCTCTTGGCACCCCCATGATGGGAATGTTGGTACACTTGAAATTGTTCCAGGGGATCCTTACACTATCTTCATATTTTTTAAATTCTTTTTGCAGTACTGATGGGTTGTTTTTTGCTCCCTTATATTTCAAATCACTAATTTGATTCTAGACTTTATCTGTTCCATTGTTGTGGATTCCCTGTAAGTTATTCTTTATTTCAATTGGCATATTCTTCTAACTGGTCCATTTTATTCTGTTAATGTTCTCACTAAGTTCCTTGAGCATCCCTATAGGCACGGTTTTCAACTTTGAATCTAGTATTTGTCTTTGTGTTTTGTTTTTGTTTTTTCTGGGGTTTTGTTCTATTCCTTCATTTGGGACGTGTTTTCTTGTCTCCTTGTCTTGGCAGCCTCCTCTGTTTGTTTCTAGGTATTAGGTAGAGCTGCTAGGTCTCTCAAGCTGGGTAAAGTGGCCTAATGTAGCAGGTGTTCTGCAGGGTCCAGTGGCCAGCCTCTCTGATCATTCCATCAGGGTATTTGAAGTGTGCCCACCGTGAGGACTATATTCTCTCCCTATTTTTGTTGAGCCTTGATTGTTGTTGGCACATAAATGGAAGATAGTCACCTCCAGGCTGGTCAGTTGAAAGGACTGGCTATGACCACTAACCTCTGACCACTGTCGAGGATCAGCTGTGCAGGGGACCACCCCACAGAGTGGGACTCACTTCAGCAGGGCTTTGGTGCCCGCTGAGTTCACCCCGTGAGTGTGTCATTTGTGGAAGTAGTGGTGGTACTTCAACATGGTCTAAAGCTGTCCGTTGGTGTGCTGGCTCTGGGGCCTCCCAGAAGGTGCAGGCCAAGATCATCCACTGCCTGTGTTCTTCCTTGGAGCCACCTGCTTGAGCTACAAAGTGATCTGCAGAGGGCTGCTTCTTGTGCTGGGCATGGAGGTGCCCAGGCAAGGCTAAGCTGTAACCAAATGAAACTACTGCTAGTGCCCAGTCTGGGATACTTAGCAAGAGGTACAGGGCTCACTGGGCCAGATGCTTCTTATTTGAGAGATTTGAGAAAAATCTGAAGCCTGAGCCAAGTCAGGCCATTTATATAAAAAAAAATCCACTGGAAAGTGCTTGGATAGTCATGAAAGTTGCATGGGGTGGCACTACAGGGAATCGCCAGGGTGAGGCAAACAATGTGAGCCAGGCTGATGGAGACTCAGATATGGCACCTGTCAGTTCTTTGGGGAGAGGTCTCATCAAAGAAATAATGGCCTCTGCCAGCACTTTTATCTGAGAGAAAGCTGATCCTCACAGCTCTTATCCTGATGCCAATCAATTTAGTACTCCCTGTATGGCCCATAGTGCTGGAGCTCAAAGGGAGTGAGTCTGAGTAAGTCTCTGTGCTGGCCCTTTAAAAGGAACACCTGGGACTCCAGCTGCCTCATGTAACTCAGCCACAATCCCCTCTGGTTTTCACAGCCATAAGTTATGGGGACATCTCTTCGTGACACTGTGACTTTGGGTTGGGGGGCCTGGTGTGGGGATGGACTCCTCACTCCTCAGGGAGAACCTCCACAGCCTCCTCCTGACTTTTCACTGCCACATGTGGTTGTATGACCAGCCCTTTGCATCTTTACCAGTCCCAATGTGGTTTCTTTTTTAATTCCCTAGTTGTAAGACTTGCATTCAACTTAATTTCAGGCAGTTTTGAGAGTTGGTTGTTCTGTAGTTTAGTAATTTTTATGTGGTTGTGGGAAGATGTAAGTACTGTGTCTACCTACCCTATCATCTTGACCAAACTCAAAATCTGGCCTCTTAATGGAGAAGTAGTAACCTGGAAGCATGGATGATCATTATTTGACATTTTATAGGCCAAGAGGCAAATTAAGGCCAATTGTAGAGAGAGAATAAAACTGAAAGGCAAAAGTAAAGGCTCTTATCTTTTTTTTTTTTAAATCCTAACCCAGGCCTAATCAGTATTGCTCAGTGGTTGAGTGTCAACTTATGAACCAGAAGATCATGGTTCAATTCATAGTCAGGACACACTCCTGGGTTGCAGGCTTGATCCCAGTGTTGGGAATGCAGAGGCAGCCAATCAACTATTATCTCTCAACTTTGATGTTTTGATCTCTCTCCCTCTCCCTTCCTCTCTGAAATCAATCATATATATATTTAAAATTTTTAAATCCTCACCCAAGGACATGTTCATTGATCGAGAGAGAGAGAGAGAGAGAGAGAGAGAGAGAGAGAGAGAGAGAGAGAGAGAGAGAGAGAAATGTCAATGGGATACCTCTCCTATGCATCCTGACCAGATCAGGGATCAAACCCACAACCTAGGTATGTGTCCTGACTAGAATAGAACCCTCAACCTTTTGGTATACAGGACGACACTCCAACTGACTAAGCCAGCCAGCCAGGAAGGAAAGGTTATTCTCATTGGCTTTTTAGCTCCTGGTTCCTTTCTTTTCTGAAGCCCAGCTGGATTTTTGCCCTTAAATTCCATAAAACAACACTTTATCTTTGTTTTGAAGCAACAATTTCCTTTGCTTATTCATGCCATACAATGCAATTTTTTTTTGGGGGGGGGGGGGGAAGGGGGAATCATTCTTATTTCCCATCTCTAACACATCATCTTTGAAATCTCTCTTCCTTCTAATGAAGCAGCTCTCCCTAGGTCCCCACACCTGCACAGGTGTGGGCTGAGGTTGGGAGCCCTGCTTTGCCATGACCTTCACAATGGAGTTTAGGATCTGAAGGAGGGGTTGACACATAAATTAAAATGCTATAAAAGAAATATTAATTTAGAAGGCATGGGGGCCAGGTGGAGACTCTTTCTTGAAGAGACACACCAACTTCTGGCCTGGTCTGCTATTTATTTACTTGAATATACATTTTCCCTTTAGCAATACGTACAGGAATATCAAAAGTAAAGTTTGGTAAACAGTAAAAGAATCATCAGGTTAGGGAATTGCCTTGAGCCACGAACCATTGATGCTTATTGGTGCTTTGCACCAGCCCTGCCCAGGTCCATCAGCCTTCCTCATTACTTGGTGCACTCTCATGACAGTATTGGCAAGTGGTGGCCTCCCACATCTCCTCTTTTTGTTTTCTTAATAAATCTTGAAAAGTGTATGCCATCTGTAGGGTTTGAGTCTTCCTTCCCCATTGCAGACTAGGAAATAAAAATATAAGAACAAGAATGAGACAGGCAGTAATGGTTGTGCTAAGAGTCAAATGTCGGGAGATCCAATGATCTTTCATGTCCTTTGTAAATTACTGCCAGGCATCTAAGGTACTAGTTTTTAGTAGGCTCCTTTCTGGGCCATCAGTTCTTTATGGGTCCCCTTCTCAATCACTGTCCCCTGTGACATCACAGCAATGATATTAGAGTTCAGGATGGTGGACAAATGGTGAGCAATGACAATGCAGGTCCAACCTTCTCTGGCTTTGTTTATAGCAACCTCACTGTCAAACAACTAATGACTGATAGCATGGCAAGGAAAACATTCTCAGATGTTCTCGGGGTTCTTGTTTGCTGGAAACTTGCTCAGATTTTTGGACTGTCTACTTCACCATCCCCCAGGTCATCTCCAGGCTATTTGTCTCTGTCTCATTCTTCTCCCATTCCTCATTTTCAGTGTGTTGCTTGGGGCTACTGCTATCTGTGGCCAGAGTAGTGGATTGTCTTCATCCACAGGTGCAGGGTGAGGCTCCAGCTCCAATGTCCTCATTAGTCTGATCAGTTCCTCTCTTTGATCCATGTTGAAGTTTAATGTTCCTTGCAGGAATCCACGCAGGCTTGGAGAAGTTTTCTGGAAGTACACAAGCATATCTTCAACCAAAGGTTAATAAAGGGTTGGGACCTTTTCATAAACTAGACTCAGCATCCTTCCATTTGATCAATCACTTTTTTCTTTGGTTTATTCTGACATCAGTGTAATTCCATAGGTGTCTTGCCATCAGCATCACAAGTGAAAAACTTTGAAGTAATTAAGGCCTGGTGTAGTCTATCTACAGGAGATTTCTCTAGCACGCTATCACCCCTTTTGTTTTTCAAGTTGGGGATTTAGCCGCTGATGTTGGCGTTCTATAATTGCCTGTCCTGGGAATTGTATGGTATTACCACAATGTGCCTGTTGTAACAAAGTATGCATTTCCTTTTGTTAAAGGACCAGGCAGAGTGGTGTGAGCCCTGATATAAGTAATATAAAAGGAATATTGTCTTTGCTGTACAATTTGCTGTACATGTTTAAATAGTATAAGTAGATTTTGATCACTGAGCTATTTTAATCGAGCAGACTTAATTCTGTTTACCAGGTCAGCAGTATAGGCAGAATCAGAAATAATATTGAGAGGCTCCTGGAAATTCTGCAATGCAGCTTTGATAGCTTCTAATTCAATTCTTTGTACAGAAGTGTAGCTAGTCTGGATAACTCAGTCTGAATTTATTGTATGACAAGCAGCTTTTACATTAGATGAACTGTCAGTAAAAAAAAAAAAAAAAAAAAAAAAAGATTAATGCTTCAGGAATAGGTTCCTGTCTAGTAACTTTTGGTGTAATGATAGGAGTGTAATATAAAAGTTATAGTAACTTATGTTTTAGTAAGTGACAACTAAGTTCCCCTGGATATTCACTCAATTTAGTCTGAAATTAGATTTATTTTTTTAACTTCATTTGTCCTTGGGTATGGACAGTAAATGACACTAATTGGATTTCTGCTATCAGTTGTTTTTCTTTTTAGTATATTGACATAAGCTGTTTACCCTGTTTAGGGAGGCAAAAATGCAAATTATTTACTCTTAAGTATCCTTGGTTTAGGAAAGATAGGATTTACTAGATGGTTCCAAACCACATTTATATATTTTTAATGGTTGCAAAATGCTGTTACATGCTGTTACTGCTCAAGTGACGTGAGCCACGAAATTAGAAAATGATTCGGTAGGTCTTTGCATACACTTAATAAAAGCTTTCTTAAGATTCCCTAAGTATTCTGAATAAATTTGTTGTTTCTTCCACACAGATCTTTAAATAAGGTCTTAATTAATTAATGTTCTCTAATAATTTCTAAAAGTAATTTATGACTTAAGGCAATCCTTTTGTACTTCTATATTTTGAGGCCCAACACATTGATTTTTAATTACAGTTCCTAGATCTGAATTGTGTTTCTTTCTGTACTTTTTCTGGTGCAATCTTTAAGGCCCACTTAGGGCATTTCTTTTCTAACTGAATAAACATTGCTAAAGCTTGCTTTTCCTGTGAGCTTGCCACAAATTACTACATTAAAGACTTACTTTACTTGGTTGCTTTTCAAAAAAACAGGTAGGAAAGGAACATGCTGGCCAGTATTTCAATGCATGTATCTCAAGTAAAGGTAACTTCCTTCTTACTTATGGTATCTTGTGTTTTTTTAAAATAAATTTTATTGTTCATATTATTACAAATGTTCTTCCTCCTCCCCCCCCCCCCCCGCCATTGCTCTCCTCCACCAGGTTCCCACCCCACCCTCCGCCCTTTCCCCACCCCCCATTGTCCTCATCCATAGGTGCACAGTTTATGTTCATTCTCTTCCCACATCCCCCTCTCCCCAAGAATCCTCAGTTCACTCCCCTTCCATACCTCTGATTTTATTATATTCAACAATTAATATTGTTCATCAGATTTTTTTTTAATTTTCCTTGGTTTTTAGATTCACTTGTTGATAGTTACGTATTTGTTGTTCATAATTTTTATCTTTATTTACTTTCTCTTCTGAAAGAACCCCCTTCAGCAATTCATATAATTCTGGTTTGGTGGTGATGAACTCCTTTAGTTTTTTTTTTATTAGTGAAGCTCTTTATCTGGCCTTCGATTCTGAGTGATAGCTTTGCTGGATAGATTATCTTTGGCTGTAGGTTCTTACTATTCATCACCTTGAATATTTCTTGCCATTCCCATCTGGCCTGCATGGTTTCTGTTGAGAAATCAGCTGACAATTGTATAGGTGCTCCTTTATAGGTAACTACCTGCTTTGCTCTTGCTGCTTTTAATATTCTCTCTTTGTCTTTTGCTCTTGGAATTTTAATTATGATGTGTCTTGGTGTGGCCTTCTTTGGATTCCTTTTGTTTGGAGTTCTGTGCACTTCCTGGACTTGTAAGTCTAATTCTTTCACCAGGTGGGAAAAGTTTTCTGTCACTATTTCTTTCAGTATGTTTTCGATATCTTGCTCTCTCTCATCTTCTGGGACCCCCATAATTCTGATGTTGGTTCGCTTGAAGTTGTCTCAGAGGTTTCTTACATTATCTTCAATTTTCTGGATTCTCTTGCCTTCTAGCTTCTGTGGAGGAGTGTCTTCTGGCTCTTTATGTTCCAAATCTTTGACTTGATTCTTGCGATCTTCCATTCTGTTTTTAGGACTCTGTATAATATGTTTTATTTCAGACAATGTATTCTTTATTTCTTGTTGATCCCTTATCATTTCTTGTTGATCCCTTATCATTTCTTGTTGATCCCTTATCATTTCTTGTTGATTCCTTATTAATTCTAGTTAATCTCTTTTCATATCCTCATAGGTCTTATCGATCTTTTCTAGGAAATTCTTGAAAAACCTTATAAGCATAGATTTGAACTCTATATCCAGTCATTTTTTGTCCTCCATTTCTTTCGTTTGTGATCTATTTTGTTGTCGCATTTTGCAGCTACAGATGGGGCGGAGTTTCAGGGTGGAGCCTACAGCCTTGGCTTTCATCAGCCCCGCCCTATGCGGTTCCTGGGTCTCAGTAATTCCCAGGGTCCTTCAGTTGCAAGTGCCTCTGAGAAAAAGGTGCCCTCAATTTTTGCCTGCTACCAGTCTAGGCTCTCCCCCAATGAGCCCGGAACTGGGGTTCGGTTCAGTTGGAAGTGGAGTTGGAGGTGGTGTTCAGAGCAGTCTGGAGCCCCTGTCTCCTTCCCGCCAGGCAATCCCATGGCACAGCCAACTGTCCCTTCTCTGTGCGCAATGTGTGCGCCGCCGGGACCTCCTTTCGCCGCTTCCCCAGGGTTCTGCCTTACAGCCCGGCTCCCTCTGTTTGAGCCTGGGTCCCCGGGGTCTGACCTAGAACTGGGGTTCAGAGCAGTCGGAACTGGGGCTCAACACAGTCAGAGCTTTTATCTCCTTCCCGCTAGGGAACGCCAGCCAGGCACTCAGCCGCCCTCCTCTCCGGCTCTGTCCTCTCCGCGCGCCGCGTGTCTCCGTACCTTAGGCTTTTACAGCTCCTCTGTGCTTCCTTCTGGTTTTCTCCTTGCTTCTCGTTGTAGAATTTCCAGTCAGTCGACTTTCCTGTAGTTCTGAGTAATGTCCATTTTATATTTTAGTTGTATTTTATTGAAATTGTTGTGTGCGGCTGCAGCTAGGTGTTTACCTGGGCAGCCATCTTCGATTCTCCTTATGGTATCTTATTAATGGTGAGATTTAAAGCTTGAATAATAACTTTTAGTTTACTTTGTAAATAGTATTGGGAGAGATTTTAAAATTTCTCCTTATTAAGCTTAAACTTATTTTCAAACATCATTCTTTTTGGCTAGTGCTTATTTCATATGTATGCAAATTTTACTTTAGACTTTGTTAGAACCAATTGCTCATAAAACATTGTCTTTGAGAAGGCAGGGCGGGGTGAGGATGAGCTCCGGACTCCGCCCCGCAGGGCGGAGTTATCCCTAGCCCTCACCCAACCAATCAGGATTAGCCGAGGCAGTGACATCACCATCGACCTGAGTAAAACCCCTGGACTGGAAGAAATTCTCGCTCTTCTGCCATGCTGCCAGCGTGAGTGGGGGGGCCCATGCTAGCATGGAAAAGGCTCTTTTGTTTATTGCATCGGACTCGGCTCCCTGGTGGTCCTTGGGGATCACGAAGTCTGGGCATAACATCTTCTTGTATAATAGTTTTATGAGACCTTGATTATATTGTGAAAAACTAACTTATTAAGTAATTAAAGTAGGCACCTTCTTGAAAAAGAAAAGTAAGCAAACATATAATTTGACACATGAAGTACAGATGCCAGCAACACCACAGCCAATCTAAAGAGCAAACTGGGTGGGAGTCTGAGGCATTATGTATGATCCTTTTTTGAAATTCCACTGCTGAATATTCTGGGTTTGCTTAAGAAGTATTCAGAAACCTTGTCCTGCCAAGCTTGGACAGTGAAACCTTGGGCTTTCTTGCTCAGAATAAAATGGCCCTTTTACAATTCTTGTAAATAGTTAACTTTAGGACTTCTTTCTTACTTTCAACATTTCTCTTTTCCTTCTCATTACATACACAACCTTCACAAATTTCACACTTTCAAAAGTTAGCCTTCAAACCTTCTTCATATGTGCTTCAAAAATGCATATCCATGCCTTAGACCTTCCATTAAGTATTTCCACTTTAATTATTTCTTTCTGTCATCAACTTGTATATACTTTTAGCAATTTGCACAGACCTTTTTCCATTAAATTGTATGTTCATGCCTTTGATTATTAAAACCATACAATATTTAAACCTTAATTTTCCAATGATAATTAAAAGTAAATAACCAGCCCTAACCAGTTTGGCTCGGTGAATAGAGCATCAGCCTGCGGACTGAAAGGTTTCAGGTTCCATTCTGGTCAAGGACATGTACGTTGGATGCAGGCACATCCCCAGTAGGGAGTGTGCAGGAGGCAGATGATCGATGTTTCTCTCTCATTGATGTTTCTAACTCTCTGTCCCTATCCCTTCCTCTCTGTAAAAAAAAAACAAACAAACAAAAAAAAAAATCAATAAAATATATATTTTTTAAAAGTAAATAAACAGCATTTCTTATATTGACATTTATGAGCATTCTCACCTTTAAGAAATATATTTTTAGGTTTTCTGTAACAAAGGATAAAACCAGGTGAACTTAAAACTTGTTGGAATATTTAGATGTTTATCATTAATCCAGCAATGTTCCAAAGCTTTTGAGTTGTCAAAAACTTTGAAAGATATTTATAGGCATATATAATTACCAGTGAAAAAGATTAATCACATACCTTTCATTTTAGTTATATATATTTTGCCTTAACAACTTTGATATTGTGAAGTTAATTATATTACTCAAGGCATTTTCCTTAGCAATTTCTGTAACAGCGATAACACACTGACTTTCAGTGGCTTTAATGTTTTTAAAAAAAAAATTATTTTATTTTACTTTTCTTTATAAAAACAGGAGTGCCCTCAGGACCTGGGAGGAAACGTTGGAATGCAGTCCATTATTATTCAAGAACTTCCCTTTATCATGGAAACATTAGTCTTGATTCACAAACACAGCCTGTATATTTTCCTTGTATCATTTCCATCATCTTCTAAAGAAAAACAGAAGCTGAATTAAATTTTTTTGCCTGTTCTATTGCACCCGTGAAGAGATGGGGGTTAGGTCAAGAGGTCACCTAAAATCGGGTGGGTCACCTTCTTCTTAAACTAGCCTTTTTCTCTTCATGGGCATAGAAGTTCCATAGAAGTCTCCAAACTGTGAAAAATGGCTAATTTATTCAAATTTCAAATGATGGACTGGGAAACAAAACCATGGTGAAAATGAGACTTTTCTGAGAGCAGGTGTCCATTTTATAGGATCACTAAGAGACCTAGTAATAAATGGGCAATGGGCTGGGTTCTTTTTTAGTTACCTCCCTTTGTCTAGAGAATTTTCCTAGGACCTGTGTTATTGGCCACATGTACTGCTCATATTCTCTCTCCCCACCCCCACATTCTGTTTTCTCTGATGAAAGTCAGTAATGGTCTGGCATCTACTCTTTCTTTTCTATTAAAACAAATTAAAGGCATGCTTAATAGACTAACAATAAACACAGTAAGCCAAACAACAAAGACAGATAAAACGACAATCAACAGACAAGTGAGCATAACACATAGACAAGACTTAATAAATCAGAGTTCTTTTCATGAATCTTTCAGATGTTTTCCATTGCCTGGGACTTACAGCTAGGCAGCCCAGATCTCAGCCTGTTGTTACATATTTCATCATATTCCGCTCTCCATAGTCTAAAGTTGTATCAGCTAAAGTCTGCCAGTCCCAAGGCATCATATGATAATTTTCAGACAAAGCATCAAGGAGTCCGTCTTTAAAAGAATTGCTAGCCTCATTTTCTCTAGTTGATGAGCCTTCCCACACCAGAGGCAGAGGACCCAGGGTCCTAGTTACAGACTTTAGATCCTCAATACGAAGTGGGCATAATGCAGTTTGAATAAGAGCCCACAGAGTTAAAGATGACAAGGGCACTCATTGAGTCTGATTTAAGAGACTACCTTCTGACACCTCCATTCCTTTATCCTTGGGTAAGCAAGCTAAAAATTTACAATGCTGTTTTTGCCTTTTACTTGAATTCTTCCCCATTATAACCTGGCTGATTAAAAACATCCCATACACTTATGGTCATGACTCCTAAGCTGACATGGGCTCTGTGTGTTGTGAACTTCCCACCTTTCTGGTAATTTTCCACTTTTCCTTTTTCACTTCATTTTTTGCTCAGGCAAATATTCTCCTCCAGTCCCTATTCATGGCACCAGATGCTGTGACTTTCGCAGTGGGGTTCAGGATCTGAAGGAGAGGCTGACACACAAATTAAAATGCTATAACAGAAATATTAATTTAGAAGGCATGGGGCCAGGTGGAGCCTCTTTCTTAAAGAGACACACCAACTTCTGGCCTGGTCCCCTATTTATTTACTTGAATATAAATTTTCCCTTTAGCAATGCATATAGGCATATCAAAGGTAAATTTTGGTAAACAGTAAAAGAATTATCAGGTTAGGGAATTGCCTTGAGTCACCACTATCTCATCACAAACCATAGAACCATCAGCCCTGCTAATGCCCTTCCACATTCCTTGATGCACTGATAGTATGGGCAAGTGGTGGCTTCCCACACTGCTTGCCTATCAAAGCTAAATCAATTAGATAAAACCATCTTTCTCAGGTTAAATTTTACAAGTGAATGTTTAGTCTTGCAAGTTACCCCCTGCCCCTTCTTCTAGTCAAGGTCACTTGAGTTGGCTCTTGGGGGACCTCACGTGAGTACTGGTGCTCTAAGTCCTTGTTGGCTTCTTGTGTGGGAGTGAAATGGCCTTGCCATGACCCCCTGACAAGCTCAGCTGATACCATTTTGTTCCCCAGCCCTTGCCTCTCAATTACATTACGCTTTCCTAACCCTGGAGGGCGACCCTTAGTGACCTCCCACACACCTGCACAGGCTGTGAGGACCCAAGCTCTTTTTCTGCCTCAGCACCCACCAGTCTCAGGCCCGGGTCAGCTGGTTCCAGAATCTCAGCCTCACAAGGTGCGAGGCCTGCACTTTGGCATCCTCCCCGCTCAGCTCCCTATCACGGCACCACCCATCAGGCAAGGAGAGTGGGTGCTGAGCTCCATGGGATTTTCCCAAAAGTCCTATCATCACCACATCTTATCCTCCTTACCCACTGGGGGGTGTACTTACTCTGGGAACCTGTGATTCTTACTCCCTGGGCCAGCCTCAGGGTCCAGCCTTAGCATCAGATTTGTCACCAAAGAGAACAATTTCTTTATTCTAAAGAGCGTTCCTGGGGGAGGCATTTAAAAATATCATGAACCCCTCTTTTCATTTAAATGGTGTGAGTTAATTTATTTCACAGAAGTTCCTGTTTGGCTTTTTTCATTGACAGTCTTTCAGTGCTTCAACTTCCTAAAAGCAGCAGGACTCAGGGTGGAGGAGGGTCTGGCCTGTGATTCCAACTGTGTAGTGACTCCAGGGACCAGGGCCTCTGGACTGGGCTGCCGTGGGCACCCTCTCAGGCGAACAGGAGAGCCAGGGACCTGGCTCTAGAGTCAGTTGCACTCCCTGCACCTCGTTCCTGCAGAGCAGACTCCAGGTACCGGGTGGGGCTGGCCACCTTCCTGTCCAGGTTAACCTGTTCCTTCCTAATGCCGTGGCCCTTTAACACAGCTCCTCATGTGGTGGTGACCCCAACCATAAAATTATTTTCGTTGCTACTTTATAATTGTAATTTTGTAATTTTCCGATGGTCTTAGGCTCTACAGCAGTGGTTCTCCTAAGACCATCGGAAAACACAGACATTTACATTACAAATCATAACAGGAGCAAAATCACAGTTATGAAGTAGCAACGGAAATAATGTTATGGTTGCGGGCCATGGCGTTAGGAAGGGGAGAACCATGCCTCCTGCCGCACCCACTGCCTGCTCCGTGTGCACAGACCCGTGCAGGTCCGGGGCCAGGGGGGGAACAGGGCCAGGATCCAGCCCCAGCTGGACCACCCACCGCTAGGACAGCTCTGTGAGCAGCGGCATTAGAAGTCTCTCTCTTGCCTCCTGGGTCAGGACTGTCCTGCTGCCATGCAGACCACTGCCCAGGCTCCTCAACCCACCTCAACTCAGGCCCCCATGGCCCGCATCCTAGGTCCTAAGGCCCCAGTGAAAGACGGGGCCTGGGACATGCAGCGTCTGGCCAAGGGAGCGTCTGGGACACGAGGCTCCGTATGACGCCCTGAGACCCTCAGGGCATCTAGGAGGTCACCGCCTCGCTGCCTGCTCCTCCCAGAAAGTCACGCTGCCATCTGCCATCTGTGGCCAGGGCACACAGGCAGGCCTAGCACTTCCTCCAGGGCCCTCAACCCCCCACTCCCTCCCACCCCTCCTCCCCCCACAGGGCGCTCCAGACGCCCCCAGACCCCTCTATCTCACAGCCCCCAGCCCCCTCTCCCCACAGGGGCTCTGGCTTCACTGTGAAGGCTGGGTTGAATCCACTTCTGAAAACCCGAGGCTTTCCCTGGGGGAAGGGAGAGGGGGACCCCGGAGCGCAGGGGTGAGGACTGAGGCAGCACAGCCATGGTGCTACTCTGGGCCCAGGGAGGAGCAGGGCCTGTGCATTTGCTCCTGAGAGGGCAGGGCGGGGTGAGGGGGCAGGTGGGGCGAGAGGGCAGGTGGGGTGAGGGGGCAGGGTGGGGCAGGTCCAGCTCCAGGTAACTGGACCCTAGGCCTAACCCAACCAATCAGGTCAGCCAAGGTAGCGGCACCGCCCTCCCTATAAAACCCATTGATATGTTAAGTTCTTCCTCTTCCTCGCCCATGCCCTCCTTGGTGTAGGTGAGACTGGGCTCGGACTAGTCCGAAATAAATACAGACTCTCTGCAATTGCATCGGATTCGGCTCCCTGTTAGTCTTTGGGGTTTATGACACTTGGGCATAACACTCCCTGGAGGTCCCTGGGGCCCCAGCCGACCACACAAAGCGCCTCACCTGGAACGGAGTTTAGTCTGCAGGCCAATGTGGTGCCTTTAAAAAGCCACCCTTAGTCACTCATGCTGTGATCTTCACATTTTAATTAGCACTTTAGAGGTAACTGATGGTAAAGGTGGGGGTGTGTATCATTGGCTATTACAGGGCTGCTGCTCCCAGTCCCGCCCTGGCCAGCCCTCTTCCCCAGAACCCAGCAGGGGGTTGGGGGGAGTGGGGAGAAGGGAGTCAGACCAGGACAAGGAGTTCAAGTCTTACCTGTGAGCTCCATTCCGAGAGCTGGCTACTCAAAAGGAGCTGGTTTTCCTTTAAATTTCAAAGGGTGTATGTGACCTGGAGGGTCAGCAGCGGAGGTCTGCGAGCAGCAGGGGACTGAGTCCCAAGAAGGGATGAGTGTGAAGAAGGCCTTGGAAATAGAAGGTGCCCCTGCCACGCCAGCAGAGGCCTTAGCGGGGCCAGAGGCGGAGAGGAGAAGGGCCGGCGGTGAGGGAGCCGGAATGCGGAGGCTCTGCCCGAGACTGGAATGGACCCTGAGCACAGCCAGCCAGGCCCAGAGAGCAAAGCGGGCAGCTGGCGTGTTCAGACAACGGACTCACCGGCTCTTGGTTTCCAAAAGAAGCAAATTCAGGCTGAATGATCAGGAAAGGCCATTGCTGGCAGGTGTCAGAGTGCCCCTGGGGATGGCAGAGGACGCCAAGAGTCAGACTCTGCTCTGTGCCCTGCAGGCAGCCTGCGTGTGCAGCTGGCAGCTTCGAGGTCACTCACAGACCAGCCCTCGTCCTGCACTGACGGCCTGAGGCAGCCCGCCCACCTCCCACCTGCTCCTCACTCCCAGCGGGGCGTTCCGGCCCACAGTGACTCCTGGCAAGAACCATCTCATCATCTCCCGCCGCCACCTGCACCCACTTCCCAGGGCGCAGACATGGTTATGAACAGAGCGGGATGGGTGATGGGCAGAAGCTGACACAGCCTCTCTGGCTCCAGAAATTATTTCTCACTTTGGCGACCCAGGATTACACGTCTTTGCTATTTGGGGATCCCCAGGAGAGAGGGAGGCCATGGGTCGGGGAGCAGGTAAGCACTCCCCCACCTGTTGGCCCCTGGGTGGGCATGGGACCCTGGGGGTGGACCTGGGCCCTGGGTGGGCACGGGGCCCTGGGTGGGCAGGAAAACCTACCACCAGGTCTTGGCTCCCAAGTAGGACAGGAGTTCGGGGTCAGGCGGCCTGGTTCCAGATGACCGAGGTGGATGAGGTCCCTCCATCCGATGCTGCACTGCCACAGGCAAGGTGTGGCCAGGCGTGGGCTCAGCCTCCCGGGGAAGTGGTCAGGGAAGTGGACACCATCTCTCTTGGGAGGATGAAGGAAAGAAAAGGGGTGCAGACCCGACTGCGCTGGAAGTGACAGGAGCCGGGAGAGGCAGGATGGGCAACGGATTCAGGAGAGCATGTGGGTCCTGGAAGTGGAAGAAAGAACCGAGGCCCCAGGCAGGCGCCCTCCCCAGCTGCCCCGCTCCCCTGCAGAAGGGAGAAGGGGCGGGGCCGTGACCCCGACACCGCCTCCCGGAGGGTCCAGCAGGAGCTGTGGCGAGGAAGGACATGGGCTCCTAGCTATGAAGGTCTTTTCACTAGCTCTCCAGTGATGTTCCCAAATGCCGATGGTGACCACACAGCTGGGGATGAGGGGTGAGAGCAGGACAGCAGTGCTCTCCCGCCCGCAGCCCCCAGAAGGCCCCGCCCCCCCACCCCCCAGCAGCCACCTTCCTCACCCACAGCCCCCAGCAGGCCCGCCTCCCCCTGGGCAGCCACCAGCAGCTGCAGGGACAAAACAGTGCAGTCCCTCCCTCTGCCCCAGCCCTGCCCTCCCACCTCCAAGGGGTACAGTTGAGTGACATTCTTCTTGTTAGTGATCAGGCTCCTATTAAAACATCTCTGATATTCCAAGGAGATGAGATTTAAAAGGGAAGGCACAATTTGGAATAAATTTTAATATCCCAGAGACCTGAAGGTTACAGAACCTTATCAAGATGCCGTTAGGATAGACGGAAAAGAGACGCTGAGCGTGGATGAAGGACATGCCTGGGAAGATGAAGCTGTTGCTGTTAGGTCCCTCTGCGGGCTCTCCCTCAGCATCCTCTCCCAGGCAGCTCCCAGGCCTCATTTCCTTACGGGACTGAGGCCAGACTCCCCGCCCTCCCCGTCCTGTCTGTGAGCGCCGTGCTTCCTCCCCCCCAGCCCACAAATGGGGTTGAGCAGGGAGTGCAGCAGCTCGCAGTCTCTGCTCACCGCAGGTCTGTCTGACACGCCTCTATTACCTGGCACAAAGCCACTGCCTCTGCCTAGAACACGCTCACCTTCTGGCCTTCCCCTCCCTCACACCCCGCACAGGCCTCTGCCCTCTGCCCACACACCCTCCTCACCTGCCCACACACCCTCCTCACCTGCCCGCACACCCTCCTCACCTGCCCGCACACCCTCCTCACCTGCCCGCACACCCCGCACAGGCCTCTGCCCTCTGCCCACACACCCTCCTCACCTGCCCGCACACCCTCCTCACCTGCCCACACACCCTCCTCACCTGCCCGCACACCCTCCACATCTGCCCGCACACCCTCCTCACCTGCCCACACACCCTCCTCACCTGCCCACACACCCTCCTCACCTGCCCGCACACCCTCCTCACCTGCCCACACACCCTCCTCACCTGCCCGCACACCCTCCTCACCTGCCCACACACCCTCCTCACCTGCCCACACACCCTCCTCACCTACCCGCACACCCTCCTCACCTGCCCGCACACCCTCCTCACCTGCCCGCACACCCTCCACATCTGCCCGCACAGGCCTCTGCCCGCTGTGCTGTCCTCAGGACTCTTTCCCAGGCAGAGGGTCCGGAGGCCGGACTTCATGAGCCACAGTGGGAACTCCTGGAAGAGTTTCTCATTTGCAAACAGGCCGGCTAAGGAGGCAGTCTTCTTGGTAAATTCCACTCGTTTTTTTTCATGGCTGTGACCCCACCGTGGTCAGCCCGCTGCGACTGTGGGCCCCAGGGGATTCTGGCCGCATTCCCGTGCTCCTTTCTTTCCCCACCTGTCTCCTGCCGCAGGCACAGGGCTGGGGCCAGGGAGCTGCGCTTCGGTCACTCGCTCACCCTTCACTCACTCAGCAGCCGCTGGCTAAGTGAGCCCACTCATGGAGGCCCCTGGGCGCCCGGGGAGGGGCCCTGCGGGGTGCCTGGGCCTGAGGGATGGGGGGGCATTGCCACAGGCAGAGGCCCTCCGAGTTCCACCTGCTCCTCTTGCTCTGGGCAAGAGGGGTCATTGGGACCATCTTGCTCTCCTGCCTCAAGCAACCAAACTTAAAAAATAACCAGATAAGATGGACAGACAGTGGTTCTCAGGACGCTCGGTGTCCAGCTGCGAAGACCATGTGTGAGGTGCGCTGGCTGCTGTGGGAGAAGCTGAGGGGAGGCAGCAGCAGGGAGTCCAGGGGCCGGGCAGCTGCCCTCCAGAGATGGAGCTGCTGAGGACGGAGCGGAAAGAGGACAGCAGGTCAGGTGAGCAGGCACCTCCTGCTCAGCAGAGTTCTGATGAACAAGCAAAACTTTGGGCGAAGCTCACAGAATTAAAGGGCAGAAGGTACTCTGATAGGATCAATATTATAAACTTTGACAATTAAAATAATGAACGTAGAGAAAACCACCCCTAGAATATCAGTGTAACTGCTTATGAGCAAGGCCCACTGTGCAGGCCAGAAATTAGCAGCAAAGCTTTCAGGAGAAGCAGGGACATTTGCATAGCCTCTGAGTATCTCCACCAAAAGGCTACCATGCTGACTTCACCACGAATCTCTAACAGACACGTGCTGGAACTTGCCGGGCGTCAGCACAGGCCCCATGCTGCTCCACTGCTCCAGCGGTGGGACCGAGCCCCTCTGCCAGGGGCTGAACTTCTGCAATGCCGGGTGGTAGACAGAGAAACCATGAGAGGTCATGGATATAAGGAAATCTTTATCGTAGGAGCCAGTGGCCATGCAACCACTGCTAACAAAGAGCCACTAGATAAAACAGTCCTTCAGTGCAAAGTTCTAAACAGCAGGCAGCCACACACAGCGCAGCAACAATACTGCCCACCCAGCAGCAGCAGCCTCTGTACCCACAGCCTCTCACAGCAGCCGCACCTGAGTGCACAGCCTCGGGAGCCTCAGGAGCACACTTAATACACTTAGACCAAAGGCTGTTTGCCAAATAGTGACATCAGTCTTTTGGCTACAGGAGGGCATGCCTGCACAGTGTAAAGCTTACTGCCTCCTCTCACCTGCCTTGGACACCCTGATTAAGATTCCCACACTCAGAGTGGCCTTGGACATCTGGCATACCCTGGACAAGGTCTCCACACTCCAATTGGCCTTGAGCATCTGGAGTCCCCTGAATAGGGTCCCCACAGTGCTCCTCCCTTCAGGAGATGGAATAATTCCCTTTTGGGTGTAGGCTGGACTTAGTGACTCATTTCTAAAGAGCACAGACTGTGGGAAGGAACAATGACCTCACAGCGGAGAAAACTGGCTGCACAGCATCAACCAGTGGGAAGGAGAGCCCCAGTGATAAGTCATGTTGGTGCTCATGCCCCGTAAGGTGAGATCAGAACGGCAGGCCCCTTCTCTCTGCTGTACTCGGAGCCTAGGTTACACGTGAGGCAACGTCAGGCAAACCCAATCCAGGACGTTGTAAAAAGTATTCAAAAGTGTCAAGGGGGCCTGTGAACCAGGAGGCCACAGCTCAATTCACAGTCAGGGCACATGCCTAGGTTGTGGGCTGGATCCTCAGTGTGGGTGTGCAGGAGGCAACTGAGCCATGATTCTCATATCTCTCTCTTTTTTAAAATAAATTATTTTTTAATATATTTTATTGATTTTTCACAGAGAGGAAGGGAGAGGAATAGAGAGCTAGAAACATCGATGAGAGAGAATCATCGACCAGCTGCCTCCTGCACACCCACTACTGGGGATATGCCCACAACCAAGGTACATGACCTTGACCGGAATAGAACCTGGGACCTTTCAGTCTGCAGGCCGACGCTCTATCCACTGAGACAAACTGGTTTCGGCTCTCTCTCATATCTCTTTCTCCCTCTCCCTTCCTCTCTGAAATCAATAAAAATGTGTTTTTAAAAAATCAAAAGTACCAAGGTCGTGGGGGAAAAGGAACACTGGCACAGTCACAGGGGGAAGGAGGTGAGGAGACAGGACTAGTAAGTGCAGAGTGAGACCTTGTTTCGGTCCTGGGACCAAAAAGGCTCCTCCGTGCGAGAACCGGGAAACCCAGTGACGTCCAGTTGGAGGCGGCAGTGGCCACTGTCCTGAGGAGGCCCTGGGCGTGGCCTCTCCGTTTTCAAAGGAGGACGTTCTGATTCCTCTAGAACCGGCTCCTGGCTGGGAGGCTTCGGTGCGAACATCAGGGAGCAGATGCGTGAGCGCCTCGCAGTGCTGCCGGGCCCAGGCAGTCCTGGTGTTGACCGTGTGAAGAACCACCTTCCAGCTCCAGCAAGTCTGGAGGGACGGGTCCTCTGTCCACCGGACTGTGTGGCCGCTCATTCTTCTCGGCCCTTCCTCCCACCTCCCTCTCAGCCCCACTCCCAGCTCCCAGCTCCCAGCACCCAGCACTACAGACACAGGGCCCTGATCCCCTGCTGTAAATGCCTCGCTGAGCAACTCTGAGTCTCATGCCCACTTCTGACTCCATCAGTTCCAGCTGGAGAGAGAAGGGGACAGGCAGGCAGAGTGCATGAAGCAAAAGCACACAAATGATGATGTCCTCCAGCACTTCCTGTTCACAGCCCATTTGCCTCTTAACAAGTGAACATGCTGTCAGACCACAGACTGCCAGGCTCCCGGCCTGGGCCCACCGACCCCACGGGTGACCCTGCCAGCTCCCTCCTCTCTGCCCAGCTCCCTGCCAGCTCCCTCCTCTCTGCCCAGCTCCCAAGGCAAGGAGGGGGCGTGAGGGGGGCACCTCCGTCGTTCTCTCTCCCTTGGGTCAGTGTAATAGGAAGTCTGCATCCTGCTTCCCTTGGGTCTGTCCTTCTGAATTGAAAGGTCTGTTTGGGAATTAAATCATCAAAACGGGCTATGTCTGCTTGTTTCTCTTCCTATTTATGTTACTCATCCTGAGACCATGGAGTGCCTTGACGGACCGGAAGTGGGGTCAGGAAATGGGTACAAAGGAATGGCTGAAGGAAGCAGCAAAAGTAACGTTTCAGATTATCATTGTGCACACCAGGCAGGCCCCAGAGACGACCGTGCCAGGAGAACCCTCACTGCGCCCACACGCTTTAAGTGCACTTGGAAAGGAAAATAAATGTTTTATGTAACCCCCAGTTCTTGTCTCAAAGATCTTTGCCTCTTTTCTTTAATGTTTCTTTTTACTTATTTTTTCCTTCATAACTAAACTCAGTCAACTAGCTCAAACCCTGAGAATCTGAATCAGGTGTGGGTATATGCCTAATGATTTCCATCTTTGATTCTGTTATTATAATCAAATAATTGATTTGACACCCCTCCCCCTGGGAACTAACCTTTAGGCCCCTTCACAATGGACATTTTACTTGCTTAGACCCAATCCCACCTGCTAAGACCATTCTCTCTCCTCTCCAGTTTCCTGCAATCCAGACCTGCACAGAGAACTCTCCCCCAGAAAAAGCCCAGCTAGAGTCTTTTAAAACCTGACTCCCATCTTTGGGGGCTGGTGCCACTTCGAGGCTCAGCCCATCTGGTGTCCAGATGACCTAATAAATTCATAATTCTTCAACCCTTTGGCCTCGTGCATTCCTCCTTCAGCGACCTAACATTCGGTGCCAAAACCCGGAAGTCAGCGGTGGTAGGGTGAGTGCACAGGGGGCACGTGCCAGGCGCTCACTCATTCACCCTCTGACTCTGGGAGGTGGGCAAGGCGAGGTCTGGTGGCCTGACCTGGTGGCTGTGATACTTAGGGACTCGGCTCACGTGCTGGAGGTGTTCTGGGGCGGGTTATAACCTGGAAGGTGGAACCATGGGTGTGCCCCAACAGTTTAGCTGCAGTTGGGGTAGTTAGGAGGAGCCTTCAGGCTGTAAATTATGGTGGATTTCCTTTAAGGGGAGTAGGGGGTGTCTCCTGTGAAAAGTCGAGGGAGGACCTGATCAGCATGTTCTCCAATAATTCTACAGCGAGATTCAAGCTGGGGACACAGTCCCTGAGAAGGGCTCCAAGAAGGACGTTTCCTAATTAGCAGGGTCTTCCATGCATGAGTTCAAAGGGACTAAGAAAGGAGGGTGCGGGGGGGGGGGGGGGGGGGGGAGGGTGCCCTGATGTGCATAAGGCCTAGTTTTAGGTTCTTTAGTTTTAGAGACTTAATTTAGTT
Source organism: Pipistrellus nathusii (assembly GCA_963693515.1). NCBI lineage: Eukaryota > Metazoa > Chordata > Mammalia > Chiroptera > Vespertilionidae > Pipistrellus > Pipistrellus nathusii. The sequence continues at coordinate 53,745,322 of OY882871.1, forward strand.
AGGTGGGACTTAATGAAGAATTTGCCTTTTCTACCTTGCCTGAAATTGGGGCTGGTAGGGGGTGTAAGTTCCATGGATATTCAGAGTGGAGGAGACCTGTTGTGTCACTTGAGATCTGAAAGCAGGTCCATTTTCTGATTGTAATGAGGTGAGTCAGATGTAGTGGGGAATGACTTTTACCCACCCTGAGACAGTATCTATGAGGGTTAAAAGATACATGATTCTTTTAATAGGAGTCATGAGAGTGAGGTCAATCTGCCATCTTGTCCAGAGGTTTGGCCCCTTGCCTCATGAGAGGGGAAAGAAGAAGGTCTGCCTTGTGCTTGGGGAAATGCTGAGTGACAAGTAGAACAGGCTTTGGTGACATCGCACAGGAGGGAGGCTGGGCTAGGACATGTGATGAGGGGACTCTCACCTTTGCACGGGACTCCCTTCTCCAAGGGACTTGAATTACAGGAGGATGAGACTTCCTTCTTTCCTTTCCCCCCTTGGAACCATCCCGACCCTGGAAGTGGGGTTTGGTTCTCCTCTCATGCTATCCCAGCCTTCTCTCCTACACCATTAGGAACTTGCTCACCTCCACTCATCCTGACACTTACCCTCACCAGTTCCCTCCTAAACCAGACCAGTTCAATCTTTGCCAGGGACTGCTCGCTCTGCCTTTCCTGTTCCTCTTCAGCGTACACCACCATCCCTTTGCCAATCAAGAGATGGAATCAGGCAAAAACCACTCTAGCTTATAAGAAGGGAAAGGGAACTATTTTTCTCAAAAAGGCAGACACCCTCCTAGGTAATTCATCTTGCAGCCCAGGCAAACCAAGCCTCCCTTCATTTCCTTCTTATATTCTATCTCCTACTAAGGTAGCTCCTTCCTCCCTCCCATCACAGGTCCTAACACTCTACACACCCCACTAATCACCCAAGCCTCTTTGTGCTTTACAAGGTCACAGGGCAATGTGACAAAATGCCATCTCCCATCATCAGCTGGCAGCACCACAGTTAATTTAGAGCTACCCAACGACCATTGGTTGACTGCCAGGTCTCCCTGGAAGCCAGTCCGTTTGCTTATCCAACCACCCAGGCCCCAGGCTTCCCCTGCTCCTTTCCTTCCCTTCTCTTTTCCCTTGGATAGCAGCCCATTCTAGCGTTCCCTTACAGTTTCACTGCAATACAGTCTCAATCACTCATCTGTCACCTCTTATTGGTAGTGCCATGGCGACTACCCTCTCAGCTTGGAGTGTAGAACTAGGAAAAGGAATCTCATACCCTGTAGCCCACCTCTTTTCCTTACACTTTCAGCTTGTCTCCATCATCAGGGATTCTTCTTCCTCTCTGGGGAGAACACCTACATCTGCTTCCCCATCAGCTGGACAGGAACCTGTACTCTCATCTCTCTCTTACCCCATGTAGATGCAGCCCAATAATCAGTCTCTACCTGTCCCCATAACCCATCATATCTGACACAAAAGAGGAGTCCAGATCATCTCTTTCCTCGTATCCCTCGGCATCACCATAGGGGTTGGAACTGCTATAGGGAGCTTAACCACTGCTCTACCTATTTTGAAACCTTGTGTCAGGACCTATAGGAAACATGTAGATGCCCAGCAAGGGGAAAAATTGGGAAAACAACAAGAATCTTACCTCCAAGGTAACCTATTCTCCCCTTTCATTTCACTAGTGAGGCAACTGAGACTCCCTTCCCTGCCCACTCCCCTAAAAATAACATCCAGGCCCAGAAAAGCAGCAAAACCAGACAAGTGATGCTGTGGCAGCCTCAGGACCAGCTTTTACCTCCCAAGTTACTCAACAGGATTCTTTTGAGCCTTCACCAACCAGTCTCTTGGGGAAACCATGCTGCTGTGACCCCCTCATCCAGCCAACTACCATCGAAGTCCATCCCTCTGTGATCTCAACATCCCCCCTCAGCAGAAATTGAATAAGGAAGATGTGACCTTCATCCCTATTCCATAAAACAAGAAGGCTGGAATGTTAGGTCTGATCAAATAATTGAATCCATACCCTCCCCTGGGAACTGACCTTCAAGCCACTTCACAATGGACATTCCACTTGCTAAGACTTCATTTCACTTCCTAAGACCATTCTCTCTCCCCTCAGAGTTTTCTAGGATCTGGACCTGCACAGAGAATTCCCTGCCCAGACAAAGCCCGCCAGAGTCCTTTAAAACTTCTGACTCCCCAACTTTGGGTGCTGGCACCATTGTGGGGCTCAGCCCATCTGGTGTCCAGATGTCCTAATAAATTCATAATTCTTCACCCCTGTTGGCTCATGCATTCCTCCTTTGGCGACCCTAACAGATTCCATTGTCTTAAATTTATGAAACCTATATGTCTTATCTGCCCTTTCATTTTCCCCCATATTCCCCTCATTTTTAAAAAAGAGGGAAAAAATCTTACGAAATTCTCAAGGACATGAGGGAGCGTGGCCCTCAGGACCCGCAGTGCTGTGGGCTGCGCACCAGCACCACCGGAAGGCCTAAGGTTCATCTAAAGCTGAGGTTCTTCCCGTTTCTAAGGAGGCACTGAAACGTTTACTTTCATGAAAGCTGTTTGTCCATTATAAAAGTTGGACAATAGGGTTGTATGAAGAAAAAGTTAGTTTTCTCTCCGCTTGCCCCTGCTCCCCCAGTGTCCTACTTGGAGATAAACAATGTTAATTGCTTGGTGTGTTTTTTCCACATCTTTGTCTTCACAAACAAAAATGTATATAAACATGTATGTGCAAAGATTATTTTATGCTTTGCTGTGTTATTTTTAATCTCAAGGGATTCATAAATGAACTCAGGAACTCTCAGGAACTCTTATGCAGCCTGCTTTTCCGGTTGTGGTCCATAGGGCACCACTTGGCGGGCCTCTGCCTGGGCAGCTGGCTAATCTCACCTGTGCACAATGTTTTGTATTATGGATTTACCGACATTGTGTAACCCTTCCCCAGCATGAACCCTCAGTTGGTCCCAGTGTTTTTGATGTTACATTTACAAAAAGGGAGGGTGGACTTATTTCTGTAAGAACAATAACCAAAACTGGTTTACTGAATGAAAGGATTTGTGTGTAATTCATATTATTAAATATAAATATTATTAAATATCATATTACATTCCCAAAAGTTATAACAATTCATACTCATATCAGCAGTGTTTAAAGTTGCTTATTTTTCACTATCAGGGTGTATTATCAATGCTCTAACATTGGCCTATTTAATGAGTGAAAATGGGTCTCTGTTTTCATTTGCATTAATCTGCTTCATTAGAAAGATTAAGCATCTCTTCAAATGTTAAATGGCAAACCCTGAATTGTCTGTTCATATTCTTGACCTTTTTGTCTGTTGAGTTATTTGTCTTTTTCTTACACTATTAGTTTTCTGTTGCTGCCGTAACAGTTACCACTGGAGCTTAACAGTTACCAGTTAAACCTGGAGCTTAAACATCACTGACTTGTTCTCTTACGATGACCGAGACACGAGTGAGAAGTGAGTCCACTGGGGTTGGTCAGGTTGTGTGCCCACCTGGCGAGTCTGACAAAGACCCCAGTGCCAGGTCCTGGCACTGCCTCTCACCACACGCCTCTCATCACATGCCTCTATCACATGCCTCTTATCTGGTCTCGGTTTTTAATCAAACCAACTGCTGCAAAGCTGCTCCTGCTCTGGAGCCTCAGAAGCAGCATCTCAGAAAAGAAGCCTGTAGGTCAGATGCTCTGAATCTTGCGCCCGCCCAAAGGCAGGTTCTCTGACAATCCCTGGAACTCTGTCCTTGCACAAAGCTCTGCCCAGGAAAGACGTGTGGGGAGCTGCCCGGAGAGTCCCTTCGCCCACCGTGTCCGGGAGGCAGTGAGGGAGGCCGGGGAGGCCACTTCCCCCTCCCCCCTTAGGGCAGACCTCATGCCGCCTCTCCCCCCTTCCGGGTCCTGAGGTGCTCCCAGGGGAGCCTCCTTGGGTGTGCCCACCCCAGGCCAGCACTGCTCTGGGATGTTTTCTCCCGCCAGTGGTTGTGCCTGTGAGCACTGCCCTGGCCGGCCGCACCCACAGCGCCTCTGGCCCCGCCATGGAGTCCGCTTCCTGCTGTACAACCGCAGGGTCTTCAGAGCGGGAGGCCTTCATCTCGGACAGGAAGTCTGCAACTTGGACGCCGGGAACTAACCCCGCAGCCCTGCTGCGGCTTCAGAACGGAGGCCAGAGAGCCGGCCGCACAGGACCAGGTGGAGCGCACGCACCCGCCAGCCGTCCATCCGGGGAGGAGGCTGCGGGCACGCCCCGCGCAGCAGAGGCGCCCAGTCTGCACCTCGATGTCAGAACTCGCTGCAGCTCCTCAGGCCTGACCCCCAAAGGGACACGGGGCGGCCGGCACAGACCCTCAGGGCAGACAGCCAGCCCTGTCCCTGCTTGACCATGACCCGGGGGCGCAGCCAGGGCTCAGCAGGCAGCACGGAGGGCTCAGGCCTGTTGCCCGGGGCCACGATGGAGGCCCGGTGTGGGGCCCGGTCTCTGCTGACGCCACCTGCCCGCATCCACCGGGCCCAGCGCCTCAGCTCCCCGGGCGCCTGCCCAGGTTCTTTGTGGGCAAGATCCTGAGATCCGAGAGCCGGTAGCTGGCAGCCAGGAGTCAACAAGAACACAGGGGCTGCGCATTGCAGACTGTGAAAGAAAAGAGCCACAAGCTAACCTGACAAGCTCAGGGAAGGCCTGTGTGGCAGTCTTGCAAACCCAGAGACCTAAGATAACCACAAGAGATGGTCTGAAAATTAAATATCTTACAGGTTATAGTAGGTAGTCATGTCCCAGAGATTTCACCTGACAAAGATCAACTTTGATCTTTTACTGAGCCCCTCTGCCTTCCTGCATCTAAGATAACATATCTGTGAGATGTCTGGGTACCTTGTAACTTCCCTTTTTCCGGAGCCCCTGGGGAACAACCAAATGTGGTGGGCGCCAGGACAGAGGCCTCAAATTCCTTCTTTATCATGTTAATTGTTCCCGCACTCACCTGAGTACACGTTCATCATTTTGCTTTTATCCAATCCCAGGAGTTTCCCACCGCTTTGCTTTCTCCCGCCTCCTTACTCCATCACCAATGAATTTCATGTAACCCACCTATGTCCCTCCTTTGATTTCAGTGTATAAATAGAGAAATGTAATCCACCATTCTTCGGAGCACTATCTCAATCTGTTGAGGTTTTGCTTCCCGGCAATTGTTGACATTTTTGGCTCAAATAAACTCATTACAAAATTCTTTACAGGTTTCAATGTTTTTTTTTTTTTTTTTTTTTTTGTTAACAAGACTGTGCAGAACAAGAGCCTTCCCAGGTGCCAGCCTCCTCACCTGGCCCACACGGCTCAGCTGTGGGTGGGAGACAGGCCCACACCAGGCTCTGGCTGCCCGCTGGGGAGTGCGGCGAGAGTCTGGGCCTCGGTGCGGGTGGCAGAGCAGACCTGCCTGGGAGGCCCCTGGAGACGCTCTCAGAGGGGACCTGGGCCGGTCTCGGTGCGGAAGAAGCCGGATTTCCCTGGGCCTGTGGGGTCCAAGCTGCCCGCAGACTTGCTGAGGCTGCCGCCTTGGCCCAGGGACGGACCTCGGGCGGAGGGAGAGGCCTTGGAAGGGTGGTGCAGGCTATCTGTGTCCTCAAAATTGTAATGAAATCCTGACCCCCGTAGGATGGATCTGGAGGCCCGTGGGCACTCCTGTGAGAAGGTCACTGCCCTTAAAAAGGGGCCCCAAGCTCCCTCACCCCTTCTGTCCTTGAGGTCACAGAGGAAATGGCTTTCAGCGAGGGCACAGGCTATCCATACCTGCACTGGGCCTGCCCTCAGATGGCCCGGCCCTGCCAGATGGATGTGCTGCCTGCAAGCCGCCCCTCTGAGGTTCCGGAGCCGGAAGCACTGGGACAGCCACCAGCCTACACCCCTCCTGCTCGAGGGACCTCTCCTAGTGGCAGAAGGCACCCCCTCCCGTTACAGAATTTACCAGGCGGCCGAAAAATACGCAGGAGTATTTCTGGAGGCACAGGAAAACCCCATTATTCTCAGGTGTTTCTCATGGTCCAGTACAGGACTTGGGGAGGCTGTTTCTCTCCAAATCCTGAGCCCCCCAATATGGAGGAAGCTTTCCCTTTATACCCTTTGGTTTCTTTGTCCCCCAGATATGGGATGGGACTGCCGACCTTTCGAGGGCTGCCTGTCCGGGGGTTGTTCACAGTTTCTGTTGAGAAATCAGCTGGCAATCAATCGTATGGGTACCATCACTGGCGGTTGGGCAGAGTAGAAGGGGAGCAATAGGGCCCCTCTGTGTCTCTGTGGAATCCCCACACACTCTAGGCCACAACGAGTAGGATGCCTACTAAGATGGGCCTTGAAGCCTAGGGCATGGGCCAGGGCAGAGTTGCTGCAGGTTCAGATCTTGGTGAAGGATTCACCTAACACAGCAGATACTGCAGGCCTGATGGCAGCTGGATAGCTTGGTTTCTTGGCCCCAGGGGGCACATTGAGATTCAATCATGAAATTCTGGCAAAGGTAGTCCATTACCATTCTTGCTGTGTTTATGCAAACCATCAGACCAAATTGAATGCAATAGATAAATTAGTCTTAATTTGGCTCTTTAATAAACTGAGGGTGGGGGGCAATGGAAAGATATATACACATATAATACCTTAATAAAAAATAAAAAAAATAAAAACCATAAGAGCTGAAACCGGTTTGGCTCAGTGGATAGAGCGTCGGCCTGTGGATTGAAGGGTCCCGGGTTTGATTCCAGTCAAGGGCATGTACCTTGGTTGTGGGCACATCCCCAGTCAGGGGTGTGCAGGAGGCAGCTGATCGGTATTTCTCTCTCTCATCAATGTTTCTAACTTTCTGTCCCTCTCCCTTCCTCTCTATAAAAAAATCAATAAAATATATATTTAAAAAATAAATAAATATAATAAACATAAGATGATTTTTAAGGAGAAAAATTCCATTTCAATAGAAATTATTATAACTGAAATGTTTTCTTTCCCTCCCACCAGACCATTTGTTGTAACTCTTGCTGTTCTAATTGCTCAATAATACTAAATTTTTAATTATTTCAGCCGAACCATGTGGATATTCCAGCAGAGGTTTTAACTCTTTTTTACTGTTCCAACTCCTTTCTCAGCCTAGAAAAGCTTGTTTCTGATGGCACAGAGGCTTCATGCCAGTTTTCCTGCGAAGGGGGAGGTTGGGATTGTAAATTTCCATCGTGGCTGTTCCCTCAGATTGACCCTGGGTCACATAGGGAAAAGGCAGGACAAGGGTCTCATTGTCCTTGTTCTCTTTTAGGCTTCTCTGCCATTACAGGGAGAAGGAGGACTGGCCCCTTCCTCCAATAGAGAGAACAGTCCAGTCTCCTTTTGAGACATATTAATATATTTATAATTATTACTAAAAAGCTTTATCTAAATTCTTTATTTTATTTACATTTATTTATTATGTCTTAACAACTTTGAGATTTTAAAGCCAATTATTATCTAAAGCATTTTTTTGACTAATTTTGTAACAGGAGTATAAATATTTCTCTCTTTTCCATGTCCAGCACAGCTAGAGTGTGGTCTGGTTCCTGAGTAGGGGCAGCTGGGGATTGGGAAAATTAAAGAAAGAGACAGACACAAAGACAGAAGGGAAAATCTGGGGCCTGGTTGGACAGCTGTCCTCTGATGGAGAGACGGAGACACAGAGTTGATACTGCATGTTTATTTTATAATAAAACAAGGGTGGATTAACATATATAAAAAGGTTCTTATTTTGGAAACACTTGCTGCACCTCCCACAGCCCATTAGCTACTTGGGAAGGAATTAAGAAGGGCTGCAAGGTCAGGCTTAATTATGTTGTGAGAGCTCTGTCCTCCAGGCTGGGACTTGTTTGTGGCCCTGCCACAGGTCAGTCTGAGGCTTAATACTATGTCTTTTCCCTACATCTCCCCTTTATTTTGTTTTTAAGCTACTATAATAAAAGTAAAACTTAAACATTAAGAACAAAGCTCTGACTATTAAAACAATAACAAAATGCAAAAACAAAACTACAGACATGTTAACATATTAAAAGTTGAACATCAAGAGCAAAACTTTAGCTATTAGAATAATAGCAATGCCAATCCAACACAGCAATAAGAGAGAAATCAAACTACAGACATGTTAACATTTTTAGCTACTAAATGAAAGTTTCTTTTGCTGCTAGTGTATATTTACTCAGAGTCCTAGGATTTGGCTGTGCAAGACATTACAGAAGACTGGCAGCTAATCCATGCCACATGGCCAGAAACATGGCTGAGGGAATAGCTTTCACTTCTTGCTTTTTCTATCAACTGCTGCTGTTCAGTTATAAACTTCTTCAGCTGACCTCATGTTGGCACATTGGCCCCTTGCAAAGCCTTCGTTTTCTTCTTCTTCCATATTGCTGTCATCGGGGTTTTCTTCTTCTTCCATTTGCTGTCATCGGGGCAACTCTCAGTCTTCTGAACGAAGGGACAAGGAGCTTCTCTGTGTCCATTGTGCTGATGCACATAATGCTCTGGCACCCGAATTGCTGCTCCTTCTGAAAAGATACAAAACACAACCTCTTCCCCACATCATTACTGGATCCGGTAAAACTCTTGTCTGATTTATGCTTCCTTCCACCTAGCTAACTCAGTGGAGGGTATTGTATATGAGGCTTTTCGACCACTGTACAACTCTCTGCATTGCAATTCAAAAAATTTAAAGTATAAAGAGCATGACTGTTGTTTTGAGGTGACACATAACATCTGTCTCCCCCTTTTTATTTTAGTAATTGAATTTTAAGAGTACAATTGGGTCTTTCTACTATTGCTTGACCTTGAGGATTGTAAGGGACACCAGTTTTATAACAAATTTGATATTGCTGACAAAAGTGCTGAAAAGCAGAACTAGCATATTCGAGTTCATTGTCTGTTTTTTAGCTCTAAGGGGGGTCCTAGTACTGCAAAGGTGGCTAAGCAATGATTAATTACGCGCTTGACACTTTTCCCTGTTTGGGGAGTCACAAAGATAAACTGGGAGCAGGTATCTACATTAACATGTACCCATCTATTCTTACCAAACTCCGGGATGTGGGTGAAATCCATTTGCCAGATTTGATTAGGTTTAAGACCCTTAGGATTGCACACTGAGGGCACTGCTTAACAATTTGACAATCTTGCTCCCGAGAAATACGGAACTGGTTGTGCAAGGCAGCAGCATTCTGATGATGCAAAGCATGGGAGGACTGTGCAAGAGAAAATGGGGTAGCCCCTTGCATTACAGCAAGGAGGCAATCAATAGCATCATTGTAATAGCTAACGGACCAGGGAGACCTGCATGAAATCAGATATGACCAATGCAGTAGGGGAATTTTCATTCTCTAATAACCTTTTGAAGACTGAAAAATAAATAAAAGAGTTCCTCCAAATTAGTGTGCCCTACAGTATCTTTTTCAATAATTTTGGCCATACTTACTGCATAGGCACTATCACTGTATAGGTTGACAGGGTCTACAGCAAAGTCTGTTAAGGCATAAATAAGAGCTTCTGCTAAAATATAAGGGGTTTGAAAGACCTTTGCTCCCATGGTGCAGTAGATCCAGCCTTTCCAGAACTGGATCCGTCTGTGAAGATGGTTAATGCCTGAAGATAAAGGTAGTAACTGAGAGAAATTGTAAGGCTTTATTTGCAGGATAATGGTTAGTATTAATTGTTTGTGCCCTTACTTTAATTTCTCCAGTATAGTCCTGATTTATCACCCCAGGGAGAACTTGAAACCCTTTCAATATTAAACTGCTCCTACCTTTCATTTTAGTTATGTATATTTTGCCTTAACAACTTTGATTTTAAAGTCAATCATTATTACCCAAGGCATTTTTTTTTTTTTTGGCAAATTCTGTAACAGATAACTTACTGACCTTAGGTGGCTTTATTATTTTATTTTCCTTTTTAAAAACAGGAGTGCCCAGGGACCTATAAGGCAACCTTAGAAGGCGGTCCATCATTATTCAAGAACTACCCTTTTTATGGAAACACTAATCATGTTGCCCAAATAGAGCCTTGTGTCCTTTTTGCCATCTTTTAAAGAAAAAGAGTCTTGGGTTTTATTCTATAGCATCCTTGAAAAGACACAGGGCTCAGCCCAAGAGCCACCCAAAATTGGGTGTGGTGCTCCATTTCTATTAATTTGCCTTTATTTCTTCACGAGCACAGAAATCCTAGATGTATCCCTAAATTGTGAGAAATGTCTCACATTTACAAATTTCAAATGATGGACTGGGAAATAAAAACACAGTCAAAATTAGACTTTTAATAACACTCCTAGAAGTGGGCATCTATTTTATAGGTTCACCAAAAGAATAGTCAATGGGCTGGGGTCTTTTTTAGTTACTTCCTTCTGTCTAGGGCAGTGGTTGGCAAACTCATTAGTTAACAGAGCCAAATATTAACAGCACAACGATTGAAATTTATTTTGAGAGCCAAATTTTTTAAACTTAAACTTCTCCTAGCACCACTTCTTCAAAATAGACTCACCCAGGTATTTTGTGGAAGAGCCACACTCAAGGGGCCAAAGAGCCGCATGTGGCTCACAAGTCACAGTTTGCCAATCACAGGTCAAGGGAATTTTCTTAGAGCCTGTGTTATTGGCCACATGTACCACTCATATTCTTTCTCTCCCCACCCCCACATTCTGTTTGCTCTGGGGAAATTTAGTAATGGTCTGGTCTTTGTTTAAACTTCTCTGGGTTGCAACTTTTACAGGTGGTAATTTCAAGTATATTGTATTGGTCTAATTTAGTTAAAAATACTTCTTTTTAGGGAGAGAGTAGACCTTTGTGTTGCCTTAAGGCCCTTGAGATGTCACAAAGCTGTCTCTCGGTTATATTCTTGAAATATTACATTTGGAAAAGCTGTCAAATATACCCAATTTAAATATTATTAAAACTTAAACCAGATGTAACATTAAAGACTTGGTCTTGTCCACAAAATTAATCCTTTTTAATCTGGCTGGACAATGAGACCTTCTCTATATATATTGAGAAGGATAAAGAGAATAAAATAGGGCAGAGAAAGACTTACTGTGCTGAGCAGATATCTGCAGAACGACCCCTGGCATGGGAGGAACCAAGGACAGGCCAGAGCGTCAGCAGAGTGGCTTGCAGCAAAAATTCAATGAAAACCTAACTCTCTCTGCTCTCTTAGCCAATACTCCTCCCCTTAGGCTCAGCCCACCAGCACCCAGGGAGTCAGAATAAAATGTTAATGAATCCACAATGTACTTTGAATTGTAGAGAAAACACTGGGAGGACGTGTCTACTGCCTGCCCATTCTACCGCTAGTAAACCTCGGCCCCGCAGCCCGAGCCCTGCCCGGCGCCCTGTGCCGGCCGGTCCCCCAGGGGCGCCGGGCGCACTCCCGCCTCTGAGCGGAGCGGCCGCTCCCAGCGCCGTGTGCCCGGCGGACGGGCAGGGGGGCTGAGGGAGGCGGCGGAGGGGATCGGGGCGCCGGGCGCCTCCCCGGGGCGGGGGCGGGGGAGAGGCCGCTGCGCCCTTGGGTGCCCGCCCAGAGGCCCCTGGGCCCGGCGCCTCCTCCCGGTGCTGCGGCCTCGGAGGAGCTGGAGGGGGCGGACGCACACCAGGCGCGGCGCCGCCGGCGGGATCTCCGCGATGACGGCCCCTGCGGGGCCTGGGCTCCTCCCAGGGAACAGGAGGGCTGGGTGCTGGCCTTTAGTTTACTGATCCCTCCCCCCCCCCCCCATGGAGGGTATGACCAACTGCACCTGCAGCCCACATGCCAGCACCTGCCGGTGCCTGACCGCCCCATCCCCGGTGCCTGATCCCGCCCCCCCCATCCCCGGTGCCTGACCCCCCCCATTCCCGGTGCCTGACCCCCCCCCCCATCCCCGGTGCCTGACCCCCCCCATCCCCGGTGCCTGACCCCCCCATCCCTGGTGCCTGACCCCCCCACCCCCCATCCCCATCCCCGGTGCCTGACCCCCCACCCCCATCCCCGGGGCCTGACCCAGCGCCTGGCAGGGCGGCCAGCAGAGCTCTCAGCGGCCTCCTGCCGCCCTCTCCCTCTCTCTTCCCTGGGAGCCGCCGCAGGCCTCTCCGCCAAAGACCCCGGAGAGAGGCAGGGCCATGGCTCCGCACTCCCCTCCCAGCAGCTGGCCCCACTGCCGACAGAGCACCCCAACAGCTACTAAGCCCAATGAATAGTCAGAATTCACTCCTACTTTCTTCCTGGTGGGAAATTTTTTTCGGAATGGAAAACGTGGAATGAACAATGAGAAATAACTGCACTTGTTGACAGACTGAAAAATAAAAATTTTGAGCTAGTCTAAGAAAATACTTCCTAATGACTCAGAGGGCCTTAAAACTGATAGTTTTAAGTTTATTTGGCCCGTGTTAGCCTTTGTCTTGAGAGGGTCAGTATAAAATTAATTACTAATGAAATTTCATTATTTTTCCAGCATTTATGTACCATTTTGGATAACATGGTATACCAGTGCATCAACTTATATCCCAATGTATCAGGATTATCACATATAGTTAAATTGGAAAATAAAATTATAAATTGCCTATTACTTTTGTTCCTAAACACTATGTAAAATTCCACTGAATACCGCTGCCTCAGCAGTTATGCACCAAGCATGTCCAACTCATGGTTCCTTGGCTGCATGCAGCCCACAAAGAATTTTTGCGGCCTAGCCAACGTAACAGTATGTAAAAAACGTCAATAAAAATTTTGTAACTTAATTTTTATAATATCCTGTTATACATAATTAACAACAAACTACAGATTTGCTAATGACTGATGACTATAATCATGTTGCATTCATTTCCCTTCTGCGTCTTACGCACAGATGCACCTGTCGACACTAATACCAGCAGCGAATACTTTAGCAGCCGATGGTCACATCTTTAGTCTTGGACTGACTTGTTGGTTATGCACAACAGGAAATATTTCACTTCGGAGAAGAAAAATTGATTTATTTCAGTTTATTAATTTGTGCATTTATTCAGTGTCTGTCAAGTTAATAATGTTCAAGAAAAAATATTGACTTTTATTAAAATATTATTTTAATGATGACTCATTTCAGCCATTTGTATTCAGCATGTCTCTATCAAAATAAATCTATGTTTCTATGAAAATTGAAGCTTTTGGTTTTTGCAGCCACATAAACTTAAACCTTGCTTATTTGGCCCGTGTTAGCCTTTGAGTTTGACATGCTTGGTGTACACATTCAAAACAATTAAAAATTTTCCACTTTTATGCAGCATTCTAATTTACGGAACCTGTGAAAACACAACAAACTATTATTGAACACTACTCAATGAAGGCTGGCATATGGTGTGGGTGTAGAAGGAAGTGTGTTAAATGACAGAATTTGAAAACAAACAAAATCAACCAAATAAATAGTATTTAATCTGTGGGAAAACGATATCCAAGAAAAAGTAACACTATAAAAGCCGTTGAGAACGAGAAAAGTTTTATAATTATGCACTTTATTTTTATTTACTATACCAACATTTTCAGGAGACTTTACATTTAGTTTTATAATTCATTTTACAAGCAAATTCTAATACACAGTATTTACTGTGAACAGGCTTTTTAAAAATCAATGGGAAAAACAATACTGCAGATATTAAAGACTGGTGTGTTTTTGTTTTTAGTTAATAATGACTTAGAGACTTTAAATTCTTTAGGTCAGTGTTTTTGTTATGGCAATGCTTTACCAAGGAGAAAATGGATAGCTTTTTCTCAAGTTAAAACATCTGATGTATCTTTAATTAATAGCATAGTTGTAGATTGTCACCCACCATCATAATCAATTATTCAAATGTATTCTTTCAAATTCCTGCAGCAAAAACACTGAAAGGAGGTGTGGAAATTAGATAATTTAATTCAAATATCAAAATTAAGAAAAATAGCAAGGCCATCATCCCCAAGGAAAACACCAGGTATTTGTATTACAGCTTGTAATTAATTTTAATGTGTGCATAGGCATGCAAACATAACCCACCCAACTAACCCATAAACACGGAAATACTGTGTAATCTGAGTGAACAGAATGTGCTGCAGACTTGCTGATCTTCAGCGCAAGCCCATTCAGGGATTCCAAAGCCCATCCTCTGTGCCCTGGGGACAACTGCTCCACAGGAGGTGCCTAGCACCATCTGTGCTACAGGAAGACTAGAAGTGACAGCCATAGGAGGGTCATGTTCTCCTTGACTCAGAGTGAAATACTTAAGCGGTCAATGAAACACTCAAAGAAGTTAGTGCTTTATGAGAAAAGTGGCACATGGAGGGTGTAATTCTGTCAACAACTGTACTTCTAACAGCAACTGCTAGAGATAAATTTATTCCAACAAAAAAGTCACTCCCAATAGGAGGCATTTAGATATTTCAGGCACAGCTCCAAGCAGTTAAGCTCATTTAAAGTGCAAATCTGATATTTTCTTTCATATTCAGGTTATTACTGTTAAAATATTTAATAGGTTCCCTAATATATAATATCTATATAAATACAAAACAGTTTATATGCTTGAAAATACTGCACAAATTAAATCGAGACTACAAGAGAGAAATGTTAGAGGGCCTCAGTCTTTAGAATGACTTTCACATCTAAATGACACAGTCCTTTAGTGCACCAACCCTCTGCACCGGGGGGATCAACTCCTCACGCCAGGCTTTCTCTAAAGAATTGTATGTGCATCCCGATGTTAACAGCCCGATGTATGCACTACACATATTCAGTAATTCTTCTCTCTCACAGATGTGTGACTTAGCCAATCCCCAGACTTGGAATTCATGCACTGCAACCATCTTCATGAAATCACAGGGACTAAGATAAAAGTGACTTGATCTACTCAGTGAAGGCTGAGTGCACTGTGTGTGTAGAAGGAAGTGCATTAAGTGACAGACAGAGTTGATATATAGAAGCATTAAACAGAGATTAAGCCAAATCAGGCAAGCTCTATCCTCCTCTCATTTCCAACTTAGCATTTACTAAGGAGCAGCCTAACACAATATTCTTGCATTTTAAAGAAACTGCAGGCAAATACTTTGTAGGTTTTGTGCAAGCATCCTCAATGTTTTTTTCTTAAATGTATTATGCTTCATAAGTATATTGATGAGCCTTCTGCCAAAACTAAGGCTCAACAGAGGTACAGAGAGTTTGAAACGATGGGTTCATTCATATTTCTGCATATTAACTGGGGAGAAAAAAGAGCAGGAAAATATCCGAATAAAAGAACTGCAGACTTCAGACTAGAGGGTTAGAAATAATATAAAAATTTAAAACTTTTCACTTAAAGATAAAGGCCTACTAATGACTGTGACACAGAGTCTGCTGTGCTCCGGCTGCTGGTCAGCTCCAATACCGGGCGATGCCTGCCGTCCTCAGCACCTGCTCCGCTCCGCTCTGCTCCGCACTAGGCCGCTGCCTCCACGGGGTCTCCAGTCCTCCTGCGGCCTTCCAGGGCCATCACCGTCCTTCCCAAAGAGCTGGCCTCTCACGGTGTGTCTATCAACTCCCAAGTCAGCCAAGCCTACTGACTCATCAGGATGCGGTATGTAGGGAACACAGTGTGTCCCCCAAAGTGTACATACATTTTGAATTACTATAAAGTCAGTGTTTACTTAACATATAGTCCACTTTCAAAATTTAAAATAATCTATAGGAATGAATATTTTTTTTGTTAATGCCTATTTTCAAACTGATGACTGGTTTGGTCCAGGCACTGCTGACAACGGGAAGCAAACATCAAGAATAATTTTGTTTGATGTTTCTGCGCCCCCAATTTGTTGACTGCAAACTTTATCTTTTTAAAATCCTCATTAAAAATCTAGTGGCATTTTAGGATAAATTTTACTTGTTCAAAGCTTAATCTGGCCTCACCCAGCACTATATTTCAAATCAGTTAAATCTGAAAGGAGGGAGAACTCCGTGAGCCACCAGCCGTTAAAGGGTGTATACGTTTTGGGGACCCGCTCTGTAGTGTACTAACACCCATTTATAACACATGAGGCCCGCTTTCCCGCTCCTTCCGAACGGAGGAGTGCCTGTGCCCACGCACAGCTGCAGCCACCGCTGCTCGTCTGCGGACACTCAGAGCTTTGCTGCGGCGTCTAGATACCAACGCCTTCCAGACAATGCAAAAAGTTTCTGAACTTTAGTGTTTCTCCTACACAAGTGCTGCCGAATGAGAGTATGGCGTCACCTGCTACCAAATCCAAGAATGGTTTGTCCCCGGCGAAGGGCAGATTCACAGGAACTCTACGGGAAGAACCCTGAAAATGGTAGTAATCAATCAACATTTTTAAAATTTACACTGAGGTACTGCTGTTATTTCTCTAAAAAGGGGCAATTTCACCTGTGTACATTTTAAAAAAGAATCTCTAGAAATCTGAGTGGCTAAGAACCCCTTTTGATACATTTTTGGTCAGCTGATCACAACCAAAATCTACACTGAGAAAGCCCATCTCTCCGAAAGACAGGAACTAACCGGAGCCACGCAGGAGGACCCCTCCGGACGCCAGGACCTGGAGAGCAGGAGCGTCGGAGTGCGCACACCGGAGAGGCGGCGCCCCGGGGCAGCGTCCCCAGCTCTCTTCCTGGGGCACCAGGGAAGCGTACTGCCCCTGAAATACCCTTTCACCCCTTTCACAGGACGCAGTTTCCACTCTCTAGTTCCATTTCTCTCCCAAACCTACTTTTTAAGAAACTCACATTCAAATACACACCAACATAAAGGGGCCCTGAAAACTCAGCAGTAGCGCTGTGCACTCCAGCTTTCTCAAGGTCTACTTCCATTTATCATTATTGCCAACATAGTTTAGCCTTTTTTGCTACAGAAAATAGTCTAACTCCCTATGCATGGGGTATTTATATCCCATCCAAATTTTGTGCAAATATATCAAGTCCATTATTCTGGTCTTCAAATATTAGCAGAAAGTCAATAAATATACATATTACAATAAAGACTTAATTTAAAATATACGCTGTAGGATTTTAAAACAGTTACCATGAATGCATAAGCCTCTAGAGTCCAAAACTGAATTACCAGCAAAACTCTAGCACCAACATTACAAATGAATATACCTTTAGGGTATAGGTTTCAAGATGTCTTAAGCTTTCCAGAATTTATCAAGTACCAAAAGCAAACACAGTGGTGTGCACGTATGAACAAAATGTTAGAGTGATATGTAGATAATTATCGTTTATACAGCCTATGAAACATTTTAGCCTGGGCACTCGGTAAGTTAATATTGAGAGCAGCCTGCTGATCCTAGCAAGGAAAGACAGAACTCACAGCTCTCCACTGAAGGCCAGGCCTCCTTGTCCATCATAGAGCTTTCTCATAGAACTTTCCAGAACCCTGTGTACAGACTACCTACCACCTCCCACTACCAGCAGATCTTTACTTAAAAACCAACCCTGTTCACAAGGCGCTAGTGAAAAGAGGGAGGCTCTGACCACACCAATATAGACCTAAGAGGACGAGGGCGCCACGGACCTGTCTCCCCAGCTCCGGAGGGCTGCGCCTTTCCTGGTGGCCGGCAGTGGCCATGGGCGAGCCGCTGTGGGCCTCTGACGGGAAAGCTAATGCTCACCTAAGACAATTACACTTCACTGCTGTGTGCTTCGACCAGGACATAGAATGGAAGAGCCCAAACGAGTAGAAGATTCCATGTTTTAATGTTTTAAGATTCGCAAGCTTTTAATGGAACCCCCACCATGGCAGCAAACTGCATGTAAAGTGATTACAGAACAGGTGTTTTTTTTAAAGACATATTGGCAGGTGATGGCTATGTACTTAGTGTATCTTTGGTTTGGGAAGACGAGAATATCGATTAGACGATAGACAATCCCCAGAATTCAAATTGCCATTGGGATTCTGCATGATTTCTTTCCTTCTTGCCAATGGCCTGGGGATGCTTGTCTTGGCCTGGAAGTTTTGAGGCTCTGGTCGGGGGTTGCTTATTTGTTTTTGTTTGAAAGAGCCAGAAGGAGGGCGGAGCTTAGATGCTCGTGGATTTAGATTATTTACAAGATTTGTTTGACTAGATGTTAGCTGAATTTTTGCTGAATTACATGGTACAATTACTGGCGAGTTCGTACAAGCGGGAGTCCTACTTGGCGATGATTCAGGAACTGAAGGAGGTACCAAAGAACTCAAGTTGGATGGCTTCAGAAGCTGCAAGGATCTGAGCTGAGATGTGTCGTCCTCCGGTAAAGACTGGTTTCTTCCCCCTCTCTTAGCCTGGTCTCCCGCACTCGATGGGGTGAGTGTTTGAGAAGAAGTGGGTACCACCTGCGTGTCTTTAATGGGATTATTTGCCAAACGATAAGGCTCTGGAGCATCCATGGTCACGGCCCAGCCCGCTTCGGAAGGCGCACTCTCAGCCACCTCCTCAGAGAGCTGCGGGCTGGCAGAGAAAGGGCGGCCTTCCAGGCCACCGCTGCGTTCTTGCTGCGAGTCCTGTGCAAAGCTGTCATGGCGGCGTGCAGCCCCAGGACGCGCGCCCTGGGCCGGGTGCTCACTGCGGTCCTCGCTAGGCTGCCATCTTGTTAGTTTTCCCTGGGCGGGGTCTGTGGGTCTGGGAAGGCTGCTGGAAGGCTGTAGTACTTGAGGCTATTAAAATTAAAAACAACATTAGCAACAACTCATTTTAGAAATGCCTCCCAGAATTAATATAAGTTCCAATTTGTCTGGGTTGGTACTTACTATGGTTTAATATAAGATGTGAGATTCTTTTAAATTAAAAAATAAATTACAACATTCAACTAAATTCATGGGACACACTACAAGAATGAAAATGCAAACAAAATTGATACAGGCAGTAAACACTAAACAAGATTCAAAATTAAACAGGAGGAATGAAAAATATTAAAAGTACGGATTTATTGTTGAAACAAGATTTCTGCCTCCATTGATTCATTACATATTTAAAACTTTATATGTAAGAGCTTGACAGAGGGCTTCCATAGCACTTTAGTTTAATCTCCATAAAGCGCCCAGAATATGACCAGCTTTTAAGATTTTTTTGAAAAGGAAAGCTGTATACCACTTTATCACACTTGACAAGCAGAAGAATTCCTTTAAAAGTGTCGAGGTGCAGTCCTTATGGAGAATTAAAATTACCAGCAAATAAGGTTTATAATTAAGTTTATATTTTCAGTAGATATGAAATTGTATTTGTACAAACAAACAAAAAAAGGTCAATGCACTTAGCTAATGCTAACCCACCTTTAATGTTCTTGCTGAGAAGTTTCAGAATAAAATATGTTCACCCCTTATCTGTCTGTCTCACTGCCATCTGAGGGATCAGCAGAGATTCTGCTATGGCCGGCACGCGGAAAGCAAATTTGCCTTCCCAAAGAGCTAACACCCACTCAACAAAATTAAAAATGACCAGCCTTTGGAATGATGGCTGAGATTAAATAAATTTGAAATTGCCTGTAACTTGAACTAAAGCTCAGAAGCCTGCAATAGCTAAATTCTCAAGAGACCAGGGTTCCACACACTTTCCTGGCGCTCACTGTGCGGTTAGAGTTTGTACAATCAGAGGAAATGTGCTACTTCCGTTACTTTTGTGCATTTGCAAAGAAATATGAATCTTAAAGTTTTCTTTCAATAGCCCAGATAGCAGTTTACATGGGGCAGAGCCTATTGGTTCTGGCCTGACACGGGGTGCTACACATAACCTCTTCCTGTTACATCATGTGGGCTCAAAGTATCAAAAAGTCTGGCACGGCGCTTTGAAACATAAAACTAAAGGACCGTTTTATTTATTTATTTATTTATTTATTTATTTATTTATTTATTTATTTATTTTACTAATAAAATAGGTCTGAATCCAAGAATAAAATAACTTTTTAAAACTAAACAAACCTACACAGCATTTCTAACTTCTGTTCATGGCATGCTGCGCCCCTGTCCTGCCGCCTTCCCCGCCTCCGGGACCAGCGGGGGAAGGCAGGGTCAGCAGCCAGGGACAGGTGACAGTGGGTCACAGGGGGCTGGGACATGGAGGGTAGAGGCCATGATGGCAAAGGGCTGACTTGCTATTTAAAAAATAATGGAATCAAGACAATGACTGTTCAAAATCAATCCATACTGAGTACATTACATTAAACTCTACTGGAGAATGTTTAAAATAAATAAGCTCCCTCAGTTTTTACTTCAAGTGAAATATCCTGGACTTTAAAGTCAGTGGGCATTTTCACAATAAATCACCACAGAGATGAGTAAACTGCCTTCAGGAATGAAGGTTCTAAAAAAAGAAGAGTGAGGGTACTAAATCACCATATAACTAACTAGAAGACTCTCCCTGGGGGTTCCTTGGAAAAACAAGCATGGTGATGTGATCACACACTCTAGAAAAATCAGTAAAAATATAGAGCAGGACCATGTTAAGCAAACTGAAATCTCCAAAGAGAGAAAAAAAGCAAATGAATGACTATTTGTCTTCCCCTTTCACCCTCAAAAACTAGTTACAAGTTAAACATCTTAAAGCAACTAAGACTTTTGAAAATATTAGTAACAATTTTAAAAATGACTTCATCATAATATGTCTACTGCCAGTGCAAAAAAAAAAGATATAAATATGTGCTAAAAGCATATTACTTCACCCTAATTTTTCTAATTATAGTGAAGTAATAAATTAAGAAAATCAAATCTCCAAAAAAGGGACACTGTGAACTGTAGATAAATTATCCATTTGCACTGTTCTGATTACTCATATTATCCAACTGACAACTACTTTATCAGAGAACTAAATGAAAATACAGCAAAGAGAAAGATATCTGCTTATATTAAACTAGAGGCCCTGTGCATGAGATTTGTGCACGGCCGGGAGAAGGGGCCCTCAGCCTAGCCTGCACCCTCTCCAATCCGGGACACCTCAGAGGACATCCCTCTCACAATCCTGGACTGCTGGCTCCTAATCGCTCACCTGCCTGCCTGCTCAGGAGGGATTTAAGCTTGTTGCAGGTTTCTGGCCTTGGAGAGGCAAGATGCGTGCTGCTCCATACAGAACAACCGCCTTGGGGAAGCTGCTCCCCATTTCAGCCTCAGCCCACAGGACTCCGGGCAAGGAACCCCACCACAGGGGCCATCAGGCACGAACAAATAGAACTTCATTCCTTGGTCCTTGCAACTTGTAGAAGGGTTGGTTACTTTAACATGTGGACCCACCCCTAGACTTAAAGAGCTAAGTGCTTCTAACTGGACCCAGTAAACTTTCAGTCTTACTTTAGTTAGACACATACACTTCAGCACAATATTCTGAGAATTTTCAGAAGGAATGGTTACAAGTGTCAAGGTCTTAGTGCTAGTGATAAGCACTATTGGATAATTAATTGTGCAAGGGATTGGTAGGCATCTTTAATGATCATCTTTAAATGTCTATTTTGAGATGTTTACAAAGATAACCAGAGACTAGGAGCTTCCACAGGCATGTACCAGCTTTATTCATTTTTTGTTGTTGTAGTTGGTATCCCTAGTATTTGATACATAATAAAACCTTAATATGCAAATCAACCGAAGAGGGGGACAGCTGGTCACTATGACACGCATTGACCACCAGGCGGTGGTGGCAGCACTAAGGACCTCTCAGGGGATGTCCTACTGCTGGCGTAGGCCACTGCGGGACATCCCCTGAGAGGCCCCGAACTATGATAGGGTGCAGGCCGGGCTGAGGGAGCCCCGCCCTGCTCCTCTCAGTGCATGAATGTTGTGCACCAGGCCTCTGGCAGGAAATGTATACTGTAAGTGGTGGGCAAAAGCAGTTCACGGCTGTGAGTATATGAAATGCAAAGTTAATAATCATAACCTGCATGTCTTTTTTCCTATAAAATTGTAAACCTACTTTTGCCCACACTAGTGTTTTTGTGTGTGTGTACACACACACACACACACACACACACACAAATTTATGCACATATATATTTTCTAGAAAAACAAATAAATAAATTAATATTAGTGAATGTTATATACCAGAATTACTTCTTTGGTAATAAATTATCAAAATGATACTTCCCTATTGGTCAATGATGCAGCACTAATAATCAAATAAAAACAAGCTTAATAAAAACAACACTGATGAAAGAAGTAATTATAAAAATGTTTACCCTAAGTAAGTTTAGGGTTAGCTTAGTGGTTCATGATTAGAAGGACAACAGGAAAGATTATCTTTGAACTTGAACACAGCACCTTTCATAATGGCCCACCAGCTAAGCCACGGTGTGTTTTACTTGGAGACTACAAATTTGTGGATAAAATGAGTTGTGAAAATTATCTTAATAAGCATTCAGCTATTTCTTTTTCTAATAGCTAAATACATCTCACAATATTCACGTACAATACTTACCATAAGCCATCCTAGCACAGCAAATATGCTAATAAATGCTATCTACAACTTAGGTGTGAAAACAATGAATTTAAGCCCTGGTCGTTAGTAACTGGGTGTTGAAAAAGAAAGGCAAGTTTTATAGCAGTATAGTAATAAATTAGTTGCTACAGAGTAAGAGGTTTCAATAATGCCAGTCACACCTAAATGTTTTAAATCCACGGCAGTTATATGTGATATGAAATGAAGTCTGGAGAGACACCAGAGTTAGGGCATGCAAGACACTTTTCCATTCAGAAAAAGGTCATAAACAGTTATCGGAAGGAGCTAGCACAACAGAGTAGTGAATCACTTAGTTAGCTCTTACAGTCAGACTGATTTGGTTTTAAATCCCGAGTCTATCACTTACTATGGGTGAGATACTGAGTGAATCATCTTACTATTCAGATGGAATTTCCTAGCAATATCTGTGCCACATCACATGACTGTGAGCAGCGAATGACAACATTACAGACACGTGAGGAGTATTATGCTAGGGCCAAGAACAGGGTTTTCTGTCTTCCTGTGGGGCAATAGCCCCACTCTAATTTTGCATGTGATCTCTAGTTATCACAAGACCCCTAGGTGAAAGATAATGTTTTCTTTTGGTAAATAAGTAAGCTGAAGTTAAATAAACTTAAGTAACATGTCCAAATTCACACACTTTATCAAATAGCAAAACAAGAATTTGTACCCATAGAGAATTTAAAATGCAGGGCTAAAACTTTATTATTTGTACTATTTGGGTAATTCCAATGAGTTCACAGACTTTTATTTTATTTTATTTTAAAAAATATATTTTATTGATTTTTTACAGAGAGGAAGAGAGAGGAACAGAGAGCTAGAAATGTTGATGAAAGAGAAACATTGACTAGCTGCCTCCTGCACCACCCCCACTGGGGATGTGCCCACAGCCAATGTACATGCCCTTGACTGGAATCGAACCCGGGACCCTTCAGTCCGCAGGCCGACGCTCTATCCCCTGAGCCAAACCGGTTTCGGCGAGTTCACAGACTTTTAGAATATGCAACATAGCCAGAGGATTATTTTAAAAACTCATCAGGCATATTCAATACTAGCATTCAGGTACTGACTAATGTCCCATTTCTTTCTTAGCACACAGGACAATTAGCACACTCAGGCCACACTGCGGAGCAGTGTTTCTGGGGAAAGTGGTGACCCACTTGAAAACATACACTGAATCCAGGACAGATAAATCAGCACTCATCACTAAGAACTTCACCCTCACCGTTTGTACTAATTCCAAGATTTTTAGCATTACCATAAGAAATAATACTCATACTAGTTTCGGTAAACATCCTAAAGTCACCAATAATAATAAAATGGCAGCTAGCTATATCAAGTCCCAATAAGAGTAAAAAGACGTCAAAGTCTGTAAGGCAGAAAGTAGGAAAAGTTCTCAAGTATCATAATGTTATTGCATAATAGAAAACAGGAATTACTTAACATTATTTTCTTAACACATACAAGTTTATTATTATTATTAAATACATTTGAAAGGTTTAAAGAAAGATGGAAATGGTGCCATCTTTAACATGCTTGTAATTTCATGCAGGCTCTGACATGCATCATGCAAACTGGGAGGAAAAGCAAAAACAAAAAAGTGACTATGAGGAAGGTGGTAGGAAAAATCTGAAATTGTACTGTACCACGCTTTGTCAGAGAAGTAATGGACTAACTTCTCAACTCCTTGCCAAAGGCATATGGGAGAGCAGAGACAAGAAAAGACAGGACAATGGTGTCAGAGCACATACACCACCAAGGATCTGCCTGGCTTGTAGCAGCCAGCTGTATCTGCTCTGCCTCTGTTTTTTTCTAGGCATTCTTAACGTGTTTATATGAAATGAAAACATTTTAATAGATTTATACTCTCTTGCTCAAGTGTTATATTTTCTTGCAAGTTATCACAAATAAATATTTATATCCACAGAACAGCGTCTATAAAAGTTCTCATACTTAAAAGGAAACACTTGAAGAATTTTTCCAAATAATTTAATATTCATACTTCAAAGATCTAAAAAGGTTTAGCTACATGTAATCCCTTATAAAGAAAATAGAAATTATTTTTTAATAATTTCAGTCTTACACATTATAAACTTAACACAACTCAATATTTGTTCGTTTACTTTTATGACTGATGCTGCATTAAAGACTAATAAAAGCATAATCTGATATTTGTGTATGTCTTAAATATAATGTTCTCAACGGTAGGTGAGGCTCACACATCACTGTAGAGATGGAGACACAACCGAGTCCCTAGTATAACCACAGTCCCCCTTGTTTACAGTGTCAGGAACCTATGGTCTCAGATACGTGTCATCAGCCATGGTCTGAAAACATGAATGGAAAATACCAGGAATAAACCATTCCTAAGTTTTCAGCTGCGTGCTGTTCTGAGAGGTCTGATGAAATCTCACTTTGGAGACCCACGGGGTGTAAACCACCCTAAGTCCACACACATCCACGCTATGTGTGCCACCTGCCGTAGTAACTTAGGAGCCCTGGACCCGTGTGCACAGCCCCACAGAGCTCATGGTCAAGCCACCCTCAGTTTACTTACTAAAACTCCATAGCACAAGATAGTGATGCTGGCAATTCAAATATGCCTGAGAGAAACCACAGTGTGTGTCCACCTTAAGTTGAAAGGTGTGTGTGCAGGAAGAAAAATAGTGTATGCATAGGGTTCGGTACCACCCCGGTTTCAGGCGTCCCCTGGAGGTCTCTAACGGTCTCCCCTGGAGGTTTCTAAGTCTCCCCTGAAGACGAGGGCGGCCGCTGCAGGGGGAATGAGTTCCACTCTACAATCACTCAGCCGCTGCCCGCCTCCGGGCCTCTAGGAAACAGGACTGCTGCTCTCTCCTCAGGGCTCACAATGGTGCCCGCACTCTCAGAGAGCTTAGAAAGGACACCTGACTTATAAATGATAAACAAACTAACTCTAAAATAAATCATTGGCTCTTCCAAGTTGATCAGTTAACTGCTTCAGTGTGTAGATGATCTGTTGTAGAACTGTGCACCTAAAACCTGTATAATTTTGATCACCCCAATAAACTCAATAAAAAGATAAAATTAAAAAAATAGCCGCCCCCCCAAATAAACCTATCAGTGAATAATAGTGACCTAAGTAAGCATTTACTACACAGGCACAATCAGTATAAGATACTTAATTTTCCTCTCTCTAAGACACAGAACCATCATATCTAGTTTTGGAATGCAAAGTGGTTCGGAAAACAAAACTAACTTCACAGCAGCATCGTTCCCTGGTCTGACCCCGTGCACGGCCCTCCCTGGAGCAGGGGCCCTGCGGCCACAGGGGTGGCCTCACTGCAGGGCAGGGGCACAGGCCCGGATGGCGCCGCCGGCTTTTCTGATTGCAAGGTGTGGAGAGAGAAACACACTTCCGCCTAAGCTTAGGGAATAGTCTCCTGGAACATGAGTTTTAGGCACATTTCTAGTCAATTAAGCAATACTACACTTGAATTAGCTGCAAAAATGAACAAAGAACTATATTCTACAGTAACCGCCTTCAAAAAGTAGCTCACTGTAAAACGCAACTGTCCTGTTTTTACTGAGTTACCTAGAGTCCCTTTCACTGGAAAATGTAAGTCACTCCTAAGCTCACTTCTCTTACAGCACAGAAATGATGCACTTCCCTGTGAGGCTAGCCGCGGGGTGAGGCCACCCTGCCTGAGCGGGTTAGCGCCCCCTCAACAGCCTGCAGAGGCAGCCTCGTTACCATCGCCTGGAAACCTGCTGAAGCACAGAGATGCTGACACTGATTCATACGCGAGAATGGCGTGCATTGCAGCAGTGACTCTATAGGTAGGAAAAATGGAGACAATATAAATGCCCAGCAACAGGAAACTATTAAATAAATTAGAGTATATCCACATGATAATGTAATGCCATGAAGCCATTAAAATGATGTTTTCAAGAAATACTAGTATGTAAGAAATTTCACATAATGACACTATGTGAAACTAAGCAAAACAAAAATTGAGAAAATTGAGAGTGTCACATGGCCTCTGAGGAAGGACTACTCCGGGCATCTTTTATCTGAGGGTCTGCTGCACACACAGTGCTGAGTGCTGAATGCGGTTCCCCCCGGGACGGGCCCTGCCTGAAGGCTGTGAGGCAGCGGTTCTCCCTTCCTAACGCCGAGCCCTCTGCCCTCCGACACAGTCCCTCATGTGGTGGTGACCCAACCATAACATTATTTCCATTGCTACTTCATAACTGTGATTTTGCTCCTGTTATGAATCGTAATGTAAATGTCTGTGTTTTCTGATGGTCTTAGGCGACCCTGCCTGCGGTTCTCAACCTGTGAGGACCCACAGGGAGAAGCGCTGCTGTGGAGCCTGCGGCCTCAGGAATGGTTTGTTAGCCTCGCCCGCGGGGGGCGTGCTGTGGATGGCCCTGCTGCTGGGACTCCCAGCGCCGCCCGATGCCAGTGAGTCAATGGGGACCAACGCTGAGGTGCCTGAGGGGCAGGGAGGACCCCACGGGAAATGCTTCTGCTCCCAGAGAAAGCTCTCATCGGAGAGGGGAGGTCAAACATCCTCACTGAGACTAGTGATACACCAGAGAAAAGGAATATTAAGTCAAAATGTCCCGAGAAAGAAAAAAATACTTGAAGACTAGGATTTTCCTTTTATCTCAATTTCTCCAGAATTATTCTTAAGCTGGGCTAAGCGCACCCTGGCCAGGGCAGATTCTTGAGTGACCAAAGCTAAACACTCCCTGTCAACGTGAGTTGTGTCACTCTGCATACGGCGACCAGGCTATCTTTTTATGCTGGAAGGTCTACTATTTGTTCACTTATTTATTTGTAAAGCCTCATGCTAGGGTAAGCTTATTGAGAGGGGCTAGGTGGGAGAGAGAGAGAGAAATTGAGAAATACATTGATGTGAGAGAGAAGCATCAATCACTCGCCCTCCAGGCTGGGGATCAACTGCAACCCAGGTAACCCAGGTATGTGCCCTGACCAGGAGTCAAACTGGCAGCCTTTCAGCGCACAGGACCACACTCAGCCAACTGAGCTGCTCTGCCAGGCAAAGTCTACTGTCGCTATCCATTAAAAAGAGCTAAACAGATTGCCTGGTGACTAACAGCCAATCCTACCTGCTTCTACATTTAGAATTAAAGGCAGTTCACTTAGCTGATGCTTAAGAGGGCGTCAGAAAGAATGTATTAATGAAACATTATAATGTAGGTGAACACTCTCAACCATCGAGCATCGCTTACAGAATTCTCCCAAATCAATCCGCACTAGGAATCACATATTAACTTCACTGAATATGTGTAGTGTAGGAAAAAAATTCTGAAAAAACACTGTATTTGCTTCTATAATTCCATACCCTTTTCTTTCTCTATAATTTATCATTAAAAAATAAAAATGATGATTTATTGTTTAACTGCTACAGCTGTTCTCAGAGTAAACTCAAAATTGAGTACTAGGATAGAACCTATTTCTTCTCAAAAGAAACATTTCAAGTTCAGCTCTCTGAAAGCTAAGAAAAGTCCAGTCGTCACTTTCCACAAACGAGGTCCTCCAAGTCTCACGGTCAAGTCCAGGCCAGTTCTCGCACTGCGCCGGCTGGGAAGGACACCGGTGCACAGGTCCTCTCCCTGGGTGGCTCACAGCCCAAGTGCGGACAGCCCGCGCTTTATTTCGCTCACCTGGTGCTACAGAGAAGGAGGCTTGTTCTAGAAAGACAGGGCTTGGTACTACCAAATGTTCCTTCACAGCTGGGAATGAAAATGACAACTCAACACCCAAAGGGAAGGAGGGAGAAGTGATGGCAAATGGAGGGACAGGAAATCCTAAAGCTGTACAGATAAGAAACTAGTGACGTGGATGTTTCCGAGAAACATGGTGGTTTTTGTTTTGTTTTTTGTTTGTTTTTTAAAATCTATTAGCAATACAGAATAATTAAACTTCATTCCCATTGCAGCTACTGAGGGGAAGGAGAACGGGGAGGCGTGGTGGGAGACAGGAACGAGGCCAAAGGCAGGCTTCAGTGATTTAGTCACGTAACCGGAGGTCAGCCCTCACCCATTGCTACAGGCCCAAAACACGTTCTCACTTGTAGCTGCACTTGAAATTCAGAGTAGTTCACTAGCAACTTAGAATAATTCCTTATGAGCAAAAAATCTTTAAACAGAGGAGAAAAGAAAGCAACTAACTTGAAGATACGAGAGGCAAAAAAGGAGGGTTTACAAAGATGGTAGGAGATGGAAAAGGAAGGAGGAGGAAAAATTCCTCTTGTTGCAGCCACTAAACAGTCACTTGCTACTACTTGATATAAAAGTCTATACAAACTCTCTATGCTATTTATCTTTAAAACAAGCCAAAAAATAAACTTCAACATTGTCGTCTCAAAGTCATGTTGATATCTAATAATTTTGATTAATTAAAAAAATAAAATTTTATTTTAATAAATCATAAATCACATTTTTAATTGCTTAAAATTGCTCCCTTTTGGGCCTTCAATCATCACATAGATAAGGGTAATTTATGAAAAAAATGGATCTGAATCACAAATCAGGATAAATCTGTGGAGAAGGCCATGAAAGTGACTAACAATATTTATATCTCTTTTTCATTAACATTAGTTTTTCTGGGTGACTTTTCAAAAAAGATAAAATATAACTCACTTACCAGATGTACTTAAGTACATAATATAAAATAATATACAATGTTTTGGAAAGCAGATTTAATGTAAACAAATCTTTTTAAGTCACATTAGAAATGTTAGTAAACCATGCACATTCAAAAGCCATTTCTTTTGTACTTGTAAGCAGCTGATAAATTAAAAGGACATGTTAATTATTAAAAACCACCCTTGAAAATTGATTTAAAATTTTTTCTTTTAGAGGACAGTGAAAAGTAGTCAAAGCCTTTTTGATTAGGAAATGCTTAAAGAAATGTGCGGTGGTCTGGTCAGCCTGTTCCCAACCGGTATGCATCTGTTCATTATACCACTACTAATAGCATAATTTCCCCCAGAACACTCGGAGTCACTGAGTTCCACATGGAATCCTCAGACATGTGCTTGGCAGTGACACACTGTTTGGATAATGGACATCTTAAACATAACTAGGTAAAAACAATTTTTATTCACATAGATCAAGGCCATGAAAAAGAACAATGCACTGGAGACAGGTGAAGGTGGCAGGGTTAGGGCCACTGGCAGGAGGTGTTACAGCTTTAGAATAAAAAGGAGTCAGATGCTTTCTGCAGGCTCTAAGTAGAAGTCTATTTCCATGCAGTGGAAGGACAAGGGCGGGTAAGAGAGGAGAGCCCAGGCAGTGCTGGCTTAGCACAGGCCTGCAGGCCGCTGAGCAGCAGGGCGGTGCTGGGAGGGGCAGAGCATGCAGAGGGAAATTCTGGGAGGGAGGCGGGTGGGAGAGGAGTGAGAGACACAGACTCACTCTGTCTGCGGTGCGATGGCACAGTCCGTGGGGTCCCCTGGAAGGAGCCCTGCCAAGGAGAGAAGGAGGGAGCAGAATACCCACCCTGTGTGGAGAGAGACGGTAGGGAGGTATAATAAAAAAGGGAACTGAAAAATAGAGAAACCAGTCATACTTTTAAAAATAACACAATAGTGTTTATGAGAAGACAGATTTCATTTTTTAAATATAGGCAGCTCAAATGATTAAAAAACACACAATTCCCAGCTGATTTGATTTTCATGTATTTTAATAAAAATTATTTTTTTCTAATATTTGTATTTAACACACAAAAAATAAAATATTCTTTCACACACATTACGTTTATCTTCATATATCCCTTTTTAAAGTAGTATATTCCAGTCTTGCAAAAAATGAAAGCATTTAAAAGGGGAGATAAACTGTAGGTGTTAAACAGAAACAAAACATCAATTATCAATCAGGCAATAAAAAAATTACCTCACAAAAATGTATACTTCTTTTTAAGTCATAGACTTTCAGAAGATTAGTAGATAAAGACCATTAGCTAAAGACAGCACAACCAACACAGCATTAAGAAGACTGAGGATGCTGTGAGAGTAACTACACCCAAACATTTGACATGCAGCTACTTAATTTGAATGACCTGTGGTTCCTTAGTTTTATTTTTAATAGAGATTGTCAAAAATAAAATACATCTGAATGTCATTTACTTAAGTTTCTACACTTTTCAGATAAAACTCAGTCTTCAAAAAAGAATTTGTTCAATGCCACACAAGTAGAACTGACAGGGCAGAAACAGAATGCTGGGGAACCAGCTAGAACTGTAAGGAGTAGTGGCCATGACTGTTTCATTCTGATCAGAGAAGGCACATGCTAACCTGGCTAGCAGCCCCATTCCGGCCCTGGGCTCACCTGGAAATGCAGCCGTCCCCGTTTGGAGCTGCCTATTCTCATGGAAGATGAACTACTTTGTGAGAAACCAGAATCACCAGCCCCTTGGAGCTGCTCGCCCATGATGCGGCAGGATTGGAATGAATGCTCACACAGGATCTAACTGTGTCTCTGCTTAATTGGCTTCAGTAGTGACCAGCAGCCCGGACCCAGCCAGTGCGGCTACAGACCCAGAGAGGTCTCAGGTCTTCCTCTTCCTCGCCTCCTACCTGACTGAAGCAGAGCAATAAACAAAACTATTCAAACACCATCACCAGGAAAAGGAGCCTGGAGGTCATATCCAGTTCAATCTGCCAAAGAAAGTGTGCACAATGTTTCAGACCAACTAGTCTGACATAGAAACGGTGTAATTAGGAGATTACTAACGTGGTTGACTAGTGTTGACAAATCTCAAGAACACTGATCCACATAACAATCTGTTTGCCCCTCTGTATCAGTAACATTCCTGGCACAGTTCAGTATAATCAGATACTTTCTATTTCAGGGCGATTCTATATTGCTCCCTTCCACATAAGTGATCCACTATTTTTTACAAAAGACCCATTTTCTATGCTGAAGAAGGGGGGTGGGGGAGCCAACTATAAGTTACTAAGTATTATAGAATTAATGGCCTTTAGAATATCCTAGTAATATCCATTTTAAAAAAATTATTACACTTTCTTCACTAATTTACCATAGATATTTCTGAAAATAGCTTAGAAAATACCTAATAGGGCAATGACCCCAGGAACTCTCCATAGATGATACTGATAAAACTCCATTCTGCTTTCATAAATGTTTTGGTTCCTCCCCGCTTCCGATGGGTTTCACCGGGGCCAAAGTCTGCCCCTCACGGGAGCGGCTCTTGCAGGCAGAGCTTTTGGACAGAAGCTCGGCAGCAGACAGGCCTCCCAGAAGCAGGTGATCTGGAGCCTGCAGAACAAGTCCCCGAGGCCCAGGCCGCATTGCTCCGGCTCTTCCATCCCCCCCCCCCCCCCCCCCCCCCGAGAAAGTCAGCTCCTCTGCGAGCCTCGGTTTCTTCATTTGTGAGATGCAGGCTTGGGATGTGCTGCAGAGTGATATTTGTGCCTCCTAAAATCTCCAATGTTGAAACCTATTCCCCATGTGATGTTTTGAAGGTGAGGCCACAGGGGAGCCCTCACCTGGGACCTGCGCTCTTAGAACAGGAAACGCCAGGAGCTCCTGTGGGAGAACCAGGACGTGGCCACACAGACACTGAGCTCTGGTGCTGACAGAGATGCCAGCCTCCAGAGCTGCCGGGAGGAACTTCTCTTGTTTATCAGCCACCCGCCCACGGCGGTGTGTGACAGCTGCCTGGACAGACTCAGGCAGAATGGCTCCTTCCTAACTTCAGTTCTTGTAATTCAGCTACTCAAATATCTGCCCTGTTTTCACTCATCCAGAATCACTGCTATCCCTTCATTTCTAACTCTCTTTATAGGGTATTTCAAACAATCAACTTTAGACTAAGTTGTCCCTCCTAACACAGTAGCTATGCTAAATGTTCACCCCCTCTGCCTAACAGCCCCAGCAGACTCTAAATAACTGTGTCAATTTAAATGAAATTAAAGTAAGTTACTATGTTTATCTAGAGATGAAACTGTAACTTCCACCAGGCTTGGACACATACTGCAAGCAGTAGAGCATCTTTAGAAAACAAAAACATGACAATCCATCTTCACCCCACCAAGACCACCAAGTCAGGATTTCTGAGAGGCTAGGTACTTCCCTACAGTTCAAACCCATTTTCGAAAGCTTTTCCCTGTCCTACTTACAATAGCCATCCCCCTAGTTTATACACACCTGCGTTTCTTGGCAGACGCTTGTCTCAGGGCATTTTTCTCCCTCTGTTCATTATGTTGATAAAACATTTTTTTTTTATTCTTCTAGTGCACATAACTACCCTTAGAATAATAGCTTTGTTACGTTTCTTGGTGTGAACTATAGCTTCTTGATAAGTAACTCACAGAATAGAATCAGTATATGTTGAATAAAATTTAATAGAAGAGGCACTGCAGAACCAGCACAGAATGAAACAGATAGACTTTTTCTCCTGCCAAGTATAGCGAACAACCTTGGAAGTTATATACTAGAGGCCCAATGCATGAAAATTTGTACACTCTAGGGAGGGGGGGTCCCTCAGCCCAGCCTGCATCCTCCTCAAACTGGGACCCCTCGAGGGATGTCTGCCAGCCTGATCACCCTCTAACTACTCCCCTGCCAGCCTGATTGCCCCCATAACCCTCTCCTATTGGTCTGGTCACCCCTAACTGCCCTTCCTTGCCAGCCTGGTTGCCCTTAACTGTCCTCCCCTGCAGGCCTGATCACCCCCAGCTGCCCTCCCATGCAGGCCTGGGTCTTCCCCTCCCCTGCAGGCCTGGTCACCTCCATTTGCCCTCCTCTGCCATCCCGGTAAGCCCTAACTGCCCTACTCTGCAGGCCTTCTTGTAGCGGCCATCTTTCACCACGTGGGGGAAGCCATCTTGTGTGTTGGAGTGACAGTCAATTTCATATTACCTCTTTATCATATAGGATAAAACAAACACACAATTTTGAAGGGTGATGCTAAGACAGACCAATCAGGGACCCTTAAATCTGAGGAAAAACATGGTAGATAATTCCTGGGATTTCTTTTGGCCTAGTGTGTCCTGCATTAGTTGACGGAGAAGCCAGCACCCAGAAATGCCAAGGGACATGGACAAAAGCAAAAGCAAAAAGGTCCCCAGGAAAACCTGCACCTTCAAAGTGCTGCTAGGAAACACACACTGCACAACACCATGGACTCAGCCCAGCTCACTCACACTGTCTTCCATGGATCTTTTTTTTTTTTTTTTTTTTTTTTTTTAAAATATGTTTTATTGATTTTTTTACAGAGAGGAAGGGAAGGGATAGACAGTTAGAAACATCGATGAGAGAGAAACATCGACCAGCTTCCTTCTGCACACCCCCTACTGGGGATGTGCCCGCAACCTAGGTACATGCCCTTGACCGGAATCGAACCTGGTCCTTTCAGACCGCAGGCCCATGCTCTATCCAGTGAGCCAAACCAGTTTTGGCTTCCATGGATCTTAAGGAAAGTATAACAAATGTTTAAAATACTTAAAAATGGGGGAGAGGAAGGGACTGAAATTAAGGTTTCCATACTTAGTAGACTACATAAATATAAATACATTATTAAAATAAAACAAAACAGAACAAATGGAGACCAGCCTTAAAAATTTATCTGAGCAGACAAAACCAGTTAAACTGTTATAAACACAGTTTAATTTAGATTGTTTTGCACGAATAGCTTGACCTGGGTCATTTCTTGCTTATGCCCCTGGAAATTGTAACTAAAACTTGAACTATTTCTCAAGGTTGATATGAGGTAACCACTGAAAATTCGAATATAACTCACCATTGTGGAGAATAAACAGGCACTGTTTTCTCACTATATAAACTACTTTATAATTATACTAGAGGCCTGGTGCACAAAATTTATGCACTTGGAGGGGGGAGACGTCCCTCAGCTTGGCTTGCACCCTCTTGCAGTCCGTGACCCCTTATTCCTTACCGCCCGCCTGCTTGCTGCTCCTTACCGCTGGGCTTGATGCTCCTTAGCATTGCCGTGGAGGTGGGAGAGGCTCCCGCCACCACTTCTGCGCTCACCAGCATGAGCCTGGCTTCTGGCTGAGTGGTGCTCCCCTTGGGGGAATGCACTGACCACCAAAGGGCAGCTCCTGCGTTGAGCGTCTGCCCCCTTATGGTCAGTGTGTGTCATAGCAACCGGTCATTCTGCTGTTTGGTCGATTTGCTTATTAGCCTTTTATTATATAGGATACCTCTGAACTTCATTCCATGTTTTAGTTTGAATATTCTCAGGTTGCAAAATGTCTTTTTGATGTTAGCATCGTCAACTTTTACTAATTACTATTTTGGGGATTCATTGGTTTTATTATTATTATTATTATTATTTGGGGATTCATTGGTTTTATTACTATTATTATTATTATTATTTTTAATATATTTTATTGATTTTTTTACAGAGAGGAAGAGAGAGGGATAGAGAGTTAGAAACATCTCTATGAGAGAGAATCATCGATCAGCTGCCTCTTGCACACCCCCTACTGGGGATGTGCCCGCAACCAAGGTACATGCCCTTGACCGGAATCGAACCTGGGACCTTTCAGGCTACAGGCTGACACTCTATCCATTGAGCCAAACCGGTTTCGGCTTATTGGTTTTATTACTGTTCTTTATGAACCTTTGACATATAACAACACTTAGGCTAACAATAACATTTCCATAAAAAAAGATACACTTAAAACACTAAATATAAATCAAAATGCAATTCTAAAAAAGGTATAACTAACAAACAGAAAGGCAAAAAAAAGAGAAAAAAAGGAGAAAGGAAAAAAATAAAATAAAATGGTAGACCGAAGCCTTAACAACAATTACATTAAATACAAAGGAAGTATAGACATCAATTAAAAGGCAGATTGGGTCTGGCTGGTGTGGCTCAGTGGTTATGTATCAATCTATGAACCAGAAGGTTCAATTCCTGGTGGGGACATGCAGGCTTGATCCCCAGTGGGAGGCATGCAGGAGGCAGCCAATCAATGTTCTCTCTCATGATTGATGTTTCTACCTCACTCTCACTCTCCCTTTCTCTCTGAAATCAATAAAAATATACATATATATGTATTTTTAAAAAGGCAGATTAGTAGATTGGATGAAAAAAATCATGATCTGCCCTAGCCGATCTGCTGGCCTGTGAACTGAAAGGTCCCAGGTTCGATTCTGGTCAAGGTCACATGCCTGGGTTGTGGGCTCAATCCCCAGTGGGGAGGCAGCGTGCAGGAAGTAGCCAATCAACAATTCTCTCTCATTACCGATGTTTCTATCTCTTCTCTCCCTCTCCGTTCCTCTCTGAAATCAATAAAAAAAATTTTAAAAAAGAAAAAAATCATGATCTAACTACATGCATGGTCAATAAAATTCCAAGCAGACATAGCAATGCTAAATGTGTATGCACCAAACTATAGAAAGTATACTTTCAACAATAAAGATTTAAAAATAAAACAAAACACCTAACATTTCATTTTATCTCGATAAAATTTTAGCAATGGAATGCTAAAACCCTACCACAGAGCATACACCTGGGGAGCTGTGTCTCAGGAAGTCGTTGTCATCGTGGCCTCTAACTGGACCAAGCCTGAGCCCTCCTTCCTGGAGCTCAGATCCTTCTCCTCTGTTTCCTGTGCCCTTCCCACTGTGCTGCCACTCAAAGGAAGGCAACTAAGATGTTACCTCCAAGGGAGAAAACCTGCTTTGGCCTAAGACTGCTGTATCCAAGTTGCACAACTTAATTCTTGGTCCCAGTTTCTTCAAAGGTAGGAAGAGAATGAGAGGAACACCATTCATGGCACACTGGAGGTCTGTAAGCATCTTGAGGCCTGGGTCTGTGTGCACCCTTTTCATCTTACACTCTCAGATGAGGACAGTGCCAGAATAGAGTGGGCGCACAAATATCTGTGAGTATGTGGATATCTGCTTTCCTTCCTTTCCTTGTTCTAATACGTTATTTCTTTCTTTCTTTTTTCTTTTCTTTTCTTTTCTTCTTTTTTTTTTTAATATATTTTATTGATTTTTTACAGAGAGGAAGGGAGAGAGATAGAGAGCTAGAAACGTCAATGAGAGAGAAACATCGACCAGCTGCCTCTTGCACACCCTCTACCAGGGATGTGCCCGCAACCAATGTACATGCCCTTGACTGGAATCGAACCCGGGACCTTTCAGTCCGCAGACCGACGCTCTACCACTGAGCCAAACCAGCTTCGGCTAATACCTTATTTCTTCCTCGGATTCCTGATGGTTCTCAAAATTAAAAATTTACTTGCAGCTATTAGGTGATACCAAAATTCTTAGGGAAATATTTATGAGAACATATGTTGGGCCCAACACAGTCACATTCCATTGCTCTGCTGCTGGCAGTGGCCCTCCACTCTCCCTCTTCTGAAAGGCTCTGCCTGCAATATCTGTTTTTTTTCTATTTCTTTTCACATTCTAAATAGCCACTCCCAAGTATTATAGGCAGAAGCTTTCTCCTCCACCATTCTCTGCCTTCCCTTGCAGCCAGGTTTCTTCCTCTTATTCCAGGAAATGTTCACTGGAAATGCTGACATGTGCCTCACAAATCTCTGAGACGCATCAAATAACCCTCAACTAACTGGGGGAGTCTCAAGAAGGGCATTTAATGTCCCAAGATATTGCAGGGAGTGGTGAAGAACAAGTACTCAGATTATTACTTTCAATCTTCCCAAAAGCTTAGCCAGATTTAAAAAGACAACACAACCTACACTAAACTTGGTAAATATTTTTAATATATTTTATTTATTTTTTACAGAGAGGAAGGGAGAGAGATAAGAGAGCTAGAAACGTCGCGACAAGCTGCCTCTTGCACACCCCCTACCAATGTAACTAAGGTACATGCCCTTGACCAGAATCGAACCCGGGACCTTTCAGTCCACAGACCGATGCTTTACCACTGAGCCAAACCGGTCTTGGTTAAACTTGGTAAATATTTTTAATATAACAGGCTTTGGTTCCCCAAATCACCACCTGACAAACCAGATGTTGCCAAAGAGTCCCATTGAATCTCTCCATCCCTGTCATTAACATCTTGTTTAAATATGTTGGGTTCTTGCTAAAAAAGAATCAAGTGTAACTTTTAAAAGAAAAAAGAAAACCTTTGTTATTACAGTAAATGGTTTCCAAAATAATTTATTTTAAACTAGAGGTTTGGTACACAACTTGTGCATCAGTGGGGTCCCTTGGCCTGGCCTGTGGCATCAGGCCGAAACCAGCTCTCCAACATCCCCCAAGGGGTCCCAGATTGCAAGAGAGCACAGGCCAGGCCGAATGACCCCACCACTGTACAATCAGGGCTGGGGAGGGAAGAGGGAGGTTAACTAGCTGGGGAGGGACTGAGGGAAGGCTCCAGGGTGTATCTGGACCACCTTGCTCAGTCCCGATCGGCCAGACCCCAGCAACAAGCTAACCTACCAGTCGAAGTGTCTGTCCCCTGGTGGTCAGTGCATGTCATAGAGACTGGTCGAATGGTCAACTGCCCCCCAGTAGTCAGTGCACATCAATAGTGAGCGGTTAAGCAGCCTTAGCATATCATTAACATATTACGCTTTGATTGGTTGAAGAGATGACCGGACGATTGGACTAAAGCATATTAGGCTTTTATTGTATAAGATGAATCCATCAACATCCAAAGAAAATAAAAATCAGGGAATAAACTCAATATTTAATATTAATATTTAATAGTTAACATTAAATTGATTAAATAAATATATGTAACTATTCCTTTAATTAAATGCAATTACTTTCCCAGTAATTCCTAGGTATATTTTTAAATTCTATCCTTAAATGAACTTTAACATTATTTTCAACTATTTCTCTAATCATGTCTGTGTTCCTGCCAATATCATGTCCTTACTTTGCCCAACTCTATATATGTATCTCCCATTTCAATCTGTGACCCCCTCTCAGTTCGGGCACCTCAGTGTGCTTTGCGGGGAAGGAACACTGGACTAAAAAATCAGCAGTCTGAAGTTAATAGTACTATTTCAGCCACTGGTTAATTAGGAGCCTTGACTATGCCATTTAATCTCCCTTCTCTATAAAACAAAGGTAGTCAGCCAGGTGACTCCTACAATAAAGGACAACAAGGAAGCATAAAGTCTGGGTTTGTTAGGTGTGTTAGGTTGAAAATCTGACCTTCACTTCCCTCAAGATCATAGTGAAACTAACTCAGGAATATATTCTTGGGCTGTTTTGCACCATTTACTTTTGTCTAGTGAGCATCCCTGCAAGTAATCAATAGCCAGTTTCCAGAATAGTGAAGCTGAGGAGCCAGAGATGATATAAACTCCTGGGAA
Source organism: Pipistrellus nathusii (assembly GCA_963693515.1). Taxonomy (NCBI): domain Eukaryota; kingdom Metazoa; phylum Chordata; class Mammalia; order Chiroptera; family Vespertilionidae; genus Pipistrellus; species Pipistrellus nathusii. The sequence continues at coordinate 53,784,054 of OY882871.1, forward strand.
GATGGGACTTCACACTTAATGAAGTCACACTCCACTAGTGACAAAGTTAGAAGACACAGACATCCCTGAGAATATCCTGGAGAAACCTAGAAGGACCACTGCTCCATCTAGAACAAGCGGCACGGTTTTTCATTTTGTAATTGTTTCTAAACAAGTTTCTACATCCTTTGACTTTAAAGAAATATTCCATCACCACTATCTTTAATAAGCACTTGTTAATATCAGAATCCCCTTATTTGTCTGTGTATTTCCTTTTCCAAATCCTCACTCTACTTCAAAAGCCAGTTGATGAGAGAGGCTCACCAAACTTTTGTTGAAGAAATTAATTATCAGCATTATATTTATACAAAAGGCACAAAAATTGCTAATTAGATGTAAAGAAAAGTTATAAACTTTAGAGGTCTACATCTAAGTTTTAAAAACTGGATTGCTGATTATTAACTATTACTAGGGGCCTGGTGCATGCAACTTGTGCACGGGGGGAAGGGAGGGTCCCTCAGCCCAGCCTGCACCCTCTCCAATCAGACATTCCTCTTTCAATATGGGACTGCTGGCTTCTAACCACTCACCTGCCTGCCTGCCTGATCACCCCTAACTGCTTCTGCCTGCCTGCCTCTAACTGCCCTCCCCTGCCAACCTGATCTTGCCCCCAACTGCCCTCCCTTGCCGACCTGATCACCCATAACTGCCTCTGCCTGTCTCATAGCCCCTAACTGCCTGATCTCGCCCCCAACAGCCCTCCCCTGTTAGCCTGGTTGCCCCCAACTGCCCTCCCCTGCCAGCCTGATCTCGCCCCCGACAGCCTTCCCCTGCTAGCCTGGTTGCCCCCAACTGCCCTCCCCTGCCAGCCTGATCTCACCCCCAACTGCCCTCCCCTGCTGGCCTGATCGCCCTTAACTGCCTCTGCCTTGGCCCCCACCACCATGGCTTTGTCTGGAAGGAAGTCAGATATCTGAAAGATGGCCGGTCGACCCAGTCTAATTAGCATATTACTCTTTTAATAGTATAGAGGGGCGGGGAGTGAAGCCTTTTTCATCAAGAGGAGATGCTACTGGCAGACTAAAACACATAATTTCTATATCTGGGCTGATAGCCAGCCATATGCACTATACTGCCAAACCAGTCATTAAAAAATTGAGCCACTTTCTTACACCTTATACCAGCTATTGCCCTTAAAACCCCTCCTCAGTCCCCACTTTAGGTCTGCTTCGCAGTTCACCCAGATTAGGTTCTGTTTGGTCAGTTTCTATGCCAGTCAGCATCAAAAGCTCTGCCTCCTAGGCAGCCATTGGCTCCTGGCACTTCACCCAGGTTTGGTTCTGATTGGTCAGTTTCTATGCCAGTCAGGATCTCCAGGCTTATCTCTGAGCCTGATCAAAGAGCTGGGGCTGATGAGCAGCCCCTAAGGAGGCCCGGAGAGAAACAGAGACATGGCTGCTGCCAACACTGGGAGAGAAAGAGAGAGACAATGGCTGATCAACAGCTACCAGAGAGGCTGAGGATCAGACCCTGCCTCTCTCTCTGCAGGCCTCTCTCTGGGCCTAATTCACAGCCCCCTCTGCAGTCAGTGTTCGGTCGAGCCTTGGTCATTATTGACCCTGGCTCTTTAAATATAGATAGATAGATAGATAGATAGATGATAGATGGGTTCTTGTTCATTTGTGCTACTAGGATTTCACTGCCAAAATAAGGCAAAAGAAGAGTCAAGGCTGGCTTATTACGCATTCTCTTAACAAGAAGTAGCTACTTGTAGCATATGCCATAGGATAAGGATTGTGGCCATCTGATGACTCTGGCTCAGACAACCTGAACTAAATTAAAAAAAAAACTCAGGTTAAATTATGGTCAGTGTATTTTAGTACTAACTATGTTTTGAGATGTAACCTTGCAAAACAGCAAAGAAAAGATTGCATGGTTATTTTCTACAAACTATTACCTAACCATGTCTAAAACATAACCTTTACTGCCTATTTCCTAATTCATTTATACTTCCTAACAGCCTCAACATTTGAGAAATTCTAATAATAAAATCTATTTGAAAAATTTCAACAACAACAAAAAAGAATACATAGCATTATATATTTTCAGAGTCATTTGCTGCTAGAAGGAAGGCTGCGTTTTTTACTTCTGTTTCTTTAAGGGTATGGGGAAATAATACTCATAAATATACTAGGCAGTAAGAGAAGACTAGACACTCAAATAAAATGGGTTGCAATATGCAGAATGGAAAAGCTATTAAATGCACATGCACTTATGTAAGACACACAAGACAAGCTTAGAAAGCACATACATACCTACGAGACAAGAAAAAGACAACTTAAAAAAAATTAACCACCATGGCTGATTCACAATGTTAGAGATCAGAGTAAAAAAGGTGAACAAAACATCGAAACAGTAAATGACAAGAAGAGGGGTTAATTACTTACGGGAATTCTTCTCCAGGAGGTTTGGGTATATTTATCGGCATATGTGCATTTTGCCTCTTTAGATTTTTGGTGGCAGTTACACCGTGTTGCCTGGACAAAAACACAAATTTTTATACTGGTATAATTTTTCACATCCCTATGCGTGGACAAACAAAGTAATCAGGATCTCTCTTAGGGGGTAAAAATAAAAGGGCAAACATCAAGATCTATTAGGTAGTCTGCTTTATTCAGAGATTGGATTCTACAGTCAACTTACGATTTTGAATAGTTAAAATTACCGTTGGAAATCTCTTTTATTATGCATAAAACACAATACCTGACTTTACATATATAGATACAGTACTATATATATATAGATGTAGAATATATATAATAATATATAGTATCTAAAGAATGCAATTGTAAGATTTTAAATATTTCCCAAAACTATGATGCTACTACAACAACTGCAGCACAATTCCTTAAATTCACTTTTGATTGGATTCTACTGGATATTAAATATGCCAACCCACAAATAAGCTTGTCTTTTCACATGCCCAGTGCTTTCAAGCTCCTGTAAGGATGTGCTGAATCCATTGGACTGGGAAGCTGAAGGGTCTCTGCCCTTTGACAAGACCTATTCGGGCATCTCAGGTCACAAATGCATTCTCTACATATGATTCTCCTCAAGCATATTTACTGAGTCACTTACACACACAAAGTAATGTGTCTATTGTGTAAACTTTGGTCTTTCAAATAAATACCAATTTTTTTAAAAAATAAAAAGACTGATAATGAGAATTTTTCTTCAGTGGGAAGTTGGAATATAACCTTATTATTTGTTAAATAACTCCAATAGAGGTAAATATACTTTCTTGTAGGGATACCTATATAACAAATTCTTGATTATTGCACAAGCTAAAATTATAAGTTTATACTTCAAAAGTAATTATTTGTAGGGAGTGGTTATAGAGTTAAGCCTCGGACTGACCTGCTGGCAAAGTCGCAAACAAGTCCCAGCTTGGCCGGCACAGTCCTCTAAGCATAATTGAGCTTGATCTTGTGACTGCTCCCTAGATCCTTCCTGGGTAGCTAATGGGCTGTGAGGGGGCAGCAAGTGCTGCCAAAACAAGTGAAACTCACAAGAACATTGTAAGTTACCTTGTTTGTCCCTGATTATAAATAAAGCCTCACCTTTGCAGTCTGGATCTGTTCTGTGGCCTCAGCCAGGCACAGAAGATCTACTTAGACCCAGCTTATTATCTTTGTCTGTCTTTTTTCTCCATCCTTCACCGCCCTTTCTCAGGCTTACTGAACCCTTGGCTGTGCTGGCGTGGCCCAATTAACAATATTCAAAGTTTATCTTAATTGCAATTGGGTCATTCCAATTTCCATTTATAAAATAAAATCTAATTAAAACAAAAAGATATCTGTAAGTAGTGATATTTTCTATTTCTTGTAGTACAGACATATTTCCAATTCCTAAGAAATGAGATGGCCATTGAAACAAAATCCTATGTAATAAAAGGGTAATAAGCAAATTGACCATCTCTCCAACACACAATATGGTCATCCCCATGTGGTCAAAGATGGATGCCCCATGTGGACACAAGATGTCTTGCAGGGGAGGGCAGTTGGGGGTGACCAGGCCTGCAGGGGAGGGCAGTTAGGGGTGACCAGGCTGGCAAGGGAGGGCAGTTGGGGGCAACCAGGCCTGCAGGGGTGGGCAGTTGGAGGGGATCAGGCCTGCAGGAGAGGGCTGTTGGGGGGGTACCAGGCCTGCAGGGAAAGGCAATTGGGGGCAACTAGGCCAACAGGGGAGGGCAATTAGGGGCGGCCAGGCTGGCAAGTGGAGGAAGTTAAAGGTGACCAGGCCAGTAGTGGATAGCAATTAGGGGCAATCGGGCAGTCAGGAGAGCAGTTAGATGTCGATCAGGCTGGCAGGGGAGTGGCTGGTGGGTGATCAGGCTGGCAGGCAGAAGCGGTTAGGGGCAATCAGGCAGGCATACAGGCAAGTGGTTGGGAGCCAGAAGTCCTGGGTTGTGAGAGGGATCCCAGATTGGAGAGGGTGCAGGCTGGACTGAGAATTATATATACCTCCCGCCCCCGTGCACGAATTTCGTGCACCAGACCTCTAGTTCAATATATAATTGACTATTACAGAATGTGGAATTTAGGTGTGTCTCAGTTGATCAGAGCTATAATAATTAACACATATTTTATATGTTATAAGTATTATATATACTGTATTCTTTTTTTTTTTTAAAATCTTCATTATTTTAAGTATTACACATGTCCCCTTTTTCCCCATTGACCTCTTCTAGACCACTGCCACCCTACCCAGGCCTTCACCACCCTATTGTCTGTATCCATGGGTTATGCATTATAAGCACACAAGTCTTTGGTTGATATCATATGAGTGGATATATATCGATACTGTATCCTTATATAATAATAAAGCTCCAGAAAAGCAAACGCTAAGAAAATCATAAGGAAAATACACTTACAATACTGAATGAATTAACTGAAAAAACAAACTGTGTATAAGTGGACCCATATAGTTTAATCCCATGTCATTCAATTTAAGAGTCAACTTAAGAATCTCTAGGTATTCACTCCAATAGGACTTTTCACATATATAAAAGGTGTGTAAAGAAGGAAAGATAATATAAACCATTCATCTTAAGCCAAGCATATGACTTATTCTCTCTACTCTAGTGCAATTCTGGAAATAAGTTTGTCTCTGTGTCTGTGTGCTATCAGATGAAGAGTAAGAATTGGCAAGTACTTGAGTTTTCCATAATTAGGAAAAGCTAGTTTTTAGTAATATGTTTTTCATTTCCAACAAAGATCTTTCTTGGCTCGTTGGTATTTTTATGCCATCATGTTCTTGTTATCCTGGCCTTTTATATTATTAGAAACTACATTATATTTAAGTTGGAGACAGTGTGTATATTTTCATGTTTGGATCTATAACCTATACAATTATAAAGATTCTTCTCAGCATCACCCACGGAGGAGAACCATCTCCTTTGGACACGCTTCACGGTCTCCAACAGACAGCCATGCAGGTATAGAATCTGATACCCAGTGTCCTTCTGCTACCACAGAGAGAAAACTCCTTTTTCTCAGCTCACCAGTACTCACTTCTTTAAAAACACATTAAGAAAAGGCATTTACCCTTTACCAATAAAATGACTGCAAAACCTCAAAACATAAGGCCACTGAAAATGAATGGACAAAGATTTTCTTTTCACCTTGAATGTTTACTATTTAGACTGTAAGTTGAACCACATACTTTTAGAGTGCACATCATCTAAAAATAACATAATAGTGCAACTTTGAAAGCCAAAAATAAAGTCAAGTTTAAATTATGACTATAGTTTTATATTGCCCAGTTTAAAAAGTCTTCACTTCACATACTGTACTATAATACTTACAAGCTGATGTTCTAATAGTTGGATTTTTTCATCTTTTTTCTTTATTTCCTCTTTAAGTTGTTTTATTTCAATTAATAAATCTTCATTCTGAAACATTAAAAAAAATTAACATAAAGTATTTAATGACATTTAAAATACTCTGAGAAAAATTAAATCAAGATTGAGCAATGATTCATTTATTCAAGGTAAAAATTGTTCTTAAATATTCCAGCTATTAGCCTATAAAAAGAACACAAAAAACAACAAAAAACACATTTTAGTGTTCTATGAATTCATATTCTAATGGAATTTGATGTGTAAAAAATGAACAATAGCAGCAACAGCTAACATTCATGAGTACTCAACAGGGGCCAAGAACTAAGTACTTTCAGGTATCAACAACACATTTTATCCTGACTACAACCCTGAGACAGGTACTATTATCCCCATTTTACAGAATAAAACACCGGGACACAAACAGTCCAGCTAAGTTTTAAGGGATGTATTAGATGTGCCTGTCACTGAAAACGAAGGACACAAGCAGCAGAGGGAACGGTATTTAAAGGAAGAGTCATTTCATGGCTGGTTCCAAAATCAGCAGAGTCTTGGCCATTGTGGCTGTTGGCTGGGTGTAACCCTGTGCACCAAAAGGTTGCCAGTTCGATTACTGATCAAGGCACATGCCCAGTATGTAGGCTTGGTCCCAAGTAGGAGTTGTGCAGGAGGCAGCCGGTCAATGTTTCACTCTCACATGGATGTTTCTCTTTCTCTTATCATTTCTCTAAAAATAATAAAAAATGTTTTAAAAAAGATTATTTTTTGAGAAGCCACTTTTCTGAAAACTGCTTCAGTCAACTTAATCGATAAGAAATTCTTAATAGTATTAAATGGAAATCTATTATCAACCTAAGCCAGAATCCTGTTATATTTTTAAATATAAAGTATCGTTACCCTATCGCTAGTCTATTTTGTTTACTACTATTCAATTACCCAGAAATACACACTGAAGAAGTAGTACAAGCAAGGATACTAGAATATATATCCTTGCTTGCACTACCTTCTTCAGTAAGATATATATATCTTACACACACACACACACACACACACACACACACACACACACACAGTATGAATAATGCTATCCTGTTTCTAGCGAGAAAAACATGAAGGCAAATAATTAGGATGTATTGTTACTGAGCAAAGGTATGCCAACTCCTTCAGATCTGTTAGGAACAAAAAGACTTGCAGTTTCTTTAGCAAGAGATCAGAAAAGGATATTTTACGAAGACTTTAACATAGCAAGTAAGCATTACAACGAGGGAGAAATGATTTGTTAAAATGCTGTTATGTAAGTAGGAAGCAAGCCACACAGAAAGTTTTTACCATAATGAAACGTTTGGGTTTGGGTTTGAGCCACATGCAAGGGAATGTATGGGTAGACTCCAAACAAAGGCATTATTTACTTGCATTTTTTTAAAGGTCACTCTGAGGTCTTTGGCATTTTATGTAGAGAGTAGAAAAGACTAAGAAAGCAAGCAAATGATCTGTATGAAGCAATTTCTGAAATCTACAAAAGAAATGTGATCTATGAAGAGGAAAGAATATCTGAGCGATAGCTTTTTGAGGTAGAACTCATAAGGTTTATTAATGGATTGGTTGCAATTGTCTGAGGAAAAAGAAAAAAGTAAGAATGATTTTACATTTTTGGTTTGAATAAGTGAATAGAGGACTCTTTCTATGGAGCTGGGTAAGAGACGAAATACCAGTGTTTCCCCGAAAATAATACATCCTCCGAAAATAAGACCTAGCGCATGGAAAAATAAGACATCCCCTGAAAATAAGATCTAGTGCTTCTTTGGGAGCAAAAATAATATAAGACACTGTCTTATTTTCGGGGAAACGGTAGCAATTTTGTAAGGGGTGTGAGGAGATTAAGCAAGAGCTTCCTTGGTCTCTGGCTTTTGTTAACTGAGCAATCTGGAATCTCTTTGATCTGGCAGAGAGAGGAGAGAAATCATGTGTTTATTCCCTATCACATTTCTTTTTTGTTTGCTTGTTTTTAATCCTCACCGAAGGATATTTTTCCAATTATTTTTAGGGAGAGTGGGAGAGAGAGGGAAAGACAGAAAGAAATATCAATGTGAGAGAAACACATCGATTGGTTGCCTCCTGCATGAGTCCTGACCAGGGCTGAGGTCTGGGAGGAGCCTGTAACCAAGGTAAGTGACCGGAATCGAACTGGGACCCTTTGGTCTGCAGACCTACACTGAGCCAAACTGGCTAGATCCCTATCTTTAAAAAAATCCTATATAATAAAGGGCTAATATGCAAATTGTCCCCTCAGGAATTCGAATGGCCAGGAGATCTACTGCTCACTATGACCACCAGGGAGCGGTGCAGAATGGAGGAAGGCCCCAGCTGGCAGCTGGCAACTAGGGGAAGGAAGGCCCCAATAGGCACTAATTGAGGGCCAGACCTAGGGACAAATTTCATGAAATGGCCCTCTACTAATATTAACAAAAAATAATTAAATTGTTATGTATACTGAAATTGGAAAACTCTTTATCCTACCTAATCTTACCTAGTAAAAGAGTAATATGCAAAATAACCACCACTCTGCTACACCCACAAACCACACCCACCAGCCACACCCACCAGCCAATCAGAACGAGTATGCAAATAAACCCAACCAAGATGGCTACAGCCACAAAGAGCAGGAAGGAGGCTTGGGTTTCCTAGGCAACGGAGAAAGCCAAGCTTTCCGCCTGCCTTCCACACAAAGCTACAAAGTTTCAATTATAGAAGGTAAACAAATCCAAATAGAAATGGTGGCAGACATGGAGCAAGCAGAAGACTTGACTCCACTCCAGGCTACAAAGTTTCAATTGTAGAAGATAAATAAATTTGTGATACCAGGGCCTCTGCTTGGGTCCGGAGAGAGAGTGGCTGGCCTGAAAACCACCACAGGCCCCTCGCTCAGGCCACCCCACACCCCAAGGGAACCCTCACCCTGATCAGGGACGCCCTTCAGGGCAAACCAACTGATCCCCACCCATGCAACAGGCCTCTATCCTATCTAATAAAAGAGTAATATGCAGATTGACCATCACCCCAACACACAATAGCTGCCCCCATGTTGTCAAAGAGGCTGCCCCCATGTGGACACAAGATAGCCACCACAAGATGGCCAGCAAGGGAGGGTAGTTAGGAGGGATCAGACCTGCAAGGAAGGGCAGTTGGAGGCTATCAACCCTGCAGAGGAGGGAAGTTGGGGTCAAACAGGCTGGCAGGGGAGCAGTTAGACATCAATCAGGCTGGCATGGGAGTGGTTAGGGGGTGATCAGGCTGGCTGGCAATAGTGGTTAGTGGTAATTAGAAAGGCAGGCAGGCGAGCAGTGGGAGTCAGCAGTCCTGCATTGTCAGAGGGATGTCGACTGCCCATTTAGGCCCGATCCCAGTGGACATCCCTCGAGGTGTCCCAGATTGGAGAGGGTGCAGGCTGGGCTGAGGGACAGCCCCCCTCCACCCCCATGTACGAATTTTGTGCACCAGACCTCTAGTTATATATAGAAAAGATTTCCAGTTGAAATAAAGAGTTTAGGAATTTGAAAAATTCATAAATCAAGACCAAAAAAAGACAGATTGCAGATAATGAAAGATATGTTTTAAGCTATGTGGCAAATGATGCTATTAAAAATAATAACCATATTTAATTACATAAAATTTTAAAGCATGTATACAATTACCATCAAAGTTAAAAGCTGGAGAAAACCTAAGCAAACATGACAAAGGGTTTATATCTCAGTTCAGTAAAAGCCTGTTCAAACTCATAAAACCATTTTCTAGGCTCCAAAAGACTAAGAGCCAGTCCTCACAGTATATGTCACTGGCAAAATGTTCTGTTTAACTTGTTGAAGAATGTAAAATAAAGATATTATTTTGTAGGTGTTAAATTTGAGAAAAATACCCAATGTGACTAACAAGACTGCAGGAAAACATGACAATTATAAGATACTACAAAAGACAAACATATGGTTATCCAAGATTCATAAAAATACTTGCAGTCTTTGACTTGGTTATCCCATTTCTAGGAATCTATGCCAAAGAAATGGTCCTATGTATGAGAAAACTTACAACAAGGTATTATCTGAAAGTTTACAAATATACACCTGTCCTATAGGGAACAATTGAAATACAACTTGATGGAGTACTAGTTAGCCATCACTCAGTCAGTGTTAAGTTCTGCCACTGATGGAGGAAAGGACTCCAAAATGAAATAAAATACAATTAGTAATAACATTGATAAACACCATATACACAGCACTCACGATATGACAGGCACTGCTCTAAGGATTTTACACATAAAGATCAGCAAAGGAGAATGCAACTGGGGATGGGTTAGCTCCAGGAGAGCTTTAAAGAATGAGTAAAATGGCCGAAACCGGTTTGGCTCAGTGGTAGAGCGTCGGTCTGCGGACTGAAAGGTCCCAGGTTCAATTCCAGTCAAGGGCATGTACATTGGTTGCGGGCATATCCCTGGTAGGGGGTGTGCAAGAGGCAGCTGGTCGATGTTTTTCTCTCATCGCTGTTTCTAGCTCTCTCTCCCCCTTCCTCTCTGTAAAAAATCAATATATTAAAAAAAAAAGAAGAAAAAAAAAGAACGAGTAAAATGTTCCGAAGACACAGAAGTGTGACAGGTTTTAGAGTGAGAGAGGCTAAGCATTGTAGACAATACAGAGATGAGGACAAGCACAGCACATTTGGAGAACTACAAGTGGTGCCATGCACAAAAGCTGTGGTGGGAGCTATGTGGTTAGTTAGTAGGCAATGGCCAGATTAGAGGGCCATAAGTATCAAGTACGGCCTAAGCCAGGAAGTGACACATGAATTTGCAGTTGAGATGTCTTTGACAGCTGTTTTGAAGACATACTTGACAACATCCACAACAAAACTGGGCCAGGAAACTTATTGTCAAGATGTAATACTCTAGACCAGTAGAAACCTGACACACAACAGTAATAACAGAGGTGAAAAGGGAGAGGAGTAAAATCAAATTAGAAGATTTTGGTGATTCGCTGGATGTGAGAGAACACAGAGGAGCAGTCAACAGTGACATCTGAAGGAGTGACGTGAGGAATGGCGGGCTAACGGAGTTCTTACATTGCCTTTTTCTGACACTTTCTCTTGCCATGAGGACCCCTAATATTTCAACCAAGTGAACAAAACAGAGATGGCCTGTTGGGTGAAAGACTGTAGGGAGAGGAGCTACAGGCCCCGGGCAGAGAGCAGAGGCATGAATGAGCCCAGGGAAACAACCAGCGGAACCCAGCATAAAGTTCTAAAATCCAATCCTATCTAACAAAGAGGTAATACGCAAACTGACATCACTCCAACACACAAGAAGGCCACCCCCCTTTTGGACACAACATGGCCACCACAAGATGGCTGGCAGAGGAGGGAAGTTGTGGGTGATCAGGCCTGCAGGGGAAGGGCAGTTAGGAGTGACCAGGCCTGCAGGGGAGGGTGGTTGAGGGGGACCAGCCCTGCAGGGGAGGGCAGTTGGGAGGGTTCAGGCCTGTAGGAGAGGACAGTTAGGGGCCACCAGGCATGCAGGGGAGGGCAGTTAAAAATGACCAGGCTGGTTGGAGAGGGCTGGCAGGGGAGTAGTTAAGTGTTGATCAGGCTGGCAAAGGAGTGGTTATTAGGGTGATCAGGCTGGCAGGGGAATGGTTAAGGGCAATCAGGCAGGCAGGCAGACTAGCAGTTGGGAGCCAGCAGTCATGGAGTGTGAGAGGGATGTCTGACTGCCCGTTTAGGCCCGATCCCAATAGTGATCCATGCATGAATTTCGTGCACTCGGCGTCTAATTTTAGTAATAAAAAGAATTTTGAAAAATTCAGCATGACCACCTAGTCATACCTTGTATAGTTGATGGCCATCTTCTGGTTCCGGGCTAGATGGCAATGATAGCTGGATATCATGCAATGATCCACTCCCATCATGCTGTCAGAAAGAAGAAAAGGAATATAGAGATTAATACATAGAATAACTGCGGGCATTCAGTTACCTTAATTCATCCCAGACTAAATGCTAGCACAGCAAAGAACAAATAGAAAACAAGTTGTAGAAATGGCCCTTTCATCTCTACACACTTGTAGAAGGAAATGTGGAAGAGCACGCCTGGCCAGGTGGCTCCGTTGTTTGGAGTGTCATCCCATACATCAGGGCACATACCTAGGTTGTGGGTCAAGGAGCATATGGGAGGCAGCCAATTGATGTCTCTCTCTCTCTCTCTCTCTCTCTCTCTCTTTCTCTCTCTCTCTCCCCCCTCCCTTCCCTCTCTCCCTCTTCCATTTCCTCTCTCTAAAATCAATAAAAACATACTACTCCTTGGGTGAGTAGTAAAAGGAACAAAAAAAATTTTGAAGAGGGGAAAAAGAAGAGCTAGAGCAAGAAAAAAAATTGAGAAAATAAATAACATAATATACTAGAGGCCCAGTGCATGAAAATTTGTGCACCTGGGGATGGGGGTGAGTCCCTCAGCCTGGACTGCTGCTTTCTCACAGTCTGGCCTCCCTCTAAGGGAGGTGTGCAGGCAGGCTGATTAGGGGGTGGCGCTGGCTGGCAAGTGGCAGCTCCACCCCCACCTCCTGCATCACCCTCCACTGATGTCCCCTCCCTCTGCCCATTGGCACGCGCCTTCGCTGGCCTGGCGCCACCTGCTTGCTAGCCCCACCCACCTACCCCTGCCAACCAGACATTCTGCTGTTTGATCGATTTGCATATTACACTTTTATTATATAAGATGAGTAGGCAAAGCAAAACACCACTGAAACTTTTAGAATGGGAAAAGAAATATGACAAATTTTCTAAAGAATTTTAAGAGTCTCTCACCTATGAAAAATGTAAAATAAAAGTCAAATTAAATCTGCTTTGGTTTAGCTGTGGTGTTTGGGGGGTATAAACGAGACAGAAACAGTAATATTAAGTAACTCAGCAAGGATCAGTCATAAAAACCATTTGATTAAAAATACTAGATACACAGTATATATTCTGCATCTTCTATAAAGTCTTAGTACAGACACAACTAAGTAGTGGTGTCAGAAATCGGAGAACAGAGACTGACTCAGGGGGAAGAGGTCACGGGCTGGGAAGGAGCACTGCGGAGCCACCAGGGTGATGGAACCACATGCAGGGGATGTGGTCACGTGCTATGCAGAGCCCCAGCTGTAGACCTAAGTTTGGTACAAGTGAAGCAGTACTGGGCGTATGCTATACCTCAATTTTTAAAATTTGAAAAAATTTAATTTTTTGACCTTAAACACAATAAAGAAAATGTCAAGATAATATTAAGTCCCTTGCCAAAATGGTTTGGAACAACCAGCTAAGAAATGCATGTTCAATGATTCGAGACAACCTCAAGAATGATGGGCCATTAAAGAACACACCTGGGACATGGGGAGAAGCTGAGCCCCTCACCGAGGCAGGAAAACTGCGGGTTGGCACCGTGTTTGCTCAGATGGTACTTAGCTGCCTTGGGAAACCCAGGGATTTGACAACCTTCAAGGAGCAATATGATCTCAATCTTCCTCAGACATATCTGTCCTAAAGGAAATCCCCCAGACCATGGAAACGCCTGGCATTGAAACAAGAGTGCCAAACAGGAGACACAAGCATGAAGGTCATCTTCCTCTTTATTTATTGTGCTGTGCATCTACTAAATCAGTAGGTAAAGGGATGGGGCCAAGGAATGTTGTAGATAGAAAAGTTCAATTGGTAATACTGATTGACAGTGAAAAAAATAAGTATTTGCCAAATAAATTCCCAGCATAAATGACATTTATTGGTGGTATCATAGGGACATCTAGAATTTGACTTGAAAGGGGAAGCAATGGCCTAATGAATAACAAATATTCTTATTCTCAGAACAATGCCTTTTTAAAAAATGTTTTTCTATACGTGTTTTTAAAAAGAAAAATTTTACAAGACTCGTGTCAGTAAAAAGTTCAGCTCTGCTGTAAATGAAACCAGGCCAGGCCTACATACAAGAATATATTTGAGAAAAGAAAGGGACTTTAAAATTTGACTTAATTTCAAACATCGATAGTATCTTTCTGCCCATGTAAAGCAGGAACCTCAAGGAGTGAGAGACACACAAGAACACACATTCTGCCTTGAGCAGGTGTGTAGCTGTGGAACTAAACAGGAGACCGGGAAATATGAACATCAACTTTTAGGGGGAAAGAAAACCAGGAGTCCAGGAACTCAGACGATACCAGGGAGGTTGCAAAGTACCAGGAGCTCAGGAAAGCGACTCCAGAAAGTTGTGCCTGAGTTTCTAGGTTCTCCCGTGAGTAGCACTTCTGGGATCTGATTCTAACATCAGATCAAAGACTGAGCATTGAACTAAGACCACTGCGTAGGACCCGAACTAACCTCTGCCCAGTGTACACTCAGAACATAGGAACATAGCTGGAGAGTATGGCAGAGGCTTTGAAAACAGAACTGATGTTAAAACCACAATCCCAAAGTGGCTAGGAGGGACTTGTAGCCTCAACCCAAGCAAACTGTTTGCCAGCTTAAAAAAAAAAAAAAAAAGTCAATATTCTCCAGAGCATTTAAACAAGATGAAGAACCAAATTACTCAACATACAAACAAGGGAAATATCAATTCACAGGAAAAGACAGTCAACAGATATCAATGCCAAAACAACATAGATGTTGGGATTAATTGGAAGTGATTTTAATAGAGCTATTATAAGAATTCTCCAAAAGTAAGGATAGACTTTTGAATGGATTAAAAGAGAAGGTCTCAGTGAAAACACAAAGTGAAAACAAATGAAAAATTTAGAACTGAAAAGACTTAATAACCAAAAACTTAAAATACATGAGATGGGCTAAGTACCATTAGTGATGACGGAGTCAACTTTAAGGCAGATCAACAGAAATCATCCAACCTGAACAACGAAGAGATAAAAAGATTGGCAAAACCAACCAACCAACAAACAAACAAAAAACCCCACAAACAACCCCCCCCCCAAAAAAAAATAGAGCCTACTAAGAAAAATATATTTGAAGAAATAATGGTTAAACAAATATCTAATTTGGTGAAATATAATACATGAACCTTCACATTTGAGAAGCTCAATTTAAAAGAATAGAACATAGACAAAGTTTGCTCTCTGAACATAAAGGACTTTACCTAGAAATCAGTAACAGAAGGATACCATTTAAACACTTGGAGAGTAAACAGAAACTTCTAAATCACGCCTGAGTCAAAAGGAGAAATCTGGGAGTAAACAAAAAAAGTACTTAGAATTGAAGGAAAATGAAGACACTAAATACCAAAATTTGTAGAATTCAACTAAAACAGTGCACAGCGAAAAAAGTATTGTATAAGATTGTTTATATTAAAAGAAAGGGTGTTTACTCAGAACTGGAGCAAAATAAGCCCAGAATAAGCAGAAAAGAATAAAGAGCAGAAGTTAATGAAATTGAAAATCAACAAATGGAAATCAATAAACCAAAAACAGGTTCTTTGACAACTGCAAAGCCTCTGGAAAAACTGCCCAAGGGCAAAAGACAGAAAGCACCTTTAGACCCTTGCAGGGACACAGAAGACAGAAATCAGGCAATGGAAGCAGAAATATCATTATTGATGTGACAGGCATTAAAAGCTAGTAAGGCAACAATATTATGAGTGACTAAGCACACAAATTTGACAATTTATAAGAAATGAAGAAATTACTCAAAAACCACAAACAAAACTCATCCAAAATGAAACAGTTTGAGTATATCTATAATTATTTGTGAAATTAATTCATAGCTTAAACCTTCCTTAAGAGAAAAATTGAAGGCAGATATTTTCCTGGCAAATTCTTCCAAAATTTAAAAAAGCAATATCAATTCTGTACAATCTTAGAAAAAATAATCAAATTAAATTACTCAAATCAATGAATGCGGCCAACATTTTCCTGATAGCAAACTAAGACTGTCTAACAAGACTATAGGTCAATAACACTCATGAACAGAAACACAAAAGTCCTTCACAAATTCAACAATATATAAAAAGGATAAAGCATGTACAAGCAAGGTTGATGCTGGGAATGTAAAGCTGGTTCAATAGTTGAAAAAGAATGTAATTTACCATATTAAGAGATAAAAAGACCAACCCAACAGATACAGATAAAGTTTCTGAAAATGATAAAAACTCAGCAGCAAAGTAGGAATAGAAGAAGTTGCTCAACCTGATGAAATTCTTCTAAAATAACTTACAGTTAACATCATATTTAACAGTAAAAGATAATGGTTTACCCCTAAATCCAGAAACAAGGCACTCCTAGTCACAACTGCACTCGAGTTTCTACTCACTGCAATAAAGTGTGTGTGGGGGGGAGGGGTGTGGGGAGACAAGTAGGAAAGGAATAAAACCATCTCAAGTCAGACAGTATAATTTTTGTTGTAAAAAATTTCCAAAATATCTACAATACTGTTAGAATTAATTCATGATTTATGAAAGTCACAAGATATATGACCAATATACAAAAATCTACTATCGATATGGCAGACTACAACTAAAAATTACAGTTTTAAAAAATGACTCAAATAAACCAAAATCTACAAAACAAAAAATAAACAAAACCAAGAAAAATCAAAATCTAAAATTTAAAAATATATATCTAGGTACAAATCTAACAAAATATAGACAAACCTTCTATATTAAAAACAAAAATATTTGATAAAGAAATGAGAGATGACCTAAGTAAAGAGAGAGGCACACTGTTAATATATTAAAAGACAGTATTGTTGAAATGTTAATTCTCTTCCATATTTGCCTACAGATAAGTACCCTCCCAACCAAAATCCTAGAATTTTTTTTTAAGAAATAGAAAAGCCACTTCTTAAACTTATCATAAAAGAGACATAAAAATTAAAACAATCAAGCAATTTTGAAAAGAAAAACAAAACTGGAGGAGTCACATTACTTCATCTCTTGCATGACCCCGTCCCATAGGGCTTGATGGGGGACCTCAGGATGCACCCTCCGCCCCAGTGCCAGGCTGGGGACCTCAGGCCACACTCCCCCACATGGCAGGGCTTGACAGGGAACCTCAGGCCACAACCCTGCCCCAGTGCTGGGCCAGGGGAGGCTGTGCCCCCTGCCTAGCGGGCTTGATGGGGGACCTGAGATTGCACACCCCCTGGTGCCAGGCCGGGGGACCTGAGGCTGTGCCCCCCACCCAGCACTGGGCGGGGGGATCTGAGGATGTGCCCTCCACTCCCAGAGGGGCTGGGCAAGGGCTGCATTTTTTAAGTGCGTGCAGGGACTTTACTCTCGGTCCCATGGTGCACCCGAGACACTAACAGGAGGGAGCTTTTCATATACATTTTACTAATTTTCTTTCATCTCTGACACTTCTATTATAGAGACAGGACAAATAGTAATATTAAAGTATTTCCTCTAATTAATTCCCTTTTAATGTGCACGAATTTCATGCACCAGGCCACTAGTAAAATGAATAGTAATCGAGTGTGACATTAATAAAAGGACAAACACTGTCTTAGGATCAGAATAGAGTCCAGAAATAGACAGACACAGACATGTTCAAGGGCACTTCTGACAAAAATACAAAGGCAATTCAATAGAGAAAGGACAGCTTTTTCAACAAATGATGCTAGAATACCCATATGCAATAAAATTAATTTTTCTCACACTTCACAACATATACAGAAATTCTCAAATCATATTTTAAACCTAAATGTCAAACTTAATACTATAAAACTACCCCAAATAAATAAAAAATCTCTCTGACCTTAGGTTGGGCAAAGATTTCTTATGAAGGGGCACAGCCTCAGGGGGAGTGGTGAGCACAGCAATGGGTTATAAACCCATTGTTATAACCACGGGTTATAAAAATGTACCTAGATATATTTCTTGGTTTAGATATGTTACCAAAAACATTACCATAAAAATTTAATAAATTTCATTTCTGCTCTTTGAAAAACTATCAGCAAAATAAAAAAGAAGCCATAAATAGGAGAAAACATTTGCAATAATTCAGGTAAAATACTTAGCAGAGTGACTAACTCATAGAGAATATTTATAAATTGCTAGCTATTTTTAAACAATAGTAACAAAAATAATGAAAATGTGACGTTCCAGAATATTTAACCAACCTCATTAACTCAATGATATAAAGCTGCCAAAAGTGAATTTCATTTTTCAAAATATTTGTTAACGGGCCAAAGAACAAACACTTAACAACAACAAAATCTACAAATGGCAAATAAGCATAAGAAAACATGCTCAAAATCATTACTCAAAAGGTAAATGCAAATTCTAATGGTATCATAAGATACCATTGCACACCCAGGAGAAAGGCTTCTGAAAAATTCTATCAATACCAAGTGTAGGCAAGGATGCAGAACAACGGGAATTTCTCATTAATCATTAGTGAGAATGCAAAATGACAACCACTTGGGAAAACAGTTTGGCAGTTTCTTAAAAAATAAAATGTACCCTTCCCATACTATCTGGCAATTCCAGCCCAGGTATTTACCCAAGAGAAATGAAAACATGCATTTCTGTGTGTGTCTGTGTTTGAATGTTTATAGGGCTTTATTCCTAATTGCCAAAAAGTGAAATGGGTAAACAAACTAGGATACATACATACATTGGAATACTAATCAGGAACAAACAGGAACAAGTACTGATACATGGATCAGCATGAATGAATTTGAAATGAATTATGATAAGTGAAAAATACTAGACTCAAAAGGCTAGAGTCTTATCTACTTATGTGACAGTCTTGAAAAGGCAAAACTACAGAGACATAAAACATATCAGCAGTTGCTAGGAGTCAGTGGGTGTAGGGATCAACTATAAAACGGGGGGAAAGAATTTTTTGAGGATGTGACTGTAAAAACGACATAATTATATGCATTTGTCAAAGCTCACAGAATGTACAATAAAAAAGGCTACATTTCACTGCAGGGAAATTATACACCCACAGAACTGCTAAGCTGAATCATGCTCCTCCAGAAATTCAAACTAACCCAGAACTTGTGGATGTAACTTCACTTGGAAATCGGGTATTGCAGATGTGATCAAACTGAGTTCATCCAAGATGCCTGGATGCTTATGAGACAGAAATTTGGGCCCAGAAACCCAGGTAACATGCAGGTCCAGGAAGATAGAGCAGAGGGGAGGAATGACCGCCAGCAGCCACCACAGGTTCCAGATTTCTCTCTGGGAACCAGCTGAGTGCATGGCCCTTATGACCCCAGATTCCTATTTCTAGCCTCCAGACCGTGAAGGAATGCATTTCTGTGGTTTATGCCCCCCAGCGTGTGATACTTGGTTATGGAGGCCCTAGAAAACTAAGATAAGAATTGACTTTTTAAAAAAAAATGAAGCAAACAAAAAAAAAATTACATATAAATCTCAACAATCAGAAAAACAAAACTGATAATACCAACCCTATCTAATAAAGAGGGAATATGCAAATTGACCGTCACATTGTCACAAAGATGGCTGTGCCCACAGCAGAGGCAGGGTTTCCGTAACACAAGATGGGTGAGCCCACAATGGAGGCCAAGTTTCCCTTAAGGAGCCTTAATGAGCAATCAGCAGGAACCTGCGGCTGCAGGGTGCTGGGCAGGAGCAGGGGACCTGAGGCTGTGCCACCTTCCCTGGTGGCAGGCTGGGCGACTTCAGGCCGTGCCCTCTGCCTGGCAGGACTTGACGGAAGGACCTTAGGCAGCTCCCCCAGCCCTGGGCCGGGGTACCTCAGGTTGCGCCCCCCCCCCCCCCCCGCCTCAGTTGGGGACCTGAGGCTGTACCCCTCACACCCGGTGGGGCTTGATGAAGGACCTGAGGCTGTGCCACCCTTCCAGCACTGGGTCAGGGACCTGAGGCTGCACTCCCTGCCTAGCAGGGCTGGACAGGAGACCTCAGACCATGCCCCACCCAGCAGGGCTTGATGGGGACCTCAGGCCACACACCCCCACGGGGCTTGACTGTGATCTCAGGCTGCATCTCCCACCTGGCAGGGCTTGATGGGGGAGCTCAAGGTGTACCCCCCTGACCTTAGCCTGAGCTAGGGGACCACAGGCCATATCCCCCGCCTGGCAGGGTTTGATGGGGGACCTCAAGGTGCACTCTTGCCCCAGTGCTGGGCTGGGGGACCTCAGGCAGCTCCCCCGCCCAGTGGGGCTTGACGGGGGACCTCAGGCTGCGCCCCCCACCCCAACAGGGCTTGATGGAGGACCTCAGACCGTGCCCCCACCCCAGTGCCGAGCCCGGGGACCACAGGCCACGCTGCTGTCCTGGTGCTGGGCCGAGGGATGTCGGGTTGCGCCTCTTGCCCTGACGCCGGGCTGTGAGAGCTGAGGATGCACTGGGGAACCTGAGCCTGCTCCCCCGCCCAACGGGGCTTGACAGGGGACCTGAGACTGTACCCTCTCCCAGAGGGACTTGACAAGGGTGGGGCCGACTGGGTCTAGGTCTCACGCAATTTTGAGGCACTGTGGGTAGGCGGGGACTTGACTCTGAGTCCAGCAGTGCGCCCAGACTCTGTCAGGAGGAAAGTTTTCATATACATTTTACTAATTTTCATTCATCTCTGACCCTTCTATTATAGAGAAAGGGCAAATAGCAATATTAAAGTATTTCCTTTAATTAATTCCCTTTTAATGTGCACGAATTTTGTGCTGTGGGCCATTAGTATTATTATAACGAGGCAAAGATGAAAAGTATTACTAAGGGTAAACAAAGACTTTAATTGGTGATCAGGAACAAGCCACCAATCATAAAAATTTTTGTGTACCAATCATAAAAATTTATAAACAGTAGTTCCCCCTTATCTGAAGGAAATACGTGCTAAGACTCCGCAGTGGATTCCTGAAACCTGATAGTCCTGAACCCTATATATACTGTTCTTCCTCACTTTATAAATCATCACAGTGGAGAGCTTAACAACTAGTAATAACATAGAACAATTATAATAATATACTGTAAAAAATTATGCAAATATGTCTTCTCCCTCAAAATATCTAGAATTTTCCACTTATTATTTTTGGACTGCAATTGATCACAGGTAACTTAAACTGAAGAAAGTGAAACCACAGATAAGGGAGCATTACTGCTCTAGTAAAACTGCCTGAAGACACTAAAACAAAAATTCACAGCATTAAAAGGAGAAATGGAAAAATCCATAATTATAGCACAAAGTTATTCTCAGAAACTCACAGATCAAAGGTAATTATTTAGTAAAGATAAATAAGATATAAACACAACAATTAAAAAGCTCAATAAAATGGACATTCTGCTACTGCAAATACAGAGTAGACATTTCATTCAAACACACACCCGCAGTTACAAACACAAGCCATGCTCTAAGCCAGAAAAGGTTGATAAACCACAGCCCATTGGACAGACCAGCTGGCTGCCGATTTTTCTTACAGTTCATGGACTAAGAACGGTGTTTAATTTCTAATGGCTGCATTTTAAATGACTTCATGAATATCTACATAAAAACCTCAGTCATGCCTCTTGCTGAAAAGGCTAAAGTAGTTACTATGTGGCCCTCTAAGGAAAAGTTTGTTTTTGTTTTCCCCTTTTCTTGCTTTAGAACATAAAAAAATATCAACACATTGCAAATAATTTGTATCAGATAGATATTATTCTTAATTAATGTATTAAGATTAGAAATCAATTACAAGTGAAAGCCCTGTACACCAGACCAATATTTTTGAAAACTGAAAATCAATGTTCTAAATAAAATAAATTTATAATATAGCCAAAAACAACTGGGCGTTATTAATGTTTAAATTATTGCTATGCCTCTAAAAAAAAAAACCTTCTAATTTGAGTCTAGCAATTTAGACATAGGAGATAAAAAAAAAAAAAAAAAACTATTCCCATCAAAGCATAAGGATTTAAAGAAAGGAATATGATCTCTGATGCATCAATTGACAACACCATCTCCCTCCAAATGCCTTTGGCACTGACCAACGATAGTACTCTCTATTAAACCGTGACTAAGTTGAAAAGTGTCTGAGCCAAAATAAGGATACAGTTTGAGAAAAGCATCTTTAAGGATTACAGGGGATAATGAAACCTTAAAATAGAAAACCTCTTTTTAAAAAAAGTCTGAATTACAATCATGCATGCAAAGTTCATGATTCACATTACACATACTAAGGAGCTAACACTTATTGAACACTGATGGGTGCTGTTGTACACATTTTGCATAATAAATGCAAAAAATACGTACAACAAATCACTATATAAAACATGAGCAATCCAGTTTCAGCAGTTTCTGTAAACTCTAGTTCGGATTTTTAAACTCTAAATGCAGGTAACCTTAAGCTAATTAAATGTCAGCATTTTTATTAAAGATTCAAAAAGATAGATAAGCCTTCCTTTATTCTTAAGAGTATTAGGGGACTACTGTCAGCAAACGATTTCCACTTTTTGGACACAGCACATAGGTAACTTTTGTTCTAATAACCTAACTGTTGTACATATTAACTTGCTGAGAAATCCTATAACAAACTCCATCTTACCCATGTGGTTCTTCTAGGACTTTGCAAAAACTGGGATTTTCCTATGAGTTCCAGAGCAGCTACAATGGACATGGATACTTGAAGTGACTAACAACAAAAACCTGGCAGTGCTGACCAACCTCTGCTGATAAGCATCATCAGTGATGTCAACAAAGCTGCCTTATGTTTCAGATCTGCTGCAGCAAGTCACAAGAGGCATCTTAGGAAAGGGATTAGAGGAAGAAGAGAGATTCGTATTTTCACTTACTTTTCAAAAATTAACTTTGAAATATGGTTAAAAACTGTATCATATCACACAGAATCTGGAATGTGCACTAAGAGTAATTTTTAAGGAATGCTGTAAAATTTTAAGGAATGCTGTAACACCTATGGGAGTTAAAACCTAATGATTCAAGCAACATTAGAGAGGCTTTTAAAAATGCACTCATAAAGCCTAATTTTAAATAAGCTTTTCAGAGATTAGATGATTTTAACAAATCGTTGAGACAAAGACATTTTTAAAACAAAAATCTATCATGCATTAAAATTGACTGGAATGTTGTGGTATTTGCATAGATGTGTAATATTATAAGCAAACTAGAGGCCTGGTGCACGAAATCGTGCACTGGTGAGGGCGGGGCCCTCAGCTTGTGCCCCCTTGCAATCTGGGAGCCAATGTCCAACTGCCGACTTGGCACTGCCACGGAGGTGGGAGAGGCTCCTGCCACCACCACTGCACTCTCCAGCCATGAGCCAGGCTCAGGGCTTTTAACTGAGTGGTGCTCCCCCCGTGGGAGCGCACTGACCACCAGGGGGCAGCTCCTGTGTTGAGCATCTGCCCCCGGTGGTAGTGCATGTCATAGCAACTGGTCATTCCTTTGTCCAGTCAATTTGCATATTAGCCTTTTATTATATAGGATATTATTTAAAAATTTATTTTGTTTAGACTTTTAAAGTAAATAAAAGTATTTTATTTGTACATATCGAATCAGGATATCCTTTCCAATAGGATTCTTGTGACACTTAAAAATATTAGCTGCAAATTTCTTCTAACTTAATAAAATTTCTATATTTAATCAAAATACTCAACTCTTCAAACATCTGAATTTACTATAGAATAAAACAAGTAAATAATTGATCTTTAATACTAAGTTTTTCTCAATATTTACTTTAAAATCCTCCTGGGTCCACTTGTTTTCCAGTGGACACTTCAGCACATACTCTGCATTGTCTATTTCCTCCTGCTGCTCTGTATTTCTATTGATCAAATGAGTAAATATATTAAGGAAAATAGATACCAATTTTCTCCCTGTTGGAGAACAGAGTTATAAATATGGAAAAGGAGAAATGCTGTCTTTAGACTCAATTAAAGGTATGAATATAGCTCTTAACAGATACAGATATAAAATATAGTCACAGTATGCAGTCAGACACCCACAACACACACATACACATCTTAAACGAGCTCAAAGGCACTGACCTCCATCCTCCCCCACCGCTGACAATAGCAATAAGCACAACCAGCCTCCAGATCTTGGCCCCCCAATACCATTCTTTATTGGGCTCCGTGGGAAAATGGCTGTTTCCCGGTTGGAACAGGGGAAATACTAAATAGCCTGGCACCTCTGGAAAGACTACTCCAAGAATATGGGTACAAGTCAAAACATAGAAGCCAACTGAAAAAACTCTCAAATGCCAAATCTTGGGCAGTCTGAGCATCATGATAAATTATATTCCCAAATTATAACTGATTGCATAAAATAAGAAACCACAGGACATAATATAAATAAACCATTGAATAAAAATTGACAAAAAATGGGATATTTATATAGTTTCAAAATTCTTCCCTACAAAATGCTAATTATATAGGGGGAAAGTAAGGTCACAGTTAATAAGGCTGGCAGCAACACCGTTATCAAGTGGTCAATGCCAATATCACTTTAGGATAAACAGCCATCAAGGACAATGTAGCATTGTTGAAGATGCAGAAACCAAATGCAAGCATTTATACAAATCCAAAGGGAGAGCATTCTGTAGAATGACTGGCCCATTACATACAAGTGTCAAGGCCATCAAGCCAAGGGAAGGCTGAGGAAGGACTGAGGTTTGAAGGAAACTAAATGGGATCCTGAACTGGACATTGCTGCTATAAAGAACGTTACCAGGACAGATAGCAAAATCTAAACAGGATCTGAGGACAGATGCTAACAGTGCACCAGAGTTGATTTTCTGACAATGTAATGGTTATATAGGAGGAAAACCTTTTTCAGTAGAAAACGCACGCGATACTTGGGGTGATATGTTTCAGCAGGCAATTTACTCTCAGTGATTCAGAAAAAAAGTTCATGAAACTTGAAGTGCTTGCAATGTTTTTGTAAGAATGGAAAAGTTTCAAAAAGTTTTATATTAAAAAATAAAATAAAAAATAAATTTCATTCATCTTACAAAGGGTACCCACATAAAAGATATAGTAGATATCACATTTAATAGACAACCATGGAAAGCACGCCTGTTAACTAAGTTCAGGAACAATCCAATATTATACTGGAGTTCCTAGCCAGTGGATATGCAAGGAAAAATACAAACATTAGAAAGGAAAGACATACTATCATTACTGCAGATTACATGCTTATATAAATTTAAAAATTTAAATAAATCTATGATAAGTTATTAGAATTAATAATAATTGTATCAAGGTTACTGGATACAAATTCAATAAAACCCTGTTTACTGACTACATTTCTGTACACCAACAACATTCCATTAGAAAATAGCAGCACTTACAACAGCCTCAAAAACTAGAAATATATCAAACAAAATTGTTCAAGACTTTTAAAAGAAAATAAATATAAAACTTTATTGAAAAAAATGTAAACTAAACCAATGGACCTATATTACATTTTTTGATACTAAGTCTAAATATTCCAAGATGTTAATTCTTCTTGAAATTGTTCTATAGATTCAATGCTATTCCCATTAACACCCCAAATGAGTTTTTCAAAAGACTGGACAAAATGATTCTAGCATCTTATGAAAAAGCAAAAGACTAAGAATAGCTGAGATGCTTTAGAACAAAAGCAAGATAGGGAACCATGGTGATGTATTATCAACTCTTATAAAAGCAACGGTTAGATTATGTAATTTGGCAGTGGGATAGTGTCACATAAATAAACATTTTTAAAGAAAAATCATCTTATAAGGCACTATTATATATTTCTGTATTTTTATCCCCCAAACATGTAGACATAAAAAAAAATGTAAAAAAAAAAAAGAAAGAAAATGTCATCATGCTTTTCTCATTATTCCACCTTAGATTTTTCATCTCTTCTCCAAGGTCAAACCAGATGCTGAATATCCTACCTAATAAAGAGTAATATGCAAACTGACCATCACTTCATTATACCAAAGCCACACCCACCAGCCAAACAGAGTGAGTATGCAAATAAGCCCAATCGAGATGGCTACAGCCACAGAGAGCAGGAGGGAGGCTTGGGTTTCCCAGGCAATGGAAGAAGCGAAGCTTTCCGCCTGCTCTTGCCAGCTTAGGCCTCCACTCAAGGCTACAAAAAAGGTAAACAAATTATAGAAGGTAAACAAATCTAAACAGAAATGGCGGCAGCCATGGAGCTGGAAAGAGCAGGCTAATGTTGCCCCTAACAATGGAGGAAGCAAACTTTCCACACAGCCTGGCTGACCCAGGCCTTTGCTTAAGGCTACAAAGTTTCAATTATAGAAGGTACATAAGTCCCAATAGAAATGGCTGCCAGCCGATCGAGCAGGAGGGTTGGCTCTGCTCCAGGCTACAAAGTTTCAATTGTAGAAGGTAAATAAATTCCAGACACCAGGGCCTCCTCTTGGGTCGCCGGGGGGCATGGCCAGCCTGCAACCCATCACAGGCCCCTTGCCAAGGCCTTCTCATTCCATAAGGAAACCCCAACCCTGATCCGGGACACCCTTCAGGGCAAACCAGCTGGCCCCATCCATGCACCAGGCCTCTATCCTATTTAATAAAAGAGTAATATGCAGATTGACCTTCACTTCAACACACAAGATGGCTGCCCCCATGTGATCAAAGATCCTGTCCCCATGTGGATCCAGCAGGAGAGGGCAATTGGGAGGGACCAGGCCTGCAAGGGAGAGCATCTACCCCCTGATGGTCAGTGCACATCATAGCAACTGGTCGACACTCTGCCCCCTGGTGATCAGTGCACGTCATAGCGAGCAGTTGAATGGCCTTAGCATATCATTAGCATATTACGCTTTGATTAGTTGAACAGTCGACCAGTCACCTGATGATTGGACACTTAGCATATTAGCCTTTTATTATATAGGATAGATCCCACTATAAATGCAGCATAGATGCTTAATTATTTCCTATTAATAAGCATTTTTAAGGTAAGCAGTTATATTAACTCTAAGTGTATCAAGTGGGCACTGCTTTTACTTTTCTTTTTTCTTTACTCATAGGTTTTCCTTCAGTCACTGTGAGAAGTGAAGAACCTTTACCTTTGCTCATGCTGATTCCCTTGATCTAACCCCAAATTCTTCACCTGATAAACTCATCTTCCAGTTTGTACTCTCTATAGTGGCATACAGTTAATGTCTTCATCTCCATTCCAGAGTAACCTTTTCTCTCTTGCATAAAGATACCTCTGACATAACATTTGATTGCATATCTTTATCACTCCCTGGACTTGTCTTTCACAGGTAAGAAGAGTATCTCACACTAGTGTTATACAGTTTGATTTGTAGATCAGTTCTGGTCCACAAACTGCTTCCTGCCTGAGAAACAATAAAAAGCTTGCACCAGACTATAAATAGTCACTAAACACAGTTAAGTTTGGCTTAATTTTTTTTTTTTTTTTTGCCTTCGGTTGTAAGAATTTGTGAAAGAAGGATGAAATGTGTTCATTTCTATTCTGGCAAGTGCTACTTTTAACTCTCAATGGACCAGTAACAAACACTTCATGTACAACCTATAATGAATAGCACTGTCCAATCACTGATTTACTCTTACTGCTAGGAACACAAAAGGAAGATGAGCAGCTTAGTAACTAAAGAGAGAAACATTAATCATCTGCCTCCTGCACACCCCCTACAGAGAGAGAAGTCGGTGTAGCAGTGGGAGTCATGGGCAGATCTAAAGAAGATGTAGGAAGAGTTGCTGTATCTGGTCCTTTCTGCAACCAAAAAAGACCTATAATGCTGGCCTCTGTTTTTGAGGTAACCTAGTCCTCATTTGGGCGTAATTTCCAACCCATTTACCTGAGAGCTGCTAGTTCTGAGCAAGACTCAGAAGGCGGCTGTGCCAGCTGCTCTGCCACGTGGGGCCTGTGGTCCAGCAGTGGCGGTGGCAGAGAAGGACACCGTCTTCCCAGGCTTCTGCAGCACAGGCCCTTAGGAGCGAAGCCCTGCCAGCCTCTGTCGGGAACTGCTCTCCTTTGGAGACACAGCTCGTGGCTTGCTGCTGGGTCTTAGTAACTAAATGCTTAATCTAAGGCCACTCAGTTACCATCATGAACTAGGTATTATCTGACACACAAAGCATAAAGTGGAGTGTGCATAGCAAGATTCCATCATCAAATGCAAGTGGTACAGCTGTGCCAGAGCCCAAGTAGGCCCTGAGGAACAAGTAAGTCACATGAAGAAGTGGCTCAAATGCCCATGTTTCCATGCCTGCTCCACCCTTCTCTCTCCCAGCAGCTCTCCGCTCTCCGAGGAGTTCCCTATGATTAGCTGGCAGAGCATCCTCGGGGCTGGTGTACAACACACAGATGGCACAGTTGAGCGAGCCAGCCTCTTTCTGGGACACCCAGAGAAACAGCAGCGAAGGAAATCCTTCTATGGGCAAAATCTCAAGCAGTGCATCTGGTGTTCACTTTACTCAGAAGGAAAAACGGCCAGAGGTGCAATAATAAACCAACTCCTGGCTGCGGTCAGTGGTTTGCTTTCTAACCTGAGGACTCACAGCACAAGCTGCCCTGGAACTCAGACAGCAGAGGGCAAGGGAAAGGACACAGTGCAGTTTGCATCGCACTGTTGGACAGTGAGCCAGCAGTCTCGGCTTGTCGAGACAAATGGCCAGCGGTGGGGGGAAGCGAGACTGCTTTTCACTAAGCCTCTGACACTACATGAATGTTTTTAGACTGTATATTTATCACACTAAACTTCTTTAAAATTTAGTAATATTAAAAAGGAAAAAATTAAGAGGCAGTTATATGAAATCTTGGATTTATTCAGCTTTTAACATCTATTAGCATTTGGGGGAAATTTAAACATGCCCTAAAAAGATTTTGCAATTTTTTTCTCATAATTTTATTGTTACTGTGTAAACAAAAAGTCAATTGATCAATGTGTACTATCTAAAATTTCAGAGTAATGCACAAACCCATTAAGAGATTCAGTTTTTCATAAAGTGTCTCGAAAAACAGCTTTCTATTCTTATGGTACTTATTCTCTAAATTACCTAACTTCTCTCACTATTAGAGGTGGCCTGGTCTTATTAGCTAATATGTGATCATGCTTCATGGTTTCTTATTGTGTGTGTGTGTGTGTGTGTGTTTTAAATGTAATTTATTGATTTTTTACAAAGAGGAAGGGAGAGGGATAGAGAGTTAGAAACATCAACAAGAGAGAAACATCAATCATCTGCCTCCTGCACACCCCCTACTGGGGGGGGGGTGCCTGCAACCAAGGTACATGCCCTTGACCAAAATCAAACCTGAGACCCTTGAGTCCACAGGCCGATGTTCTATCCACTTAACCACACCAATTAGGGCAAGCTTCATGTTTCAGCACAATAAATCCAAACACAAAAAAAGCTACCGACTGGCTAACTCAAAGGAGACACTGAACATAGTTTAGCTATTTCCCACCCTTTCTATGTCTTCTTTCCTTTGTCTCTAAAGCTCCTGATCAGAAATCTTCTCTCCAGACTGGCAAGCAAAGAAATACTATAAAAACTGGTCTACTCCTACTATAATTAAACTACATTCTAAGCTCTATGTCTATATATTTCAAACTTGAAATCCTTTCTGTCCTGAAGAGTCCAAGAATGGGATATCTACATGTTCTCACTCCCAGCCTTAGCACAGAAAGGTCCAATATCTATACGCATGGAGAAGAGTAGTCCAGAAAATCCATAACCAAATAATATAAAATAATTTACATGACAGTAACAGAATATACTAATCATCATTGGTGACGTAGCAGAGCCATATTTCACTTCTCAGCATATGGCTTGTGTTTGGTTTTATTACCATCACAAACTCTAACACTTGGTCTCTGCTCAGAATTAGCTATTACACACAACCCTGAGGAAGATGAGAAAATAAGTTGAGCAAGCAAGCCAGAATGTTCTTTATCAACATTAATTTAAGCAAAATTTGACAAGTCTATAAAACACAAATATAGATTTAAAACTAAAGATATCCACATTTTAAAATCAGTATTTTATTCCTAAGTTTTCTGCTATGCATCTGACCTTGTCTCTTAAGTGTTACATGTTCAAACAAAAAAAATGCTTTCGAATCAGAAGCCAGATTCAAACATCAGCTCACTCCATATCTTTTGAGAAGTCACATCACTGTTATTAGTCTAGATTTTCTCGAATAAAAAAATAAGATGGAGAAAGATTAAACCTGACAAAATTCTAACAAAAGTACAATTATATGATTACTAGGGGCCAAGTGCATGAATTCGTGCATGGGTGGGGTCTGGCCAGCTCACCCCGATTAGAGCTGGACTGGCAAAGGGGGGGAGGGAGGCGCAAGGGGGGCAGGGACAGGATGTGGGCAGTTGGCCAGCTGGCCCTGCCCCCAATTAGGGGATGGGGAGCTGATCAGGGGTGGGACCAGTCTGGGGGAAGGGCTGCAAGCTATTCGCTGACTGGTCCCGCCCTTAATCAGGAAGGGGGGCCGATTGGGAGCCAGGCTGGCCTGGGGGAGGGACTGCAGGATGTTGGGGGTGAGGGCAATTGGGCCAGTTGGCTGCCCCAGTGCATGTCATAGTGACCAGTCATTCTGGTCAGCCCAGTCACTTGGCTTCTATGTATATAGATGTAAATAAAAACCGCTCTTTCTTATTTTCCACTTAGCTGAAATTAGTAATGATGATAGAAAGCCAGCAATGATGACAGAAAGCCTACTATGTTTCAGGTATTAAATCTCTCAATTTAAAACTACTGTTTCTAATTCTCTGATAACCTTACAGTGCAGGTACTATAAAAATAAGGAAACAGAAGCAGAGATTGGCTAATCCAATATTACACAGTTCATAAATATTGGGGACTGTATGGAGACCATATACAAATTCTTATATTTTTTTCTTCCACAAAAATTTCTATTGTGTACTATTTGAAAAAGTATTTTTAATATATTTTATTGACTTCAGAGAGGAAGGAAGAGGGCGAGAGAAATAGAAGCATTAATGGTTAAGAGAATCATTAATTGGCTGCCTCCTGCATGCCCCCCACGGGGGATTCAAGCCTGAAACCTCGAATGTGCTCTGACCAGAAATCAAACTGTGACCTCTTGACAGGTCAACCAAAAACACTGAGGCACACCAGCTGGGCTATTAAGTACCATTTACAAGTATTATTTTTACATAAATCTAAATAGACATTAAAAACCCAACTTAAAAATTTTAAAGTAATGTTAATATATCTTGCAACTAAAAATATCAAGAGTCAAAATATTCATTATATACTCACCTGATGTAGCAGACGTTTCAGTTTGAGTAACTGAGTTTTTACAGCAGTGCAATCCTGGACCATGTGCCGGAGGGTCATCTCATCCAGTATCACTGTGTTTTCAGGCACATCTACAAATATTCTCTGAGCCTGGAAAAAGGGGGTCCCTCCATAGCTTTCAAAATGACCCAAAGGAGATTCTCTGTAGGGAGAGCCTCTAGAAGGGCAGGAGAAGTTGGAGGTAAAAGATATACAACACAAATTTCAGAAAAAAATAAAGGTAATAAAATTACTGTAATGAATATTATAATCGACTTATCATTATCACAAAGCCTTTGCCTTTTACTCACCTCAGACCTGAATTTGTTTCCACTGAAAAGTCCAATCAGTTCTAGTTGCACTGCTCTTCCCTTTTGTGTATTTACACATTGACTGAATAAACCTTATTCCTTAGGAACATGAATAGAAACAAAAATCTTTGTGGAAAGGCCTTGCCTGGAAAAAAAATTTTTTCTTTTTTCCACACCGATTGCCTCCTTTTTATCTGTTAACTTTAATTGGCCTCCTCAACATCACTTTTTTTTTTTTTTTAAGCCCATAACACTACAGGACTCCTATTTCTTGAAAGTCCCAGTAGACAGTTAAGTTTTACACTGTTGACAAATTATTTTTTCCAATAAAGATTAAATAAGATTTTTAAGTCTTCTTTCCTAATCTTAAACTACATTTTAAAAATCCACTGTAAAAAAAAAATTAAACTTTCCTTTAGTTTCATACAATACACATTCTGAATAAATTAGAATTTTTTTGTTTGAACATTTAAGACTAGGATAATGTGTTTTATGGATGTGGAAAACCATATTTCAATCAGAAGTCATAGCTACAGCAATTTAAAAAGTACTGCATTCACAATACACATAATTCCAGTTGGTTCTTACGTTAAAACAAAAACATGTTGAAAAAAATGTTCTTTAAAATATACTGTAATGAATATATTTTATCAGGATAAAGTTAAATTCCTGATGCAATGAATTTGCAAAACTCATAATGCATTAAATTTCAACCACATTAAAAAGAAGAAATGATTTCTGCTAAAATTTTCTAGCTTTGAATAAATATTCCCAAATCTCTAAATTCTCAAATGCTCAATATAAGCTTTGTTTTCACAACATTACTTTTCTCTGAACACCCCTACTGGTATGGCTACCAGAAGTGCCAAGAGGCCACCAGAGCTAAGGCAATGCAGCTGTGCCCTTAGAGGGCTTCTGCTGTGCAGAAGTGGGCCTGCGCCCAGCCCTGGGCTGCTTGATGGGAAGCAGATCCTTGTTTCCCAGGGAGATCCTTGTTTTCGCCTGTGCCAGGAAGAAAAGGAAGAGACCACCTTCCCACAGGCTATAACCGCACCCCCAAGGCTGGTGTGTCTGAACCACTGGTGAGGCCCAGGAGCACAGTGCAGGCCCTTGGGCAAAGAAGCAAGGACATCCATACTGGAGGCAGAAGGGCCTCTGGACCCCAGAAGCCCCGCCCACCAGATGTGGGGCTCTGCTGTGCTGAGCATCTTTCATGTTGCCAAGGGTCAGCAGGGACAATGACTGCCATTGGCCTGCACCAGAGAACCTCCAGAGAGAGCTGTGACCAGCACACCCAGTGGCCAACTTGACCTCATGGAGCAAAATCCAGCGGGCTCCACAAAGGGTGAACACAATCGGCACTAAAACCTATGGAGGGGAACACTTTTTATTTTTAATATTTTCTTTACTTCTCTTTTATATTTCATTTACAAAATTTGTTTCCTCTCTTTTCACTTTTGTCACCATTGTAATTAGTGATTAATGTTAATAGGATTGAGGCAAAGGGTCTGCTGGACATAAGCACGGTCATCTGGGCACTGCACCTGGGAGCTGCAACGCTGCACTGTGCATTCCTTGCAAATCACTGGGGGAAGGGGCCCAACCAAGGGAAAGATGGACGCTCGCACAGTGAAGGTGAGGTAAGGTAGGGAAGGCACTTGCCTGTCAGGCTAACCTGGAACAAATATAACTGGCTGGGGTTGGAGCCACTACAAGCCTGTGAAAATCTGGAATACAAATACAAAGGAATTCTTTCTCTCTAGTTTCTCTTGGTTCCTTGCACTCACCTGTGCCCCTTCTATAACCATGTGGCCCTGGGAGCTGCATGGCTCACAGCCAAGCAAACCCCACATGCAATGGAGTGTAGCTGGAACACGGGCTAGCCTAGTGAGATGCAAATGCAGTGGAAAGTCTGGGCAGCGGCTTCAAATCCCGCTCTGCTAAAGACAAAGCCAGACTTCTCCCATGGCGAGACTGAGGGCGATGGGACCTTGAGAACACAGGGAGAAGTTTACTTCAACCAAAATAATGCTTTTTTCAATACCGTATCCTTCTGTGGGGGGCCTCAAAATATTCTTATTCCCAAGGCACCAAAGAAGTGCCATTCCATTAATAATAAGTGGGGACATGGAGACCACTCCACCTATAAAACTTTAATATCTGTTTCTCTCTTCTCTTTTCTTGTACTACGTTTTTCTTTCTCTCTTTTTTCCTTTCTTATTTTTTCATTTATTCTTTTCCTATTCTATATTTTATTTTATTCTATTCATTATTATTATTTTTAACAATTGTCTCATTTAACATTTTTTACTTTTCTTTCTAATTATTTTTCTTTTCTTTCATATTCCTTTTTGTTTCTTTTTTCTTTTCTAATTCTTTGGTCTCTTGTCTTTCTGTGCTGTTTTTTCCTCATAATTATTCTTGTTTCTGTGGCTGTTGGCTTGTTGTTTTCAGCTTAGCTTGCTTGGTCTTGTTCTGCTCTGTCAGCACCTGTGTCACAGTTGTTACGAGGTGGTTGGGATTGAGACTCACAGTCATCCAGCCCAGGCGCTAAGCCGACCCATGAACAGGACGACAGCAATCGAGACACAATTACAACAGTTGGGTCTACACAACCCACACATTCCTAGAGCATCCCAGTCAGGTCAAGCAGACTACACGAACTCATACAACTCAACAACAGGAAGATAAACAATCCAATCAAAAAATGGACAAAGGACCTAAATAGATACTTTCTGAAAGAGGACATTCAGAAGCCCAAGAACCTATGAAAACATATGTTCACTAATCCTGCAAGAGATGCAAGTCAAAAGAACAATGAGGTACCACCTCACACCTGTCAGAATGGCTACCATCAACATATCAGCAAACGACAAGTGCTGGAGAGGATGTGAAGCAAAGAGAACCCTCATGCACTACTGGTGGGAGTACAGACTGGTGCAGCCACTGTGGAAAACAGTATGGCGTTTCCTCAAAAATTTAAAAATGGAACTTCCATTTGATCCAATAATCCCATTTCCAGGAATATACCCAAGAAATCATAAACACCAATCAAAAAGGATATATGCACCCCTATGTTCATAGCAGCACAATTCACCATAGCTAAGATTTGGAAATAGCCTAAGTGCCCCTCAGGAGATGAGTGGATTAAAAAGCTGTGGTATATCTACACAGTGGATTACTATACTGCTGTAAAAAAGAAGGAACTCTTACCATTTGCAACAGTATGCATAAATGGACCTGGAGAGAATCATGCTAAGTGAAATAAGCCAGTCTGAGAAAGATAAATATCACATGATCTCACTCATATGTGGAATATAATAAACAATATAAACTGATGAACAAAAATAGAGCCACACCCATAGAACCTACTTGTCTTTGACACAAGAGCAAAGACAATTCAGATAGGGCAGTCTTTTCAACATATAGTACTTGGAACAACTGGAAAATATCAAGGAAGAAAATCCAGGTGACCTTGGATTTGGCAATAGGTTTTTAGATACAAACAAAAAGTACAATCCATGAAAGAAAAAATTGACAGGCTGGACTACATAAAAATATCTGCTCTGTGAAAAACAAAATTAAGAAAATGAAAAAGCAAGCTACAGACTGGAGGGAATATTTGTAAAATATAACTCTGATAAAGGACTGGTATCTAAAATATACAAAGAATTTTAAAATTCAATAAGAAAACAAACAACCTTATTTAAAAATGAGCAAAAGAGAGAGAACCCAAAATGGCGGCATAGGTAGACATCTAAACTGCATCCTCGCATAACAATTTCAAAAATACACCTAAAAGATAAAACGAACATCATCCAGAACCACAGGAAAGCTGGCTGACTGGAAATTCTACAACTAGAAGGAAAGAGAAAACCACAAGGAAAATCAGAGGAGCTGTAAAAGCCTCTCTGTCCTCTCCACACGGGTGCACGTGTGGAGAGGACAGAGAGGAGGGGCGGCTGAGTGCCTGGCTGGCATTCCCTAGCAAGAAGGAGATAAAAGCTCCGACTATGCTGAACCCCAGTTCTGGGCAAGACTCTGGGGATCCAGGCTCATACTGTGGGAATCTGGGCTATAAGGCGGAAACTCAGGAGAGCGGCGAAAGGCAGAGTTCTGGAGGCACACACGTGAATGAGCGCAGAGGACAGACTGTTGACTGTGTTACTGGACTGCCCTAGCAGGAAGGAGAAAAAAACTCCAGACTGCACTGAACCCCAGTTCAGGGCGAGAATCTAGGAATCCAGATTTATTGGGGGAGAGACTAGACTGTCTGGCAGCGGGTGAAACTCAAGGGTACCTTTCACAGGAACCTCATAGAGCGGGGCTGATGAGAAGCCAAGTCTGAAGGCTCCACCCTGAAACTCCACCCCATCCACCAAGCTGAGCACAGAGGCTTTTGCAATTTTGCAAGTCTAGTCAAATAAGGCTGTTTCCCGGCATAGACATAGCTGATCCTCACATCCAATTGGCCTGGAGGTCAACTCTTCCCACTGATACCAATAACAATCAAGACTTAACTACAACAAGGCTGTACACACAGTCCACAAAGGGGAGCACCAAGAGTGTCCACCTCAGGTAACTGGGGAGGCCAAGCCACTGGCCCATACAGGACACCTAAAAACAGTGAAAATGTGAAGACAAAGAAACATCACAAACAAAAGAAATGGAGAAAAAAACAACTGGAGATAAGAGTTCAAACCACAGTTATAAGGTTTTTTGAGAATTTCCTAGAAAAGGCCGATAAATTTAGCGAGACCCTCGAGGATATGAAAAAGGACCAACTAGAAATTAAACGTACACTGACTGAAATAAAAAATATTATACGGAGACCCAACAGCAAACTAGAGAAACGCAAGAATCAAGTAAAAGTTTTGAAATACAAAGAAGCAAAAATTCAAATGAAAAAGCAAAAAGAAAAAAAGAATAAAAAATTTTGAAGATAGTGTAAGAAGCCTCTGGAACAACTTCAAGCGTACTAACATCAGAATTATAGGGATGCCAGAAGAAAAGAGAGAGCAATATACTAAAAATTTATTTGAAGAAATAATGACTGAAAACTTCCCCCACCTGGTTAAAGAAATAGACTTACAAGTCCAGGAAGCACACAGAACCCCAAACAAAGAAATCCAAAGAGGACCACACCAAGACACATTATAATAAAAATGCTAAGAGCAAAAGACAAAGAGAGAATATTAAAAGCAGCAAGAGAAAAACATTTAATTACCTACAAGGGAGCATCCATACAATTGTCAGCTGATTTTTCAACAGAAACTATGCAGGCCAGACAGGAATGGCAAGATATATTCAAAGTGATGAATAGCAAGAACCTATAACCAAGAGTACTCTACTCAGCCAAGCTGACATTCAGAATTGAAGGTCAGCTAAAGAGTCTCACAAACAAGTAAAAGCTAAAGGAGTTCATCAACACCAAATCAATATTATATGAAATGCTGAAAGGTATTATTTAAGAGGAAGAAGAAAAAGGCAAAGATAAAAATTATGAACAACAAATACATGTCTATCAACAAGTGAATCTAAAAATCAACTGAATTAAAAATCTGATAAACATAATAAACTGGTGAATATAACAGAATCAGGGGCATAGAAAGGGAGTGGATTGACAACTCTCAGAGAGAAAAGGGTGCGGGGGGGTGTGGGAAGAGACTGGACAAAAATTGTACACCTACGGATGAGAACTGTGGGAGGAAGGTAAGGGAAGAGGGTGGGATGGGAACCAGGTGAAGGGGAACTATTGGGGGTTGGGGGTTGGAACAACTGTAATAATCTGAACAATAAAGAATTATTAAATTTAAAATAATAATAATAATAATAATAATAATAATATTGAGCAAAAGATCTAAACAGACATCTTACTAATGTAGATTTGCAATAACAAGCATATGAAAAATGCTCAACATAATGTATTATTAGGAAATTGTAAATTAAAACAATGAGATATTACAACACACCTATTAGAATGGTTATAATCCAAAACACAGCACCAACTTTTGATGAGGATGTGTAGCAACAGCAGCTCTCATTCACTGCTGGAAGAAATGCAAAATGTGTAGCCACTTTGCAAGACACTTTGGAAGTTTCTTACCAAATAAAACTTACTCCTAATATGTGGTCTAGCAATTGTACTTCTTGTTATTTACCAAAATGAGTTAAAAATTTATACACAGTAATGTTTAGAGCAGCTTTATTCATAATCGCCAAATTTTGGAAGCAAATAAGATGTCCTTTAATATGTGAATGGATAAACAAACTATAGTACACTCATACAATAGACTATTATTTAGAAAATTTAAAAATAATATATAAGTGCCAAAACCGGTTTGGCTCAGCGGTAGAGCGTTGGTCTGCGGACTGAAAGGTCCCGGGTTCGATTCCGGTCAAGGGCATGTACCTTGGTTGAGGGCACATCCCCGGTGGGGGATATGCAAGAGGCAGCTGGTCGATGTTTCTCTCTCATCGATGTTTCTAGCTCTCTCTCTCGCTCTCCCCCTTCCTCTCTATAAAAAGCCAATAAAATATATATTTTTTAAAAATAATATATAAGCACATGAAAAAAATATGGAGGGACCTTAAATGCATATTGCTAACTGAAAAAAAAAAATCTGAAAAGGCTACATATTATTTCCAATTATATGGCATTCTGGACAATGCAAAACTATGGAGATAGCAAAAAAAAAAAATTAGTATTTGCCAGGAATATTGCCAAGAGTAGTATGGCATGGGGAGAGGAAGGGATGAATAAATTATTCAGTATGATACAGTAATGGTAGATACATGCTTTTATACAATCATCAAAATGCAGAGAATGTACACACACAGAGTGAGCCCTAACGTAAACTATGAATTTCCATGAATAATGTGTATCAATACTGACTCATCAGTTGTAACTAATGTAAGATGTTAATAACAGGAGAAACTATAAAAGAAGGTGAGGGAATATATGAGAACTTCCTGTACTTTCTGCTCAATATTTTTGTAGATCTAAAACTGTTCTAAAAAATGAAGTCTATTAAACAAAGAAAAAATGACAGAAAAGAAGAGCAGAATAAATATCTCCAAAAATTCACTCCTTCATAAAAGCAGTGAGATCACTGGCAAATTAGTCAAAACTAACTTTTTTCAGAATTCTGGAAATCAACCAAATACTTACAACAATGGAGGAGCACTTATTTAAAAAAAGTGAGACCAACAGTGGCATTTTAATTTTTTCTACTGCCATTTTTATCTCCCTCGCTCTTTGGCAGCTTGAAAAATAAGAGTCTTACAAGCATGATAGCTGTGAAATTCAGCAATCAGTAGAGGGTGGGCAGGAGGAGGCGCTCCAAAAAGCATAATTTCCAGAAAACTGCTACTATTTGACCTTATCTGCCACTTCCTTAGAAAAGGCCCATTCTCTGCAGTTGTTTTATTTGACTTGATTCAGAACTCATTATGTGGAAACAGCTTTAATTCTATATATAATATTTGTTGAAAACAATTGGTGGCAATTGTTTAAAATCCCAGCTGGATGAGACAGAGATACCAATTGGGGCAAACAAGCTGACCAAAATACTTATAAGGAAAACCTGAGGAATGAGATGTCCACAGGTGGTTTTGAAATGCTGCAATATATTCTTGGACATAGAAAAGGCTATACACATGTATAGGGATGTGTGCATGCCAAGGAAATAACCTGAGAAGGCCTTAATATCTCACTTGCTCTGAGCAAGCAGGAAATGAAGGCTAAGCAGAACTATCAATTGCTTGTCAGATTGTTAAGGGCATCCATGAACACATACACAGACAGAGCCCTTTGGCAAAGGCTGGAATACTTACTGGTTCAAAGCATTTAAGGAAATCACTGTCTAATCATTAGCTCAACAAACTCCAAAATGTGATAAAGTAAAAGAGAGACACATCATAGTTAAAAGTTGAAAGCCAAAGAATAAGTGATAATTCTGAATGTAGCAAGAAGTAACCTATAATGTAGAAGGCATGCTAAATAAGATTAACAGCTGATTTTTCATGAGAAAGCACAGTAGTCAAAATACTAAAAGTAAGATTGTCAACCAAGAATTCAATATCCAGTAAAACTATCCTTCAAAACTAAAGAGAAATTAAAAGATTCCTATGAAAACAAAAAACTGAAAGAGTATGTTACTCTCAGGCCTTCCCTACAAGATATATTGAAGTTGAAGACTTCAAAACTTTCTTC
This sequence comes from Pipistrellus nathusii, assembly GCA_963693515.1. Taxonomy (NCBI): domain Eukaryota; kingdom Metazoa; phylum Chordata; class Mammalia; order Chiroptera; family Vespertilionidae; genus Pipistrellus; species Pipistrellus nathusii. Next base: position 53,823,680 of record OY882871.1, read on the forward strand.
TCCTTAGTGGATAGCACATCTGGAAAGAAGCTGAGCAAGGAAATAGAAGACCTGAACAACACTACAAACTAAAAAAAATACTAACAAATATCTATAGAACATCTGTAGAGATTAAATTAGTAATAATAATAATTAAAAAAAAAAAAAACTTAGCACAAAAAAACACCCAGGCCCAAACTTTACTGGTAAATTCATCACAAAAACATTCAATGAAAAATTAACAAAAACCCATCACAAATTCTTCCAGAAATAGAAATAAATGAAATACCAATTCAGTCTATGTGAGCATAATACCAAAACCAAAGAAAAACATCTCCAGAAAAGTAAGGACAAATATTTATTACTAGAAGCCCAATGCATGAAATTCATGCACTGGCAGGGTCCCTAGTGGCTGCCAGCTGCTGGCTGGGTACTTCCTCCCTTCCATCCCCCAGCCACCTGCCAGCGCCAGGACCTCCCTCTCTTCCCTTGGCTAACCCACCCCCTCATCGAACTCCCGGAAGAACTAGGGTCGAGGGGACAATTTGCAAACTATGCTTTTATTACTGGTATGTAGGATGTCTACAGAAAAATTCTCAACAAAATACTGACAAATTGAATCTAGCAACTAATAAAATAACTCGAGGCCAGGAACACAAAATTCATGTGGGGAACAGAGGGGGCCGTTGTCTCTCAGCTGGGCCTGAATCCTATGGCAATCCGGGACCTCTTGCAGATGTCCAACTGCATCTTGCAATCCAGGACCATTGGCCACTAACCGTTTGTCTACCTGCTTGCCTGCATGATCACCCCTAACCGCCTTGCCTCAGCCCCCACTGCAATGGCTTTAGTCGGAAGAACATCTGGGATGACGTCTGGAAGGTTGTTCAGCTGTCCGGTCTAATTAGCATATTACACTTTTATTATTATAGATTACATACTATGACCAAGTGGGATTTATCTAAGACATGCAAAGTTGGTATAACTCAATGTTATCACCAAATTAAGAGAATAGGGGGGAAAATAATTATCTCTATAGACACAAATTGCATTTGACAAAATCCAACAGCAACCTCCTGTGGCCAGCCAACCTCCCTCAGTCCCTCTTCTCAGTTAGCTCCCCCATCGGGGCCAATGGGGGGAGGGGAGAGGTGGCTGGTCCCAACCACCAGCCGGTCAAACTCCTGCGGTCCCTTCCCCTGGTCAGCTGCCCTCCCCCGCAATGGCCCCAATTGGCCCCGATCACTGGCCAGGCCAAGGGACCCCAACCATGCATGAATTCATGCACCAGGCCTCTAATGTCTATATTTTAAAGGCACTGTGGAATCTACTATTAAAAAACTCATTTAATGTTGTTTAATTCATTCCTACACTCATTTGATCAGAGAATCTCTTTTATTTATACCTATTGACATCCAGGAATATAATTTTTGGAAAATGTTGCTTAACTTTCCTGACATAAACTAATCAGCCTGTCCTTTATCATTCCCAGGGACAGAGATTACTAACCTTGATAATTCGTTCTACTTTAGATGGTCTGACTAATAGCCTCTCACTGGTTGAATTGGCATCTTTATTTTAAATGCATAGATTGTTTTGTAATTTAGAGTTAGAAATCACATCTATTCATTTCTCCAAAGGACCTAGCAGTCAAGCTCTAAATGTAGTTCTCTGAAAATGCCATCATTTCTTAATGTTTTTATACATGCTATTTTTCCCATTTGAATCTCATCCTTCTCCTACAAAAACCACTCCTCTAAAAAGGCTACAGTCATACTTCACACTTTAATAGTAACTTTCTTTACACAGCACTACCCAAGACAAAAACCATTGCTGCATGCTCTTGCAGTCTGTAGATGTCACCATATTAAGGCACATGGCACCACTGTCCTACACGAATACTGCATTATAACTACCGACATACCTGTCCCTCTCAGCCTCAGCAGCCTGCCAGCAATCTACTCCTCCTCTTTGCATGGGATGGAAGAGACACACAAATCTCCTACCTCACCAATAACTGCAATGATTCCAACTGAGCCCACACACTCCACAGCTTCTTATCATCCTCAGAACAATGCTCCAAGAAGCTGTGACCAATCTACAGCGTTCACCCCTCATGCAATACCTAAATTCATCCTAGCTTGAGCATTAAGCACAGAGTTCAATATACTGGCTTCTCAATGAGTATCTGTGAAATGAATGAATGAATCTTATCTAAAGTATAAGCAATGATTCATGTTTTTGTTAGACTTCTAAATTTTTGTAAGTTGGCCTTAAATTTACCTTCTTTTAAACCAAACATCAAAGATGAGAGAAGCAAAAGCTTCATTATTAGCAATAATTAACCAATGAGCTTATATGTATATATGCATAACCCATGAACATAGACAGTAGTGCAGTATGCCCTGTGGGGCGTAAGATGGTGTGTGTGTGTGGGGGGGGGGGGGCGTGCTACTGAAGGAGGGAGAGGGGCATCTATAATACTTCCAACAATAAAGACAAATTTTTTAAAAAAAAGACTATTTTCACATCAGATTCTTGTCTGATAATACCAATTCTCTGATGTCCATTCATTAACAAAATCCCAGATGTGAGAAATAAAATAGCCAAAATAATTCCTGGAAAGATGTGTACTGGATGAATTCTTTCAGCTTTTCTAAATTTCATCCTTGCATCAAACTATAATCTTTAGTTGGACATCATCATTTCATGACCCACTGTAGAACCACCTTTTCTCACTTGGACTAGAGTTCTCTGTGGACTGAAGGAATTTATCATTACTTCTACTTTGAGAAACTGTCTGAGATCTGTCCACTATATCACAAGGTATTTTCATACAAAGCAACCTTTCAGGTTTCTGTCTTATAAAGGCCAAACAATTCAGGAGAAATGTGTCCTTTGTCTACGAAGCCTGGAACTCTTGTAATAAATCCAGTTTTGTTCTTTGCATTTGCCACAAGTAATTAGAGCCAATTTTTTTTTCTTATTTCAAGAATTATATGGGCCATGTGTTTCCCTCCCACTATTTCTTTATCGCAATTTTATTATTTGTATTGCAAACTGGCTAAAAAATGACCTCAAATCCCAAAGGAACAAGATGAGAGAGTGACAAAGAAAAAAATTTAACAACTGCCACTGGGTGTTTAATATAAGCCAAATACTGCTCTTTTAACCTGATCTTTGAACAGTGAGGAAAAGGTATTTTAGAGTCTACAAATGATAAACTGAAGTGGAGAAGGATTATATACATTACCTAAGTTCACAAAGCGAACATGTGCCAGGCCAGGCTTGAATGATTATAAAGACACATTATATAAAAGGTCTGATCAAATTAAAGACTATGCTATGCTTCAAAAAGAAAAAGAATTCTAGCATTGTAAAGTACCTTCCTTTACAGTACTTGAGAAATTTTTTAATTTCAATTTATATGTACAAAAGAAGACAAGCACTTGGCACTAATTTTACATTAGTATTTAAAAAAATAAACTTTAACAAAGTCAACATTTAATCATTCGCAAAAGAGAACTAGAAAAATCACAACAAAACTTAAATTCCAAATAGCAGACATAAAAAAATATTAATATTCACGATAAAGTTAATGAACAAAGATTTGGATCAAAAGGAAAAAATTAGACATATTATTCCAATTAGTACTATATATAACTTGAAATATTTTTTGCCGCACCAAAAAACAAAACAAAACAAAACAAACAAAAAACAGGCCAAAAAAATATTTTGGGGGGAAGGAGTGGAGAATAAAGGGGACTTTATGACTCAAAATTAATAAGAGAATAGGAAATTAGACTCACCTGCTCAAGTCACTTTTTCCATGGTGGTGATAGCGGTCAGGATGACTGAGGGGGTAATGTTCCTGTCCACTCCACCTCTGGGGTGACCTTTTCCAAAATCCTTCTTGCGACTGCCGAACATTTCTGTCTGATCGATCAAAGCGATTCATATTGTCACACTCCACTAGGCAGATTCAAAAGCAAAACACTATAAACATGTACATACTCTACAAAAGTTAACTACTTAGAGCTTGATCGTTAATTGCTGCTTAAAATATAAAAGTAGTATTCTAAAAAATGCCAATCATTTATGTTAGCTTATCACAAAATCGAGATTTCCAAGAAAAATAAAAAACTAGTTCTTTTGGTAACAACTTAAGTTTATATCATCCAAAACTAAAGTAAGTTATAAAACTTTCCCATCACAGTCACTAAAAGTAATAATTAATGTTTCAAAACAGCAAATTAATTTGAAATCAGCAATATACATCTTAAACACCAGTTTTATGTGGTTTTCATCATTGTCACTAATTGGTTCTGACTTCAGAATAAAATGACAAAAAAAGTATTTAAGGTTAGTAGAGAATTCATTATTAAAAATGAATGTCACAGTATTCCTCATTTCAAAAAGCACACCTTAGCTTTTCAGCACAAGCAAACCCTATGTTTGCAATGACGCTCCCAGTTGTAGAAGGACAGACGCTCCTATCTGCCCACAGTAGAGCTGTTCAACAGTCTAAAATGCCTCTGGACACAAAGGCGGCCTTTGCAGCAACAAACAGTCCACTCCCTGAAATCCAAATGCCACAAAAACACGAAAAGAATCTCTTTGGAACAGCCAAGCTTCTCCTTCACTTACCGGAACACTTTTTCCTCACATATCTGAGCACTCGCTGCGAGCGTTACTTTGTACAACGGAGACATTGTGTCGCCTGCTGCCTACTCATAGTTGCACTCAGGCAGACAAGCAGGCCTCCTTCCTGCTCCATTCCCAGCCTCCCCGTGGGAAGCAAGCCCAGTTTACCCTGTGACTCCATCTTCCCTCAGCTCACATAGCTACTGAGTTAGGGCTGTTACTAAAAATACAGCTCAACACTAAATCAAGCCAGGAACAAGAAAGCATTCTCCAGTCCGAGAATTACTACATGAGAAAGTTCAAATCCGGCATGTTCAGGACTTCTTGTGATTAAAAAAAAAAAAAAAAAAAAAAAAAAAAAAAACCTTAAAAAATAAATGTAATCCCCAACTAAACAATAACTCATTACAGTATTTTAATGATTGTTTTCCCTTAACCTAAAACTTGAATTAGAAATATGAAAAGTATCCCATTATACTACACCAGATAAAAAACACTTTCCCACTCCAAAGGAAAAATGGTGTAATTCAATTCTCATATACACTGAACTCACTATACCATATGTCTTCCAAATGAATAACATTTTATTATTTTTAAATATATTTGTATTGATTTCAGAAAGGAAGGGAGAAAGAGATAGAAACATCAATGATGAGAGAGACTCATTGATTGGCTGCTTTCCGCACACCCTACACTAGGGATCCAGCCCACAACCCAGGCTTATACCTGATGGGAATCAAACCATGACCTCCTGGTCCATAGGTCTCATAGGTCAAAGCTCAACAATGGAGCCAGGCTGGCCAGGCTAAGATTTTAAAAGACACTGAAATTTTGTTTAACTTCATTAGAGGTATAAATTGGGGGAGGAGTATGTTTTATAGTATTTTTTAAAAAAAATTTATAATAAACTTTTGTTGTTGTTAATCCTCACCCAAGGATATTTTCCCATTAATTTTTAAGGAGAGTGGAAGAAGGAAAGACAGAAACATCGGTGTGAGAGAAACACATTAATTGGTTGCCTCCTGCATGGGCCCTGACCAGGGCCCGAACCAGGTATGTGTCCTTGATCATAATCGAACCTGGGACCCTCTGATCCTCAGGCTGACATTCTATCCACTGAACCAAACTGGCTAGGACTGATAAAATTTTTAAAGGCAGCTTACATTTAAAATAATTTCATCAATTTACTTTGTTCGTTAGATTTCACATATAAGTGAAATGATGTGGTACTTGTCTTTTCTGACTGTCTTATTTCACTTAGATAATACTCTCCAGGTCCCTCCATGCTGTCACAAAAGGTAAGATGCAGAGACATTGAAACATGCAACAGATTGACACATTTCAGTGGGAAGGGGGTTGGGGGCAGGGAGATTAGCCAATGAACTTTTACACATACTAGAGGTCCAGTGCACAAAATTCGTGGATAAGTGTGTGTTTCCCTCAGCCCAGCCTGCACACTCTTCAATATGGGACCCCTCGAGAGATGTCCAACTCCCCGTTTAGGCCCAATTATGGTAGGATCGGGCCCAAATGGGCAGTCGAACATCCCTTTCATAATCCAGGACTGCTGCCTCCCAACTGCTCACCTGCCTGCCTTCCTGTTTGCCCATAACCACTTCTGCTTGCCAGCCTGATTGATGCCTAACTGCCCTCCCCTGAAGGCCTGGTCATGCCTAACTGCCCTCCCTTGCAGGCTTGGTCCTTCCCAGCTTCCTTCCCCTGCTGGCCATCTTGTGGTGGCCATCTTGTGTCCACATAGGGGCAGCCATCTTGTGTGTTAGAGTGATGGTCCATCTGCCTATTACTCTTTTATTAGATAGGATAGCGGCCTGGTGCATGGGTGAGGGCCAGCTGATTTGCCCTATAGGGTGTCCCGGATCAGGGTAGGGAAGCCCTTGGAGAATGGAAAGGCTTTGGTGAGGGGCCTGTGGTGGTTTGCAGGCTGGCCACGCTCTGCCGCCCCATCCCCCCTAGTGATCCAAGCAGAGGCCCTGGTATCTGGGATTTATTTATCTTCTATCATTGAAACTTTGTAGCCTGGAGTGGAGCTGGTCAATATGTACAGAAAGCTTGGCTTCCTCCATCCAATATTGGGCTGGTCAATATGTACAGAAAGCTTGGCTTCCTCCATCTCTGGGGAAATCCAAACCTTCCTCCTGCTCTCTTGGTGGCAGTAGTCATCTTGGTTGGGTTAATTTGCATACTTGCTCCTGAAAGGCTGGTGGGCATGGCTTGTGGGAGTAGTAGAAGTATGGCCAATTTGCATATTACTCTTTTATTAGATAGGATATGCATAGCCCATGGACTGACAATAGTGCTGGGAAGGCCTTGTCACTTTATTGTGATAAATTAAAATCTATTATACTTTTAAGTTCAATTCTAGAAAACCAGGCTGTCAGACAAATAAAAGCATGGTACAACTCTATAAATCTGAGGGACAATCTATATCTACTGTTAAGTGTTCTGAATTCATATTTTTCTTAATTCAGGCAGGTAAAATTCACTCACTCCCCACACAAGAAATTGTTTTAATAAGAACCTAATTAGCACATCAACCATACAGTACACACAGAATAACAAGTAGCAAACAAACCAGGCAAACAGGTCAGGAGACAGGGTTCAATACCATGTAAAATTATATTGCAGAAATTGATGTGCTGCTTTTCAGTTTGCTAAAAGTGTTGATACTATACATAGCCTTCAAATTAAAGCACCTTTACTGAAATTTAAATTCAAACATGGGCATAACAGCAACTAAGTACTGGAAAGAAACATCTGTCATGACCACAAAAGACAACTGGTAGAAACGGAGAGAGAGGGGGCTGGCTTCTCAGAGGTGAGTCTTCACCAAGACTGTAGAAAAGTCCTGCTGACACTTCTAGCTGAGGCACCCATCAATCACATGTTTATTCACTTTACAATGTTATTAAGAAGATAATGTGAAATAACAATCAGTGGTGATTTCTTAGAAAAAGTTAAAAATTCTCCAACAGAATCTTATCTAATAAAAGAGTAATATGCAAATTAACCCCACACCACTACACCTACAACCTATGCGCACCAGCCAATCAGGAGCACATATGCAAATTAACCCAACCAAGAAGGCTGCAGCTACGGAGCAAGCAGAAGGCTTGGGTTTCCCCAGTAATGGAGGAAACCAAGCTTTCTGCACACCATGACCTGCCTTGGCCTTAGCTTAAGGCTACAAAGTTTAAATTATCCTATCTAAAAAGATAATAATATGCAAATTAACCACCACTCCGTTATACCCACCAGCCACGCCCACCAGCCAATCAGGAACAAATATGCAAATGAACCCAACCCAGATGGCTACTGCCACAGAGAGCAGGAGGGAGGCTTGGGTTTCCCCTGCAATGGAGGAAGCCAAGCTTTCCACATACCCTAGCCAGCCCAGGCCTCCACTAACGGCTACAAAGTTTCAATTATAGAAGGTACATAAATCCCAACAGAAATGGCTTGGCTCCACTCCAGGCTACAAAGTTTCAATGGTAGAAGGTAAATAAATTCCAGATACCAGGGCCTCTGCTTCGGTTGCCAGGGGGCGTGGCCAGCCTGCAAACCACCACAGGCCCCTAGCCAAAGCCTTCCCATTCACCAGGGAAACCCCGACCCTGATCCTGGACATCCTTCAGGGCAAACCAACTGGCCCCCACAAGTGCACCAGGCCTCTATCCTATCTAATAAAAGAGTAATATGCAGATTGACCATCACTCCTATGCACAAGATTACTGCTCCCTTTGTGGTCAAAGATCCTGCCTGCATGTGAACACAAGATGGCCACAAGATGGCCAGGAGAGGAGGGCAGTTGGGAGGCACCAGGCTTGCAAGGGAGGGCAGTTGGGGATGACCAAGCCTGCAGGAGAGGGCAGTTAAGGGCAAACAGCCTGGAAGGGGAGCAGTTAGGCATGAATCAGGCTAGCATGGGAGTGGTTAAGGGGTGATCAGGCCGGCAGGCAGAAGCAGTTAGGGACAATCAGGAAGGCAGGCAGATGAGCAGTTGGGAGCCAGCAGTCCTGCATTTTGAGAGAGGTCCCAGATTGGAGAGGGTGCAGGCTGGGCTGAGAGACACCACTCCCCCCTTGCACACATTTCATGCATTGGGCCTCTAGTAGAAGATAAATAAAACCCAACAAATATGGCTGCGGCCACAGAGCAAGGAGGAGGCTTGGCTCTGCTCAAGGCTACAAAGTCTCAATTATAGAAGATAAATAAATCTCAGATACCAGGGCTTCTGCTTGGGTCACTGGGGGACATGGCCAGCCTGCAAACCACCACAGGCCCCTCGCCCAGGCCACCCCATACTCCAAGGGAACCCCCACCCTGATCCGGGACAACCTTCAGGGAAAACCAGTCGGTCCCCACTCCTGCACCAGGCCTCTATCCTATTAATAAAAGAGTAATATGCAAATTGACCATCACTCCAACACATAAGATGGCTGCCCCTATGTGGTCAAAGATCCTGCCCCCATGTGGACACAAGATGGCCAGCAGGGGAGGGCTGTGGGAAGGCCCAAGCCTGCAAGGGAGGGCAGTTTATGGGCGATCAAGCTAGCAGAGGAGGGCAGTTGGGGGTGATCAAGCCTGCAGGTGAGGGCAGTTGGGATGACCCGGCTGGCAGAGGAAGGATGTTGGGGGTGACCAGGCCTGCAGGAGAGGGCAGTTAGTTGTGACCAGGCCTGCAGGGGAAGGCAGTTAGTTGTGACCAGGCCTGCAGGGGAGGGCTATTGGGGGGGACCCAGGCCTGCAGGGGAGGGAAGTTGGTGAGGACCAGACCTGCAGGGGAGGGCAGTTGGGAGGGATTAGGCCTGTAAGAGAGGGCAGGTAGGGGTGACCAGGCTCACAGGGGAGGGAAGTTAGAGGCAACCAGGCCTATTCGGGCGGGGGGCAGGGGGGGAGGGGCTGCAGCAGTTAGGAGTGACCAGACCGGCACAGGAAGGCAGTTGGGGGTGGGAGAGGGGGGAATGACCCAGGCCTGCAAGGGATGGCAGTTGGGGACAACTAGGCCTGCAGGAGAGGGCAGTTGTGGGGGACCAGGTCTGAAGGGAAGGGCAGTTGTAGGTGACCAGGCCTGCAGGGAAGGGCAATTTTGGGGAGGGGGGGAAGGCCTTTAGGGAAGGGCAGTTGTGTGGCGGGGAGCAGGGGAGGGCAGTTAGTGGGGACCAGACTTGCAGTGAAGGGCAGTTAAGGGGAAACCAGGCTGGCAAGGGAGGGCAGTTAGTGGTGACAAGGCCTGCAGGGAAGGGCAGTTGTGGGTGACCAGACCTGCAGGGGAGGGCAATTTGGGGGGGGGGACCAGGCCTTCAGGGAAGGGCAGATGGGGTGAGGGGGCCCAGGCCTGCAGCGGAGGGCAGTTAGTGGTGACCAGGCCAGCTGGGGAGGGCAGTTAGTGGTGACCAAGTCTGCAAGGGAGGACAGTTAGGGGTGACCTGGCCAGCAGGGGAGGGCAGTTAGGAGCAATCCAGCTCAGCAGGCGAGCAGTTAGGTGTCAATCAGGTTGGCAGGGAGTGGTTAGGGGCATTCAGGCAGGCAGGCAGGCAGGCAAGAGGTTGGGAGCCAGCAGTCCTGGATTGTGAGAGGGAAGTCGGACATCCCTCGAGGGGCCCCAGATTGGAGAGGGTGCAGGCTGGGCTAAGGGACACACACACCTGTGCACGAATTTCGTGCACCAGACCTCTAGTTTGATAATATTAAGGAGTAGATAATAGAAGTGGAAGGATTTTAAGGCCGAAATGCTTTAAATAGTCTCACTCCCAGACTTCCAAGACCCAAAAAGAGCATTAGAAAAAAGTAGAATAAGACTCAATAAAATGATGTCCTTCACATGTAACAATTAGATGCTTCCATACTCAGTTAAATAGTGGAAGAAATCTCTGAATACAGTTATAGTTACAATAAATAGAAGGGCTTTTAAAAAATAAGTGTCCTATATTTCATTAAAAAATAAAATAGAAAAAGTGGATGATGAATCAAAGTGTTCTGAGGAAGAAATCAAGCTCCCTATTTCTGGTTTTACCCTTAAACTCAAAGATAATTTCTCTCAAAATTAAAGGACAACATTGAAAATATTTTATTAATACAGATACTATTAATACAATATCAACCTACTACTTCTACATAACCTCCCTCTATGTCACCAAACCACTAAGATGTGAATATCTCCAATAACTCTCAAACAGTTCTCAAATCTTTGACCAAGGAACATTCTTTCCTTCTCTGTGCTGTCTTAATAGGCAATGATTTGATATACAAATGCAATTACCAGATTAATATTCTCAGAACTTCTTCCTTGAAATCACAGAAGAGTCCCCTATCACAATGAAGTCACAGTAAACTTGAATTCAAATTGAAGATTTCAACAAGGTGCCAGTCATCTTGTTAGCAAAAACTCTACCTACACTGGCAGGCTAAGTGGGCGGAACCCATGCAGGTTCAGAGTGACCCATCCAAAAACTTGACCCAAATTTCCCTAATAGCTTCAGAAACCAGAATCTAAAGGTACTAAAAACAATAGTCAGAAGTATAATATATCAGAAGACTCCTTAAACATTGTATCAGCCCTTGCCAGTGTGGTTCAGTGGATAGTGTCAGCCTGTGAACTGTAATGTCCCGGATTCGATTCACGTCAAGGGCACATGCCTGGGTTATGAGCTCAATCCCTAGTGGGGGGCGTGCAGGAGGCAGCCTATCCATGATTCTCTCTCATCATGGATGTTTCTATCTCTCTCTCTCCCTCTTCCTTCCTCTCTGGAATCAATATAAATATATATATTTTAAAAACACACTGTACCAGTCTTCATAACATTCCTATTCTCCTAATCAAAACACTCAGTGGGTAGGTATAGTGTCATTCAGCACCTCAGAGCTATAAAGACAGTCATTACTTGCTTCCTTGTAGCACCAAATCTAAATGCTACTTTATCTTTGGGTCCTCTGAAGGCAATATATTTTAGATCCATGTTCTGCTTTCTTCAGTATCCATTAACTCAAAATACTTAATACTTGTTTGCCTTCTAGGAAAATCTGTAATTTACATGAGCTATTCCTTAGGAATTCCCTTGAACTTTTCCCAAGTCCCTAAATAAGACCTCAAAACAATAAAGTTCCCTGTGATCACATTTTTATATTCTATGTGGATAACTTTTTAGGCAGGCTCTAAGATTGACTCCATCTTTACTTCCTGTTTTAAGAAAGGGCATACGGTTCCCAAAAAGAAGTGGCTATAATTCTGCCAAAGTAAAATGCATTGCTTAGGAGATGATTTATTCCGAGAAGGTAGATCCCTGGTCTCTCAATACCAGCCCTTGAAACTTCACATACATATCCTGGGCAGGAAGTCTCATTCTTCCCCTATCATTTTCAATGCTGTAGGTTTTTCCTCTGTTCTACAATATTTTTCTACTTGATCTTCCAGGTCACTAACTCAGATTTCAACAACAGCTATTCTTTTTTGTCATCTACTGAACTGTTCTGTGGGAAGCCTTCTTTTATAGCTCCAGAAAGCTTTGTTCTGCAATTGATTCTCACTAAGTGCTCTCATTATCTCCTAGGCCAGTGGTCGGCAAACCGTGGCTCCGAGTCACATGCGTACAGTGCGATTGAAATTTCGTGGCCTATGCCAGAAGTCAGTTTTTGGCCTAGGCCAGTCTATTTTGAAAAAGTGGCATTAGAATACTCAAGGGGCCAAAGAGCCGCATGTGGCTCACAAGCCACGGTTTGCCGACCATTGTCCTTGGCCACTCTAATTCTGGGAGTTTTATTGTTTTTCTGTTTTTCTTTCTGGGTGTTAGCTGTGGTTTTTCTTTCTCAGGTGACTGGAACTCAGCTTTTGTTGCTCGAGTATCCCAAATGACAGCAAAACCACAAGAAGGTGCAGCAGATAGAGCAGATACCGATCTCAGCGCATCCCTTCCTCCTGGAGTAGAACTATGCATTTAATGTCCTCGGTGGCAGGGCTTCTCACAGCCAACAGTGTGGCCCTCCCTGCCCCACTGGGGCAGAACTGACAGTGCTGGTTCTTAGAGAAGAAGGGATGCAAGTCTTTGCTCACCCTGCTGTCCTGTTATCTGCCATGAGAGAAACCTGTTCCAAGCAGACTGGTCTCAAAATGAAAGCAAGGAGACATGAATTCAGACCCATAGCCTAACCTGTCCAAGCTAACCCACAGATCCATGAATGAGAAAAGTAAACGTCTATTTTGAACCACTGAGATTTTGAGATTGACTGTCACAGAGCATCCTGGCAGCGCACACACACAAAAAAGCCTGATCAATATGACAAATATGAGCAGCAATGGCTCCTAATACCTCAGCGATGCACTGAAAACAAACATCTACCCTCCCTCAAACATTCTAGCATTCTTCCAGCCTCTCCATCCTAATTCATCCCTGGTCCCTGGGAGGCCTGAGGAAACTGGTAAATGTTGACTGAAATATCTCTGGAGCCAGTTTCTCTTTCCAATAGGATCCACATTTCAACCTGTGTCCCAGGGGCTTTCCTAGCTGGTCTCTGGTCCTTGACCAGTCCTCAAGATAGCAATCCTGCAAACGCTGAGTCAATGGGGGCAAGAGCAGCCAGGCTCCTTTGACATATGGATTATCTAAAGCCCGACTCTAGCAGTTACTGGGGTCTACAGAGGAAGAAAGACTTGACTTGGTAATTAAAATGATAGAATAATTTATTCAGGTTACAATTTTCCCAGAACTAATCTTTTTAAAATATTTATCAACCATGATATTTTACTGATATTTCTCAAGTCAAATGTTATCTGTTTCTCTAAATGTACTTCTTTATGGAATCAAAATGAGATAAAATAAGAAAAAATTTGGTATATATGGGGAAAAAGGCCAAATCCTAGCTACCACTTACTTTATGGAATAGGTATACAGTATTATTGCATCATACAGAATTATACCAAGATCTACCTACAAAATCAGGTTTTAAACATTTAAATAAATTTGCAATGAACTTATATAACATTACTTTAAATTCTCAGTCTAAAAAGTCTTCCTTAAAAAAGGGACTTTTATCGTGTGTGGCACACGCAGAGCAGCCTGATTGCTCTACGTGCAGAATCAACATCAAGAGGTTTCAGAAGCATAATGTTTTGGTACTAAGGCAGCTGGTGATCATTGGTCCTGGAAAAAAAAAAACACACACACACACACACACACACACACACACACACACACAGTCTTCCTCTACTGAGATTAGGAACTCTGTAAATAACAAATATCAAATTGGCTTATCATCAAATAATTCAACTATATGTCTCTGAAGATTCAACACTGTCCCCACTTACCATTTTCAAGAGATGCATCCTCAGGCAGATCCACATCAAGCATAAGGTCATCTTCCTCCAGGTCACATGATTCAAGATTATTCAGAATATCCTGTGAACAAAAGCAGTAGAAATGCTACCACCTAGTTCCAGGATGTATATAATCATTAGCTCTGAAAACATGAATACATGATAATATGAATTTATTCTATGTTTGTGTGTTAAGAATAGGTTTTAGAAATAAAATTTCTTAAATAAGTAGACTCAACTGATTTACCTGATTAAGCTATTTGTATTCTTTTCCTAGTCTTCCTCCCTATCAGTAGATTTTTATTTTTATTTTGAAAAACACACTGAAAGATATTGTTCTAAGCACTTTACAAATATTCATTTATTTATAACATAACCTTATGATATTGTGACTAGTACAATTCCCATATCATATATGATGAATTTAATGCACAGAAAGACTAAATAATTGGTCAAAACAGGATATGAACACAAGAAATCTAATGCAATATACAGATTATGTGCTATAGATTATACACCTTAAACCTATATACTTTCATTAACCAACTAGAGGCTGGGTGCATGAAAATTCATGCACTGGATGGGGGATCCCTTCGCCCAGCCTGCCCCCTCTCACAGTCCAGGAGCCCTCAGGGGCAGGAGGTGACCTGGTGATCAGGGGAAGGCAACGCCCCCGTCACACCTCTGCTGCTGCCATTGCCAGCAGCACAAGCCTTGGCCGGCCCTGGTTACCTAAGTTTGGGCTGGCCCTGGGTGACTGAACAGACGCCATCTGAGCCTTGCCTGCACCTTGGGCTGGCCCTGGGCAGCTGAGGGAACTGGGGGACTCTGGAAGCAGGTACGTGAAGCAGCCAGACCCGCCTGGGGGTGGGCCCGACTATACCGCACACCTGCTGCCCAGCAGGGCTGAGGGGACTGGGCGCCACCATCTTGTGGCTGTGGGCACCTCTATCTTTGAGTGCATTCAATTAGCATATCCCCTCTTTATTGGCTATGGGTGCTGCCATCTTTGTGAGGTTGTGACAGTCAATTAGCATATTCCCTCTTTATTAGATAGGATGTCTCCCCAATAAGTTCATCTTAAAAAAATAAAAATAAAAGAATCTCCCAAATCTTATTCATATTTGGTGCGGGAGGTTTTGTTTTATTCTCTCTAGGGATTGGGCAATTTATGTAAAAATAACAAAATAACCCTTTAACCCTGTGCTTATTCCATTCCTTTCTATTGCAAAAGCTACCTACTACTACCTTTAGCACCACCTCTACCTCCTTGCTTTGCCTTAATTCATTATTTTTCTATAATAGGATTGGAGTAGTCAAGTGGCTATTAGCAGCCCCTCCTGTGTTCTACTTACAGTAGAAATGACTACTTGCTGTTTCATTTTGAGGTTTCCATGCTGAAATTATGACTTCTCAAAAAATGCTTTAAAAATGACATTGCAGGCCTTGGCCAGGTAGCTCAGTTTGTTAGAGCATTATCCTGATATGCCAAGGTGACAATTCAATCTCTGGTCAGGGCACATAGAAGAATCAATCAAGTCTGGTATGTATAGCTTAATGGTTGAGTATGGTTTGACTCCAGTCAAATCACATGTCTGGATTGTAGGCTGGATCCCCAGTGGGGGGCGGGGTGGGTGGGGGGTATGGGTGTGTGTGTTCAGGAAGCAGCTAACCAATAATTCGCTCTCATCACTGATGTTTCTATCGCTTCCTCCCTCTCTCTGAGACCAATAAAAACATTTTTTTTAAAGAGTCAACCAAAGAATGCATAAAGTGGAACAAATCGAAGTTTCTCCATTTCTTGCCCTCTCTAAAATCAATCAATAAAAATGTTTTAAAGATCTACTGCAATGAAAATAAGAATTTTTCCACAAAAAGGAAATAATTTTCCTCATTAAGAAAATGGTCCCCGTGAACTCTAAGACTAAGGGCTGCTGGTGGCTAACTGGGCTGAGAGGAGGGAAGGGGAGGAGAGGGGAGAGAAGGGGATGAGAGGAGAAGGGAAGGGGAGGGGAGAAAGGGAAGGGAGGAGAGAGAAGGAAAGAGAGGGAAGGGAGAGAGAGGAAGAGAGAAAGAAAGAGCGGAAGGGAGGGAGGGAAGGAGGGGAAGGAGGGATGAAAGGGGAAGGACGGAGGGGTAATGGGTGGGGAGAGGAAGGAGGGAGAGGAGGGGAAGGGAGGGAGGGAGAGCCTAGCAGCCATTTCTGTACAAGGGCCTCTCAGGCAAACTGCCCTTTAGGGAGAAACCGCTGCTGAACTGCCTGCCTCTGCACTGACCTGGCTGGCTGCTCCGTTTCTGCATCTGAGCCCTCATAAAGGGTTCCTAGAATCCTATTTCAATCAATAGGACTAAGCTTTCCCATCCAATGGGAGCTGTGCAGCTCTGACCAATCAGAGTGGACCTATTCTGACCAATGAGGGGGCCAGGGGCGTGGACTTCCGCCTACGGGAACCATCTTCCCCTGGGCAGAGAAAGGGCACCGCTTTTCCCAGCTGGCCGGAACAGGGAGGTCCGAGCTGCTCAGCTGAAGAGGGCCAGGCAAACTGCCACGCAGCCCCCGCCGGGCCCCGTCCTGCCGCGCCCACAGCCCACGGCCCGGCTGCACTACAGTCCAGGAGTTGGCGCTGAACATTCTTCACTACCCACGCTGGGGATTCCTGTCGGTGTCTGAATTGGCGCCAAGGACCATGGGCTGGGACACCCTGAAACCTATGAATGTCAGGTGACATGGCAAAAGAAGAATTAGGGCTACAGATGGGATTATGGTTGCCAGTCAGCTGACCTAAAAATAGGAATATCATCCTGGATGACAAGATGGGTCCAATGTCATCAGTCTTCATAGAAGAGCGAGCCAAAGAGAGAAAGAGAGAGAAGCAGAGGGAGAATTGTCACGGAGATGCAGTGGTGCTCGCTTTAATGATGAAAGGGGGGGGGGGGGAATGACTCATGGGCAGATGCTACAATCTGGTAACAGTAAGGGCCTTCCACAGAAAACGCAGACCCTGGCCTTGGCCCAATGAGACCTGTATCTGACTTCCAACCTATAAAACTCTAAGATAAAACAACTTACAGTTTTAAACCATTTTAAATTTTACTTTAGTCGTTATAGATTTCAGATGAATAACTTTATATTGATTATAATAGTGGTTAGCAGATTTCAATTCACGTGTGTTTATCAAGAGTTCAGCTAAGCCACGCCTTGGCATTGCTGCTTTGGCATCCATTTTGTTAGGCCAGGCAACCCGCCAGGACCTGACACTGACATTAAAACCCTAGGAACAGCCTGTGGTGACAAGTAAATGTAAGTTCCCTGCCTCCCAGCACCTTATCCTTGTGAGATCCTTAGATAAAACCACCTACGCAACGGACCAAGACCCTGCTCCTGGTTCACACTGACCGGTCCTGCCTTGGCCCTGAACCTCAAAGCACTCTCAGAAAGGTATGTGCCCAGGCCTGGTCACTGTCTGCCTGTTCCTGCCTGACCTTCCATGTGGCCCTGCCCACAAGGTGTGTGGTGTATTTCTTCCAGGATCTGTAAATAGTAAACCTCTGCTTAATTTCTCTTCTGGTCTTTTGGCTCACATCCCGCACACTAGGGCTCTACTCAACAAATATTGATTAAAACTATGTTTACTAAATCGAAATGCCAAGTACATTAGTGATTTAGTGTAGTCCTCTTGCTGGATGATGGGAAAATGTATTTAATGGCCCTAATTGCTTTGCTAGCATGATTTCCTTCTTTTAGATTCAAGTTTCTAAATTTATAACCAGTTAAGTTATAGTGCATTTGGCTGAACATCAGACTTATTACAAATTATATCAAATGGAGTTTCAAAACTATTTTTAAAGCATTTTTTTGTTTCATTATACTGTATACATTCACATCTTAAGTGTAATGTACATTTTTGGAGGGAGATAGTAGTAATAAAAACATTACAGGATGACATTTAAGAATATGTTATAGTAACCTCATAGATTTCTTAATGAGAGCATTTACAATTTGCTAGTAAGTTTTGGATAAGATTGGAAGGTGACTTGAAATGTTTTAGGTAAATACAATATCAGGAGTAACAACAACCAGATTGTTATACTAAGTAGCATTTTCATATGCAGAAGTTTCTAAACAATTGAATAGGAGCTGGAATGAACATAGGATAGGATGATAAACTTTATTTTCTTTAAATTACAAAAATAAATATGCACTAGGATAGTCACTGCAGTTTATAACTGTACAATATTGGAAATAAGCTTAGCATCCATTGTTTGAAGAGTAATTGAATAAATGCTGTATCCCTACAGAATGAAGTAGTGTACAGTGGTAAAAAAAACAAAACACAAACAAACAAGGAACTGCTCTATAAGGAATATGAAGTAAATCAATAATTTAAATGAACCATGCTATGGAGGGGAGAACCTCAAAATGAAATATAAGCAGTAACAAATGAACCTAACAGGATTACAAATGAGTAACACAACCACCGAGATGAGAACTAAAAGAACTACCCTAAGTAAACATAATTTGTCTTTTCAGCGTGAGATGCAAGATTTTTCTTCCTTTCCGCTTTCTTAATCCCCTTGCTTTGTCTTCAACTCTTCATCTCCTATGCCATACTCTTAGGAGCACTAACAGTCCTCTAGCACATCATGATTTTTGTGATGTCTCCATGCTGTTCCTTATGCTTAAAATGCTCACCTTCTCTTTTCCTTGGCCAGTTGGTCAACTTATTATTCATTCTCTGGAATTCAACTCAGATGTCACTTCCTCTCTGAAACCTTCTGAACACACACAATTAAACCTCCATTCTGCATTATTTCAGGACCACATGCACACTAATCACAGGATGCATGATATCACCTATAAAACTATAATATGATAATAATATATACACTGAGTGGCCAGATAATTATGATCTTTGAGGGTCATAATAATCTGGCCACTCAGTGTATATCCTATATAATAAACGGCTAATATGCAAATTTCCCCCTTGATCAGGAGATCAACCAGCAGGCAAACTGGCCAACTGCCCATGTCCCCTCCCCCTGGCCAGGCTGGCCAGCCCCACGAATTCATGCACCAAGACTCTAATATATATATATATACACACACACACACACTGAATAGCCAGATTATTATGCGTTCAGAGATCAGTATATTATACTATACTTTGAATTCATTAAGGATAAAGACAGCATTATCCACATCCAGTATTTTTACCACTTAACTGTATGCATGGCCCACAATCAAAGCTCAATAATTACTGAATTAAAGTTTATATTGTAATAGATTTAATCTATAAGAAACAATATAAAAAAGGGTTATAATAACCACATTTGATAAATTTAAACTTATTTTCAAACATAAAAGTCATATTAATTGAGCAGATGTGAACACAGAACAAGATAAAGTATAGCATACTGTCATAACTAGTATGGTGCCAAGTGGGTACAAGACTTACTTATCTGGGAGGGGATCACTTTGTCATTTACATAACTGTCTAACCACTATGCTAGTCATCTAACATAAAATAACTAACATAAAATAACTAAAAACCCCATGTATGAAATTTGTACACCCCAGGGGAGGCGGTGGGGGTACCCTGCACCCTTTCCAATCCTGGATCCCTCAGGGGATGTCCCGTTCACCAGGATCAGGCCTAAACCGGCAGTCAGACATCCCTCTCACAATCTAGGCCCACTGGCTCCTAACTGCTCACCTGCCTGCCTGCCTGATCATCCTTAATTGCCACCCCTGCTGGCCTGCTCTTCCCCAACTGCCCCCCCCCCCTGTATGGTCACCCCCAACTACCCCTCCTGCCGCCCTGGTCATCCCCAACTGCCCCCCTGCTGGCCTGGTCACCCTACACAGCCTGCTTGTTCGTCATCTCTCACTAACCTCCCTGTCAGCCTTGTAGCACTACGCAGCTTGCTGTTGGGTTGTTACTGTGACAGGGTCCTAGACAATTTGCATATTCCTCTATTATTAGTAATAGATGCTTAATGTTGACTATAATTGAAAAATAATAATAAATTTGAAAAAAAATTTAAAAAGAATATAAGCAACACTAAAACAGAATCTGTAGCTGTCTTGATCACTGTATCCTCAGTGCTCTGCACATAATGGTTGCTAAAGGTGATGAATGAATCAATGGAAACCTACTGGGGACCAGAGGAAAAAATGGTATTAGGAATGACAACAAAGAGAAAATTGAATGCCTTTCATAGATGGATATTTGGTTTAGAAGATTAATTTCTAAATCTTTTAAAATTATGTACAGTATTCTAATTTAGGGATCAGCAAATGTTTCCTTAAAGGTAAAATAGTAAATATTTTTGGTGTTTGGGTAATTCAGTCTCTGTTGCAACTACTCAATCCTGCCACAGTAGCATGAAAGCAGCCATGGACTGTATGTAAACTCAAGGGCATGGCTATGTTCCAGTAAAACTTTATTTACAAAAAGAGGAGGAAAGCTTGCTGGTTGTAGTTTGCTGCCTCCTATTAATACATTCCAAAGAAGCAAGAGATAGAAATTAAACAAATGTCATATATATATATATATATATATATATATATATATATATATATGTTTAAAGTTCTTTTTGGAGGTTCCAAGATGAAAGGAAATAGGTGAAAGGAAAGCATACCTCCTCCTGGTGCCAAACCAGAGTTACAGCTAAAGCTTGGAGCAGTCAATCTAAATAAACAACAGGAGGGAATGTGAATAGGGCAGCAGCTGAGAAGTCAGGAAAGTGGGGTCTCAATCCCACGTCAGGACGCCCAAACCAGAGCACCAGGGCTAGGAAGAAGAGCCTGCGTAGCATCTTGCAGTAAAAAGAAGCAGGGACTTTGTCCCCTGGAAAGAGGAGGGAGTCTGCTGGAATCCCGGTGACCTCCTTAAGGGCCAAGGCACATGGCTCTCACCCAGAGCTCTAGTAGAGGAAAGGAGACTCGGGGCATAAAGGAGACTATAGTGGCAAAGCTCCGGAGATCTGAGATCCCAGTGCTGAGTCAACATCCCACACTGCCCTCAGGCATCAACTCTCAGGGTTGAGTACTTCTAGACCTACAGCACAAGCTAGAGAAAGTGCACTAACTTCGTCCTCCAAATAGTGGTGATCCCACCCTGCCAAGCTCAAATACCGCATAAAGGAGTGGCTGCATCCAACAGGAACCTGAGCTACGCTCTCTCTCTAGAGAAATTATAAATAGACTCTTAGACAATCATTGACCTGAATCGAACAAGGGCCAGTCTTCCCCTCATCCCCAATGGAAGGTTCCTCTGTCTTGGGGAGGCATATACTTGCACCCCACCTGTGGCTCTGAAACAACCCAAGGAAGGGCTGTCTGGATTTGCATTCCCAAATTCTGCTGGTACCAGCCTGCCAAGCACAGTTCTACAGGGGAAAGGAAGCACAACTCAGAACTGGGACATCTGGCGAGCCCTCCTCAGAGCCTTCAGTATCTCTGACATTGAACTGCAGAGACAGAAGATGAGCAGCTTTCTCCCCTCCCAAGGGCCAATGCCATTCCAAGCAGAGGGCTACCCTGATCTATCCCTCTAAAACCTGCATGGGGGAAGGGAGCAGAGAAAGCCCAACTGGGCCTGTCCTGCTAGGCTCAGTTTTGAGGAGAAAGGAAGCTCTGCTCATATCCAGGGCATTTAGAATGCATATGCCTTAGAGGCTCCAGTCCAGGGCTTGAGCAGATGTGAACACAGAACTAAAAGGAAGAGTACATCTTGCCCCTCTCTGGCAGCACAGTTGATCCACCCCCAAAAGAAGGTTTGCTCAATCTGCTTGCCCAAGCCCCATGAATCAGCCGTGTTCTGTTGAGCTTTCTCCTGCAGTGAGGACAACTGGCTATACCCAGCCTGAACCTGCAGTGCACGCCTACTGAAGAGATAGAGCTGGAGACTCTGGCAGAGTCTGAATACCATATCTGACATCAAAAATACATTGCAAGAAATTAAAAGTAGGCTGAACGAACTAGAGGATCAAATCAACAATTTGGAGGACAAGGTATAAAGTAAAAAAAAATACCTAATTAGAGCAACAAAAAAAGAAAAAGAATTCAAAACAACAATGATATTTTAAGGAAACCTTCAGGACAACATAAAATATAACAGCATCTGCATTACATGGATACCAGAAGGAGAAGAAAATGAACAAGGGATAGAGAACCTGTTGGAAAAAATAACCACAGAAAACTTCCCTAACCTGTGATAGAAAAGTCACTCAAGTTCTTGAAGCACAAGGAGTCCCAATAAGATGAACCCATAGAGACCCACACCAAGACACGTCATAATTAAAATGGCCAAGGTTAAAGGAACAGAGAGAATTTTAAAGGCAGCAAGAGAGACACAGTCTACAAGGCTGTCAGCAGATCACTTAACAGAAACACTTCAGGCCAGAAGGTACTGGCATGAAGTATTCCAAATAATAAAAAGCAAGAACCTGCAACCAAGAGTGCTCTACATAGTCAAGTTATCATTAAAATTGAAGGTAATATAAAGAGCTTCCTAGAATAAAGAAGGCTAAAGGAGTTCAGTACCACCAAACCAGCACTATAAGAAATGCTAAAGGGACTGCTTTATAAAGAAGAAATATAGTGAAGACCTGGAAGGGTGAGTAGGGGCTGAGGGAGGGGGAAAAGAGAGGGACGGACTGAGTGATATCTGTAATACTACCAACAATAAAAATATATTTTAAAAAAAGGAATATAGGGAGAAAAGAACATAGGCATAAAGGGAAAACATGGCAATAATTACCTATCAATAATAACCTTAAATGTAAACTGATTAAATGCTCCAATCAAAAGACGGAGAGTAGCTGAATGGACAAGAAAATACAACCCACATATGCTATCTACAATAAAGCCATCTCAGAAAAAAGATTCACACAGACTGAAAGTGAAGAAACAGGGGGAAAAAATATCCATTCAAATTGAAACGAAGAAAAAGCTGGGTTAGCAATACATATTTCTGACAAAATAGGCTTCAAAACAAATGCCATAAATAAGAGACAAAGAAGTTCACTACTAATATTAAGGGACGATGAAACAAGAGGCTATAATCCTTATAAACATCTATGCACTCAAAATAGGAGCACCTAAATATATGTTAAAAAAAAATTACAATTACCGTGGGGAGGGGAGGAAGATCTGGGGGAGATAATAGATCAAACGAAGGACTTGTATACATGCATATAAGTACAACCAATGGTCATAAAACTCTGGGAAGGGAGGGGATGGGTGGGAGGGAGGGGGGTAAAAAAAATCAATAAAATATGTTAAAAAAAATCAATAAAATATGAAAAAAATAAAAATAAATTACAAAACTCTTGGTGGACTTTAAAGAAAAGATCAAGAAATACAGTCCTAGTAGGAGACTTTAACAACCCATTGTCATCAAAGGATTGATCTTCCAGAAGAAAAAAAACAAAGAACCAAGGAAACAACAACCTTGAAAGACACATTAGACCTGATGGATTTAATTTATATACACAGAAATTTCAACCCAGAGCACCAGCATTTACATTATTCTAAAGTGCAGAAGGAACATTTTCAAAGACAGACAACAGGAGATTAAAATCATATCAAGCAACTGCTCAGATCACAATGGCCAAAACTAAAAATAAACCACACACACACAAAAACCTTCAAGGACATTAAAAAACATGGTGGTTAAATTTCATGTAATTAAACAATGAATGAGTTACCAATGAAATCAAAGAAGAAATAAAAACTACTGGGAAACAAATGAAAATGAATACACAACATCTCCAAATCTATAGCACAAAATGAAAGCAGTAAGAGGAAAGTTCAGTTTTACAGGCCTACCTCAAGAAGCACTAAAAAGCTCAAATAAACACTCTAAACCCACAAAAGAATTAGAGGAATAACAACAGGAAAAGCACAGAATATGTAGGATGTAGGAAATAATAAAGATCAGAGCAGAAATACATGACATAAAAACTAAAAAGACATTACAAAAGATCAATGAAACAAAAAACTGGTTCTTTGAAAAGTTAAACAAGATTGAGGAACTTTTAACCAGACTCATCAAGAAACAAAGAATATCCAAATAAATAAAATCAGAAATGAAAAGAGGCAAAGTAACAATTGACATCACAGAAATATATACAAAGGACTGTTAGAAAATATTACCAACAAATGGGATTGCCTGGGCAAAATGGACAAATACCTAGAAACATACAATTTTCTAAAACTCAATCAAGAAGAATGAGAAAACCTAGATAAACTGATAATGACTAATGAAATTGAAGCAGTAATTTAAAAACTCCCAGCAAATCAAAGTCCTGGAGACTGGATGACTTCAGAGGTGATTTCTGCCAAGCATTCAAAGTACTAACACCTATCCTCCTCAAATTATTCCAAATAATTCAAGAGGAGAGAAGACTTCCAAGCTCTTTTTTTGAAGCCAACATTATCCTATTTCCAAAACCAGATAAAAACACTATATAGAAACTACAGGCCAATATCTCTGATGAAAACAGATGCTAAAATCCTCAACAAAATATTAGCAAATTGGGTCAAGCAATACATTAAAAAGTTCATATACCATGACGAGTTGGATTTATTTCAGGGATGCAAGGCTGCTACAATATTCATTAAGTCAATAAATGTGGTACATCACAAACAAAATGAAGGATAAAAATCGCATGATCATATCAATCGACATAGAAAAAGCATTCAATAAAATCCAGCACCCATTTAGATAAAAACTCTCAGCAAATAGGAATAGAGGGATCATACCTTAACGTAATAAAGGACATATATGAGAAACCCATAGCCAACATCATACTCAATGGGCAAAAACTAAAAGTGTTTCACTTAAGATCATGAACAAGACAGGGATATCTGCTTTGCCACTCTTGTTGGAAGACCTACCCACAAGCAATCATATAAAAAGAAGAAATAAAAGGTATCCAAATTGGGGAGAAAAAAAAATTAAACTGTCATTATTTGAAAATGACATGATACTATATATAGGGAATCCTAAAAATTCTATCTAAAAACTACTAGAACTGACAAATGAATTCAGTCAAGTAGCAGGATATAAAATAAATTTTTAAAAATCAGTTACATTTTCACACACCAATCATAAATTTGAGAAAGGGGAAACTAAGAAAACAATCCCATTCACAACTGCTTTAAAAAATACCTAGGAATAAATTGAACAAAGATGTAAAAGATCTGTACTTGGAAATTTTAAGACACTGAAGAAATTGAAGAAGATACAAATAAGTGGAAGCATATAGTGTGTTCATGAATAGGAAGAACAGTCCATACTACCCTTATCTAATAAGAGTAATATGCAGATTGACCATCACTCCGACACACAAGATGGTTGCCCCCATGTAGTAAAAGATGACTGCCCCCATGTGGACTCAAGATGGCCACACACAAGATGGCCAGAAGGGGAGGGCAGTTGGGAGGGACCAGATCTGCAAGGGAGGGCAGTTAGAGGCAATCAAGCCTGCAGAGGAGAGTAGTTAGGAGTGACCAGGCTGGCAGAGAAGGGAAGTTAGGGGCGACTGGGACTGCAGAGAAGGGCAGTTAGGGGCAAACAGGCTGACAGGGGAAGGCAGTTAGGGGCAACCAGGCTGCCATGGGAGTGATCAGGCTGGCAGGCAGAAGCAGTTAGGGACAATCAGGAAGGCAGGAAGGTGAGCAGTAGGGAGCCAGCAGTCTTGGATTGTGAGGGGGATGTACAACTGCCCGTTTAGGCCCCATCCTACCAGGGGGACAGGAAGAGGGGGAGGGAAAGAGTGCAAATAAAAGAATCGGGATTGGGCCTAAACAGGCAGTTGATCCTACCAGGATTGGGCCTAAACAGACAGTCAGACATCCCTTGAGGGGTCCAGATTGGAGAGGGTGCAGGCGGGGCTGAGGGACAGCCCCCCCCACACACACACACACACACCTCCTGTGCACAAATTTCATGCACCATGCACCGGGCCTCTAGTCGTAAAATAATAATATCTAATCTTACGAGCTCTTGCTATATCCCTTATACCAAGCATTATGGCCTTATTTAATGTTAACAATAACCCCATGAGATAATCAGTGATGATACTCAAAATACTCAATAACCAATATCACATGGCTGCTACACCATTCAGGCATGTACTTCCTAATGTCAGCCTTGAAGACAGGTACTGTTATTATCACCACGTTGCTTTTTAAAAAGAAACAAACATAGAGAACCCAAGATATACAGCTAGTACATGACAGAGATTGGCTTTTTAATTTCCTTGTTACAGAACCCTGCCTCTTAGTTACTGTCCTATACTGCCTCTCAATATAAAAAATATAGCTGTATGGCTGGTCCTAGGATGGGCAGGATATCTTACACACACACACACACACACACACACACACACACACACAAACACATTACTATCTAAATTTTGATAGACTAAACAGTCTATTAAAATTTAAAATTATATATGGTAGAAGGCATAATACACAAAGTTAGAAGTCACTGGCTGAGAAAAGATTATTTATGACACACTTAACTGGTTTATTTTGCTCAGTGGCTAGAACATTGGCCTGGAGACCAAGGTGTTGCAGGTTCTATTCCAGGTCAAGGGCTCGTACCTCGGTTGCAGTTCTGATCCCCAACCCCAGACGGGGTACAAGCAGAGGCAACCAATCAATGTGTTTCTGTCAGATCTCTCTCTCTCTCTCTCTCTCTCTCTCTCTCTCTCTCTCTCTCTCTCTCTCTCTCTCCCCCTCCCTCCCTCCTTCCCTCCCTCCCTCCCTTCCTCCCTCCCTCTCTCCCTTCCTCCCTCCTTCCCCTCTCTTCCCTCATTTCCACTCTAAAAATCAATGGCAAAATATCTTCAGGTAAGAATTTAAGAAAATAAAGAAATTCAGACCACACAAAACACTTTTCCTTATCAATAAGATAAAGGCAGGAACTCGAGCAGGAGCTGGGGGGCACCATGGCTAGGACCACCACCACCGAGGCGGTGAAATACAAGACCCCAGTTTTGCCTCCAGCGGGAAGTGGAGGGAGAAAGGCAGGTGGAGAACAGGCTGAAGCTGAGGCAGCCTCCTTGAACCGTAGGATCCAGCGGGTGGAAGAGGAACTGGACCGTGCTCAGAGTACTGGCCACTGCCCTGCAAAAATTGGAGGAAGCTGCTGAAGAGAGCAAGAGATGTATGAAGGTTACTGAAAATCAAGCTGTAAAAGATGAAGAAAATAAGGAAATCCAACTCAAAGAAGCTAAGCACGTCACAGAAGAGGCAGATAGGAAGTATGAAGCGGTGGCTCTAAGTTGGTGATTACTGAGGGAGACATGGACCTCACAGAGGAATGAGC
This sequence comes from Pipistrellus nathusii, assembly GCA_963693515.1. Taxonomy (NCBI): domain Eukaryota; kingdom Metazoa; phylum Chordata; class Mammalia; order Chiroptera; family Vespertilionidae; genus Pipistrellus; species Pipistrellus nathusii. The sequence continues at coordinate 53,850,977 of OY882871.1, forward strand.
TGCGCTGGCAGAGTCCCGTTGCCGAGAGATGGATGAGCAGATCAGACTGATGGGCCAGAACCTGAGGTGTCAGAGTGTCGCCGAAGAAAAGTACTCCCAAAAAGAAGACAAATATAAGGAAGAGATCAAGATCCTTAATGATAAACTCAAGGACGCAGGGACCCGTGCTGAGCTTGCTGAGATCGGTAGCCACGCTGGAAAAGACACCTGATGATTTAGAAGAGAAACTGAAATGCACCAGAGAGGAACCTATACATGGAGGCTGGACCTGAATGAGATGGAGAGCACCCTGGTCCCGCCCTGCCACTGCTCCTCCCTCCGACCCAGGACCCAGACACTCACACCCCCACCACCACCACACCCCCCACACCCCCACACCCCCGGCCAGCCTGCTTAAAGCTGACCTTTAAACTGAGGGCTGATCTTTAACTGGAAGGCTGCATTCTTCTTTCACTGCGCACCACCCCCTCTCCCCCGCAACCTGTGTCTTTTTCACCAAATTGACTCTGCCTCTCCTCAGAGATTTTGATTGGGCTAGAGGCTGAGCACCTTTGGGAACATTTAAGGGAATGTGAGCACAATGCAGTGTCTTTATTTTATTTTTTTAAATATATTTTATTGATTTTTTTTTTTTTTTTTACAGAGAGGAAGGGAGATGGATAGAGAGCTAGAAACATCGATGAGAGAGGAATATCGACCAGCTGCCTCCTGCACACCCCCTACCAGAGATGTGCCCACAACCAATGTACATGCCCTTGACCGGAATCGAAAGTGGGACCTTTCAGTCCACAGACCGATGCTCTATCCACTGAGCCAAACTGGTTTCGGCAACAATGCAGGGTCTTTAAAAGCATGTTGTAATGTACACATTTTGTAATTACCTTTTTTTATTGTTGTTGTGGCATTTGTAAAACGATCCAATTCCACAGTTTTCAAGCAGCAGCCTAATCCCTGTCTCCTTTTTGGAGGTACTTTCAGTTTAGTCCATAGTGCCCGCCCCGCAGAGGAGGGGAAGTGGTGTGGACTGCCTTCACTGAGAGCCACAGAGAGCCCTCCACGATGGGGAATCATTGCTTTGTGCAGAGTGCTAGCCAAGTCGGAAAGGTGATTTCAGGAGTTAGCAAAAAAATAAAAAAATAAAAATAGGGTGATGTTTAGGTTTCAGCTTGTAAGATATCTTTGGGCAATTTATTTTTCCATCAAAAGTGACCAAACAAATGAAAATGGTGAGGCCTCTGTCTGAGACCAAATCCGTGTCCTCTCTCTAGCCTTTCCCCAGGGCTCCCAGAATGGAGCAGGTGCTCCTTACGTTGAAGTGACCAGTCATTTGCTCTCCTGCTTCCTTGAATGAAAGAAAATGACGATTTCATCACTGACTCAGCCTAATGGGACTCATCCATCACCCTCTTCTGGGTCTGAAGCTGCTGTCTCTATAAGTGCCATCTCATTGTGCTTTATGTCAGTTAGTGCTGGAGAAATCTTGAATATATATAAAACTTTTTAAATTTTGTAACTAAAAAAGACCCCAAAGCAGCCACAGCAATCTTGAGAAAGAAGAACATAGTTGGAAGGATCACAATACCAGATTTCAGGTTACACTACAAAGCCACTGTGCTCAAAACTGCCTGGTACTGGCATAAGCACAGGCATATAGATCAATGGAACAGAACAGAGAACTCAGAAGTTGACCCGGGCCACTACGCTCAATTAATATTTGACAAAGGAGGCAAGAGCATACAATGGAGTCAAAACAGTCTCTTCCTTAAATGGTGTTGGGGAAATTAGACAGGTACATGCAAAATAAAAGAAACTGTCCAACTTACACCATACACAAGAATAAACTCAAAATGGATAATAAAGGACTTACAAGTAAGTCTTAAAACCATAAAAATCTTAGAAGAAATCACAGGCACCAAAATATCAAACATATCTCATAGCAATATGTTTACAGATACATCTCCTAGGACACAGTCGGCAAACCACGGCTCATGAGCCACATGCGGCTCTTTGGCCCCTTGAGTGTTCTAACCCCACTTCTTCAAAATAGACTTGCCCAGGCCAAAAACTGACTTCTGCGCATGAGCCACGAAGTTTCAATCACACTGTACTTGCGCGCCCGCACGTGGTATTTTGTGGAAGAGCCATACTCAAGGGGTCAAAGAGCCGCATGTGGCAGTTTGCCAACTGTCCTAGGACAATGGAAACTAAGGAGAAAATAAATAAATGGGACTACATGACAAGATAAGATAATCCTGAACAACTTTCACCAACAAATGACAACTTACTAGTAGAAAATGGACAAATTCTCAAAAACCAACACAAAAGAAATATATACATACATATATATTCCACCCCACTCCCTGTTGGTCAATGCATGTCATAGCAAGCGGTTGAACTCCCCATCAGTTAAACTCCCAAGGGGACACTTTGCATATTAGACTATATATATATATATATATATATATATATATATATATATATATATATATTAGAGAACCAGTGAAGGGGGTTGGAAGGGGAGAGGTGTCCTTCAGCACAACCTGCACCCTCTCCAATCTGGAAGCCCTCAGGGATGTCAGCTGGCAGCTGGATATCCCTCTCGCAATCCAGGACGTCTGCCTCCTTAACCACTCACCTGCCTGCCTGCCCTAACCACTCTGCCTGAATACCTGATCCCCCTAACTGGCCTCCCATGCCAGTCTGGTTGCCCCCCCCCCTTTTTTTTATCTTATCCTCTTGACACACAATTGTATTTGACTTCCTTACTGGCTTCTCCCTGTCACACAATTTTTCTCTCTCTGTAACACTTTTTCCTACTGAATCATCCATCTTTCCTTACCTCGTTATTTCCTACTTCTGTTCCATCTTCCTTCCCATGTTTCTCCTACTCTGCCTCCCTCCCCACATTCCTCCTTTCCTTTATCTTTACCCCTGTCCTCCCTCTCCTTTTCCTTTCTTCCCACCTTAATTTTTTTTCCTCCTCTTCCTCCCTTGGACCTGCTTTGCTCCCTCCCCATTTCCTCCTCCTTCCCATTCTCCTTTTAGGCTCTACCGGCTCCCCTTTAAAACTTTTCTTCCCTCCCTCTCATCCACATGCTTCTCTACTTACTTCCACTGTTTTAATATCCATCTACCTGCCTAATTATTCACTATCATTTATCTTTTTTCTTTTCTAACTCCTACTTTTAAAATCTGTCCCTAGTACACAACTCTACTTGATTTTCATTATAGCTCCTACAGTTCACTCATACATCCTCTTCCTTCTTTAACTCTGCTCTCTACTGACTCCTTTATAAGGTTCTTCCCTCCCTCCTTTACTTCTTAAAGCTCACATTGGTGGGAGAGACTCAGCCCCTGCCAAGAGTTCGTCGCCTCCCCGCCTCTGTCCTCCCATTTCCTGTCCTGGACGCACAGCCCAGCGAGGTTGGCCAAGGCCCTTAAGGTCTGAGTGCTGCTGCTGCCTCAGACTGACCTCCACTCCACACTGAACCTGTGGGCGCCTCCCCACCAACAGCCATCACTGCCTCCTCCCTCATCTGGGCGGTGCTCAACGGCTTCACGCGGTGCACCTGCTCCCACTGCTTCCTTCCCTTTCCCATTCCTCCCTCTTTTTCTTGTTCCCTTCTGTTTCTCCTCTTGGCCTGTCTGCATACAGGCCTGCCTTCCTCTCCCTCTCCTTTCTTATCCCCTCCTATCATATCCTATCCTACCCCGGGCCTTTCAGCTGCCTGAGCAGAGGGTGGGGACACAGTCTGCTGATCCTGTTGTGACTTGAGGCAGTAATGGACAAATTTGCACATTCCTCTATTATTAGATTAGACTAGGGGCCCAGCGCACAAAATTTATGCATGGGGGATGGGAAGGCCTCAGCTGAGCCTGCACCCCCTCCAACCCAGGACCCCTCAGTTAGGGATCGGGCCTAAATTGGCAGTCAGACATCCCTCTCACAGTCCTGGGCTGCTGACCCCTAACAGCTCACCTATCTGCCTGCCTGGTCAACCCTAACTGCCCCTCCCCCACCAACCTGATTGCCTCTCACTGCCTCTGTGTACCAGCCTATAGCCCCCAACTGCCCCCCTGCCAACCCAGTTACCCACAACTGCCCCCCTAACTGCTCTGCCCTGCCAGCCTGGTCGCCCCCTACTAACCCCCATGGGCCTAGTCACGCCTCATTCCCCCCCGGCCCCCGCCAGCCTAATCGCCCCCAACTGCCCCCCTTTGCTGGCCTGGTCACACCAACTGCCCTCTCCCCCCCCACCCCCACCCCCCGCTGGCCTGGGTCACCCCCAACTGCCTCCCCTCTGCTGGTCTGGTCAACCCCAACTCCCCCCCTGCTGATCTGGTTGCCCCTCATGGTGACCCCTGCTGGCCAGTCGCCCCAAGCAGCCTGCTTGTTCAATCATTTGATCATCCCTCACTAACCACCCCTCCCTCCCTCAACCAGCCTGGTTATATATGTCTTAATGGGCCAATATTTATTTTGAAAATCAAATCTGTTATAAAAACTTCTCTCAAAGTAAACTCCAGAACCAAAACGTTTCATTGGTGAATTCTTTTAGACATTTAAGAAAGAAGTAATATCAATTATACATAAAATCTTGGAAAGCGCAAAAAAACAGAAAAACATTTCTTAACCCACTTATGAAGCTAGCATAACTCTGATATCAAAATGTGACATGAACACAAAAAAAGAAACATTATAGTGCAATATTGCTTATGAACGTAAATGCACAAAAACCGCTCTGGCTGAGTGGCTCAGTTGGTTGGTGCACTGTCCCATATACCCAAAGGTTGCGAGTTCAAATCCTGGTCATGGCACAAACCGAGATTGTGAGTTTGATCCCCACTTGAGGCCCACACGGAGGGAACCCATCTGTGTTTCTCTCTCACATCAATGTTTCTTTCTCTTTTTCTTTCTCCCTTTCTTTCTTCCTTTCTCTCTAAAATCAATAGAAACATCCAAGACTGGTTTGGCTTCATGGATAGAGCGTCGGCTTGGGGACTGAAGGGTCCCGGGTTCGATTCCGGTCAAGGGCATGTACCTTGGTTGCGGGCATATCCCCAGTAGGGGGTGTGCAAGAGGCAGCTGATAGATGACTCTCTCTCATCAATGTTTCTAACTATCTATCTCTCTCCCTTCCTCTCTGTACAAAATCAATAAAATATATTTTAAAAAAATAAATAAAAAATAAAATAAAATCAATAGAAACATATTCTTGAGGACTAAATAAAACTTTAAATTCTTTTTGAATATTAAAACTTTAAATTCTTGGAGAGGATCCAAGATGGCTGCTCGGGTAGACATCTAGCCGCGGCAGCACACAACAATTTCAATGGAATACAACTAAAATGTAGAGTGGACATTGCCCAGAGCTACAGGTAGTCGACTGACTGAAATTTCTACAACAAGAAGGAAAGAGAAAACCAGAAAGAAAATCAGAGGAGCTGAAAAAAAGCCTAAGGTACGGAGACATGCTGCGCGCGCGTGCCCGCCCGCACGCGCGCACTAAGAGGTCCCAGCCGGAGAGGAGGAGAGGGTGGCGAGCCGCCTTTCCTTCCCTAGCAGGAAGGAAATAAAACCCCCAGCCTGGGCTGAACCCCCGAACCGGCAGCGCTGAGCCCCCCCAAACCAGCAGCGCTGAGCCCCAGTTATGGGCCAGACCCTGGGGACCCAGGCTCCCGTGGGAGGAGACGGGGCTGTGAGGCAGAAAAACGGCGAAAAACAGGGCCCCGGGAGTCGCGCGCAATGCGCGCGGAGGACTGAATGTTGACTCTGATGCTGGGTTACCCTAGCCGGAAGAAACAAGGCCTCCGGCGGCGCTGAGCCTCAGTCCGGACTGCTCCGAACCCCAGTTCTGGGCTAATCTCTGGGGACCCAGGCTCAGGCAGAAGGAGACGGGGCTGTGAGGTGGAGTCTGGGGAGAGCGGCGAAAGGCTGGGCCCCCGGGACTCGCACAAACTGCGCGCAGAGGACAGTCTATTGACTCTGATGCTGGACTTCTCTAGCGGGAAGGAGAAAAAAAAAGCTCTAGGCTGGGGGAACGCGGAGGGGAGCAGAAGCCCCTGCCGGACTCCAGCCAACTGGGCACCAGCAAGGAGGCAGGCCACGGGGCCCCTGGGGGCGTGGGTGCCCCTGAGCCTTTGACCACTGAGCTCGGGCAATGGAGTCAAGGCCGGGGGCTGCATCCTGGGCGGCGCCGTCCCGGCAACAGGCTGAAGCAGCGCAGGAACCCGCGCAGAACAAAGGGGTGCCCGGCAACAGGCTGAAGCAGCGCAGGAGCCCGCGCAGAACAAAGAGGTGCCACAGGCCAACCTGCTGAGCTCCCAGGACAAGGAGGAAGAAACCAAATAAGTTCTCAATGTGAAGAAATCAAGTGAGAGCAAAAAATAGTAAAATTACTTAAGAAAGAATACAAAGAAGATCTTGAAAAATCAAAGACTAAGTCAGAACTCAACTCACCAGCCAACATTGCAACATAAATGCGTTTTAAAAATAAAAAAGAAAAAAAAAAGGACAGAATGTTGGAACAGCGATGGCCAGGCATAGAGTGGCCAGGCACAAGGCAGTGGCAGCCAGGCCCGGAGCAGCAACGGCCAGGCCCCAGAACAACAGCAGCCAGAACCAGAGCATCAACAGCCAGCACTGGAGTAGCCAGACCTGGGGCAGTGGCAGCCAGGCATGAGGCGGAGGCGGCCAAGCCCAGGGTGGCCAGTCCAGGAACACCCAGACCCGGAGTGGCCGGGCCCGGAGAAGCCGGGCCCAGAGCAGCCGGGATGGGAGCAGCCAGACCCAGAACAGCAGTAGCCAAGCCCAGAGCAGCCGGGTCAGGTGCGGCCAGGCCCAGAGCAGCGGCTGCCAGGCTGGGACTGGCCAGGCCCGGGGGAGCAGGTGGGTCGGGTGCGGTTAGGCCCGGAGCAGCGGCTGCCAGGCTGGGAGCGGCCAGGCCCGGGGGAGCAGGCGGGTCGGGTGCGGCCAGGCCTGGAGCAGCGGCTGCCAGGCTGGGAGCGGCCAGGCCTGGGGGAGCCGCCGGGGCTGGTGCGGCCAGGCCCGGAGCAGCGGCTGCCGGGGTGGGAGTGGCCAGGACCGGGGGAGCAGGCGGGTCGGGTGCGGCTAGGCCCGGAGCAGCGGCTGCCAGGCTGGGAGCGCCCAGGCCCGGAGCAGCAGCAGCCAAGTCCAGAGCAACTAGGTCGGGAACGGCAGTGACCAGACCCGGAGCAGCTGGTTGTGGAATGAACCAGAGCAACAGGCCCTGAGCAGTCAGGCCCAGAACAGCTCGCTCCTTGCCTGCCCCTCCCCCACGGCTGCTTCTCAGACATGGCTGGAAACTTTCATGGGAACTTGAGGGTCTGCTGAATCAAGTGATGAAGCCTTAGATCTGGATGTGTTGAGTTAGTTTAGGACTGGGGTGTTGATCTGTGAGTGCCTTGGGTGGGGCCTGGATGAGGCTGGTGGACCTATTGGGAAATGTCTTTTGTGTGAAGTGTATCATTGGGCATGTGGAGGTATTATTGATATGAGAAAATGCTAAGTAACTGATTTACTATCTGAAAAGGGATTTACTATTGGGGAAATTGAGGGAAGAAGAGACTGAACATAAACTGCACCTATGGATGAGGACAATGGGGGATGGGGAGGGGGCAGAGGGTGGGGTGGGAACCTGGTGGAGGGGGGAAGAAATGAGGAACCTTTGTAATAATATGAACAATAAAGATTGATTTAAAAACAAACAAACAAAAAAAAAAACTTTAAATTCTTTTTGAATACAAAACACACACCACTAAATAAACTAGTGGGAAATCAATTCTAATGGCACTTAAAAAGAAAATACAGTAAAACCTCGATATAATGGACTAATTCAGGCAAGGGGGTGTCCATTAAAACCGAAAGTCCACTATATAATAAAGTAGATTTTCCAAATGCGAATGTTAAAAAACTGACAAATTAGTTTACATGTTTTTACTTATGTAGACATGTTTGTGAAATTAACATTATGTGTAAAAAGTTCAATTTCACAGAAAAGTTTTCTATATTTATTATTGTAATTTTAAATTTATACTGTAAATGCAAACATTCACCAATCACTGTGAGTAAACAAATATACAAATGGGGCGTGGCTTAGCAAAATTCAGAACATCTGCACACCTTAAACTGCTGCAGAAAGTCACACCAGATGACAACAGAATCTATTATCCGTGCCAATGTGGTGTCAGCACGTGCGGAACCCTGCTGACGAACAGTGGTGCATGGATTTAAATGTGTAGATTATCATTGTAGACATGATATATTTATTTATGTCAGCAAAATTACTACAGTGTTTTTTCCAACATATGACCTATTCGCTACAATTTTTAAAAAATAACAGTGAATTAATAACAAAAAGTAACCTAATCTAATTATAAGCTAATCTTGGTTAAAATCATTTTTAAGCCGGACCAGTTTGGCTCAGTGGATAGAGTGGCCTGCGGATTGAAAGGTCCCAGGTTTGATTCCGGTCAAGGGCATGTACCTTGGTTGTGGGCACATCCCCGGTGGGGGTTGTGCAGGAGGCAGCTGATCGATGATTCTCTCTCATCGATGTTTCTGGCTGTCTATCTCTCTCTCTTCCTCTCTGTGGAAAATCAATAAAATATATTAAAAAAAAAAAGTGCTAACAATAAAGAAAAATACTATATTAGACTGTATTAAAATTGTAAACTTTAGCCAGGACCGGGATGGCTCAGTGGATAGAGCATCGGCCTGCGGACTGAAAGGTCCCGGGTTCGATTCCGGTCAAGGGCATGTACCTTGGTTGTGGACACATCCCCAATGGGGGGTGTGCAAGAGGCAGCTGGTCGATGTTACTCTCTTATCGACGTTTCTAATTCTCTGTCCCTCTCAATTCCTCTCTGTGTAAAACCAATAAAATATATATTTTTTTTAAATTGTAAACTTTAAATTGGTTAAACAATTTAAAAAGTAACCCTGATATACATACACATATGTGTATGTATGTGACACACACAGGCATATCTCACTTTAGTTTGCTTCACAGATATTGTATTTTTAACAAATTGAAGGCAAGACCCTCTACCAGCTAACAGATTAGAACTCACTTTACTGTGGTGCTCTGGAACCTAAGCGGCAGTATCTCTGAGGTATGCCTGTATAGAATAGATTTGCTATATCCAAATATGAAAGATTTCTACAAACCAGCGAAAAGAAAAACATACAGCCCAACCGAAGGCACTTCACAAAAGAAGATCTCCTAATGGTAAATAAACATAAATGAATTGTTCTATGAGTAGTTATCCAAAACACAAGACAAAAATCTCAGTGCAATACTACATCATACTCCCATCAGAATAGCAAAACTGCAACAGACAGACAATGCCAGGGATTGACTAGGAAGTGGAGTTTCTGGAATGTTCATTTACTACCAGTGAGTGTAAACTGGTAAAACCACTTTGGAAACCTCTTTGGTCTCTCTCCATATAAGTATATTTAGTCTATAATCCAGGGTTTTCCCTCCTATATATTTTATCAAGAGAAATACATAACTGTTCACCAAAAACCAGGTAGCAAAATCTTCAGAGCAGTAATAACCCAAAACTGGACACAACGTAACGGCCCATAACAGCAGGATAAAATACTAAGTTGTAGTCTATTCACACAAAGGAATGTTATATAATAAAAACTGAACAAACTACAAATAACTATCTACATAATATTTATTTAAAGAAGCCAGACTTGCCGGCACCGGTTTGGCTCAGTGGTAGAGCCTGCGGACTGAAAGGTCCCGGGTTCGATTCCGGTCAAGGGCATGTACCTTGGTTGCGGGCACATCCCCAGTAGGGGGTGTGCAAGAGGCAGCTGGTCGATGATTCTCTCTCATCGACGTTTCTAGCTCTCTATCCCTCTCTCTTCCTCTCTGTGAAAAATCAATAAAAAATAAAAATAAAAAATAAAAATAAAAAAAAAATAAAGAAGCCAGACATGAAATAGACATGTTTATAATTGCACGTATATGAAATTCAAGAATCGGCAAACTGTCCCACCAGTGCAGCTCACTGGTTGAGCATCGACCCATGAACCAAGATGTCGCAGGTTTGATGTCGCAGGACACATGCCCAGGTTGTGAGCTCGATTCCCAGTAGGCGGTGTTCAGGAGGCAGCCAATCGATTATGTTTCTCTCTCATCAGTGTTTCTATCTCTCTATTCCACTCCCTTCTTCTCTTTCTAAAAATCAATAAAAACATATTTAAAAAATAAGTATATTAATAGTGGTGGTACCTCTAGTGGGGGTTGAATATTGAAAAGCACAGGAAACATGTAAATGATTGTTAAATAAATATACACAAATTTTCAAATTCCCTGTGCTGTATGAAAATGATTTGTGCAGAGAATCCAAGATGGCTGCACAGGTAAACACCTAGCCACACAGCCGCACACAACAATTTCAATAAAATACAACTAAAATATAAAATTGACATTACCCAGAACTACAGGAAAGTCGACTGACTGGTAATTCTACAATGAGAAGCAAGGAGAAAACCAGAAGGAAGCGTGGAGGAGCTGGAAAAGCCTAAGGTACAGAGACACGCGGCGCCCGCGGACAGGACGGAGCCAGAGAGGAGGGGAGGCTGAGTGCCTGGCTGGCGTTCCCTAGCGGGAAGGAGATAAAAGCTCCGGCTGTCCTGGGCCCCAGTTCCAACTGCACTGAACCCCAGTTCTAGGCCAGACCCCGGGGGCCCAGGCTCACACAGAGGGAGCTGGGCTGTAAGGTGGAACTCCGGGGGAGTGGCGCACAGTGAAGGGATGGTTGGCTGTGCTGCGGGATTGCCCTGGCGGGAAGGAGACAAAAGCTCCAGACTGCTCTGAATGCCACTTCCAACTGAACTGAACCCCAGTTCCAGGCCCATTGTGGGAGAGCCTAGACTGTTTGGCAGCAGGCGAAAATCGAGGGCGCCTTTCTCTCAGAGGTGCTTACAGCGAGCACTGAAGGACCCTGAGACTCAGGAGCCACATAGGGCAGGGCTGACGGAAGCCAAGGCTGTAGGCTCCACCCTGAAACTCCGCCCCATCAAGGAAGTTGCGAAAATGCGACAACAAAATACAAAATACAAACGAAAGAAATGGAGAACAAAAAGTGACTGGATATAGAATTCAAATCTACGCTTATAAGGTTTTTCAAGAATTTCCTAGACCTATGAGGATATGAAAAGGGATCAACTAGAATTAATAAGGAATTATCAAGAAATGATAAGGGATCAACAAGAAATAAAGAATACATTATCTGAAATAAAAAATATTATACAGAGTCCTAAAAACAGAAGGGAAGATCACAAGAATCAAGTCAAAGATTTGGAACATAAAGAGCCAGAAGACACTCCTTCGCAGAAGCAAGAAGACAAGAGAATCCAGAAAATTGAAGATAATGTAAGAAACCTCTGGGACAACTTCAAGCGAACCAAAATCAGAATTTTGAGGGTCCCAGAAGATGAGAGAGAGCAAGATATTGAAAACATACTGAAAGAAATAGTGACAGAAAACTTCCCCCACCTGAAAGAATTAGACTTACAAGTCCAGGAAGTGCACAGAACTCCAAACAAAAGGAATCCAAAGAGGACCACACCAAGACAAATCATAATTAAAATTCCAAGTGCAAAAGACAAAGAGAGAATATTAAAAGCAGCAAGAGCAAAGCAGGTAGTTACCTATAAAGGAGCATCTATATAATTACCATGCAGGCCAGACGGGAATGGCAAGAAATATTCAAGGTGTTGAATAGTAAGAACCTACAGCCAAAGATAATCTACCCAGCAAAGCTATCACTCAGAATCGAAGGCCAGATAAAGAGCTTCCCTAATAAAAAAAAAGCTAAGGAGTTCATCACCACCAAACCAGAATTATATGAATTGCTGAAGGGGGTTCTTTCAGAAGAGAAAGTAAATAAAGATAAAAATTATGAACAACAAATACGTAACTATCAACAAGTGAATCTAAAAACCAAGGAAATTAAAAAAAAAATCTGATGAACAATATTAATTGTTGAATATAATAGAATCAGAGGTATGGAAGGGGAGTGAACCGACGATTCTTGGGGAAAAGGGGAGAGGGGTGTGTGGGAAGAGACTGAACATAGACTGTGCATCTATGGATGAGGACAATGGGGGGTGGGGAAAGGGCAGAGGGTGGAGGGTCTCTCATCTTCTGGGACCCCCAAAGGGAACCTGGTGGAGGAGAGCAATGGGGCGGGGGGGATGAACATTTGTAATAATATGAACAATAAAAATTTATTTTAAAAAAAAGAAAATGATTTGTGCATTTTACTGTATGTAAATTATCTCAACAAAACACTGTATTTAAACAAAAAAATAGCCTAGATTCTAGATAAATGCTATGCAATAAAGTTAGTCCACAGTGTATTTAGGATCTATGATAAGGAGCTTGCACCACAATGCATTTCCTTGCTATGAAAACAGTGTTAACTGTACTAAATAGTGGGTTGAAATAAGCTGTATTAGTAGTGACACCATTTGACTTACATTCCCCTGAAAGCTCCTTACCTCCACCTGAGCTGGAAGGAGCTCTGCTGTAGAGACAAGCCAATTGTGGTGGTGGCTGAAGGGGAGAGGGAGCGAATGGAAGGCCACAGAGATGACAGACATGAGGGTCAGGAAAGGCCTTTGGTGAGAAGCAATAGAGAAACCAAGGAAAATGAGAACATTTTAAAATAATGATATTCATTTAGACTACTTTATGGGAGAAAAGGAGAAAGAAAAAAAAAACAAACAGAGAAAGTGAAACGATTTAAATAAAATAATAAGATGGCAGAATGAAGTCCCAGTATATCAATAAATGCAACATAAAGGGACGAAACTCACAGGTTAAAAGAAAAAGCCTACATTTAAAAAATAATAATAACCTATTTTCTATGTGTCAAAAAATTTTACAAGGCTAAAAAATATGTAAATAAAACTGGTGAAATATACTATTATCGGAAAAAAGAGGCCTTAAGACAAAAAGCACAATGAGTAACTATAATAAAGATGGTGAACTAAGAAATGTCAGGTACTAAGTGGCTTATTGCTGCCATCTGCTGGACACAATGTTCATTTCTATTTCAATCAGTCACTTTAGAAAGTCGTAGTAATAAGAAAGCACATAAGGCCCTAACTGGTTTGGCTCAGTGGATAGAGCATTGGCCTGCAGATTGAAAGGTTCCAGGTTCGATTCAGGTCAAGGGCTTGGTTGTGAGCACATTCCCAGTAGGAGGTGTGTAGGAGGCAGCTGATCGATATTTCTAACTCTATTCCTCTCTGTAAAAAATCAAAAAAATATATTTTTAAAAACCCACAAAACAAAAACATTCAAAGAAAGAAAAAAAAAAAAAAAAGCAATTAAGGCCCTAAGTCATACTCTTTTCTTAATTTCCTTCATCTAATAGCATAGAAACAGTCTCTCTGAATTAAAACTGTATCCTCTCTCTGTTTGTGAAACTTAAGCCTTTGGTAACGATGCTTATTTTTTCCAAGTTACAGGTTTATCTATATAATAAAAACGCAGTGGTCATAATGCCATAACGACCAAAGACCAGTCACCAAGAGGTTGCATGTGCAACAAGGCGTGCGTGGCTGGGTGGGTTTCATGTGCAGCAAAGCGCACACAGGTGGACAGGACTTAACTCTGGGTCCCACAGCGCCAGCAGGACTCGGGGGTCCCTGGTCTCGCGTGATTTCCCATGCTGGGTCATTAGTATGAGTATAAAGAATTACATTGCCTGACCCTGGATGGCAAGGTACAGTAGTCGGCCTGCACATCACACATACCTGGGTTGATCAATCATTGTCTGTCTGTCTGTCTCTTCTTGACCCTCTCTCTCTCTTACCTCCCCTCCTCCTTCCACTCTCTCTGAAAATCAATGGGAAAAAGTATATGCCCTCTAGTGAGGATTAACAACAAAATTACATTGCCTGGAATTTAGTAAATGCATAAAGACTACCAATTTCCTATATACCTACTGGAAAACCATATATTTACTACTATTTATTAAGTATAATGAGTCCCTTTAAATATACCAACTACACTTTACTCATAGAGCATATCATACACATTACTTGCAATGTTTCTTAAAATTTGCATGTCTAGATGAATAGCAGGTCTTCTAGTACTCATCCATATCTGGCTTCATTGCTTTTCAGACAACAGGAAAATTTCTTAGTTCATAACACTAGTTTGGCTCAATAGTTTTATGTGCAAGTTCTATGTGCCATCTGCAGGCCAAAATAAGTAATTGCACATGTTAGACCCATAGGCATTCTTCCTCTATCACAATGACAAGACAGAACCTCTAAAGGAAACGGTAAAGCCCCAAGGTTAAGACAGCTTAGAACACGCACGACAGCTACCCGAGAGTTGTTCATATCTACAACTGATTTTGTAAGAATAAAAAATAATTTTTTATTGAATTAAGCCCTGAGAGTTGGCTCTTAATGTTACCTGATGGTTTCTCAACAGAAGCACTACTGACATCGTGGGTAGGATACATCTTTGCTGTGGGTGCTTTTCTGTGCGTTAGGAGCATTCACCAAAGAATGGCAACATTAAGCAGCATTCCCGGTGTCTACACTCAATTTTTTGATCAGATCTCAACATTGCCCCCACCACCACCACCACTTTGAGAAGCATTAGCCTATCTTGATGTCTCTATGTATATGTGTATTACAAAGATGTGTATGAAAGTATATTTAATTCACATGTCACATGACACAAATATATGCTTTACAGTATATAAAGATCAGATATTTAACAGGCCCTTAACATATATAAATTTCCATTCTCCAACTTGGAGAGTTAATTCAGTACCTAAAAAATAACCTAGTCAGTATCACGAGTCTCTCTGCAGTAAGATAAACCATTCCAAAAGTGTATAGAAACCATACGTACTATGCTATTCATTTCGGAGGACTCATAGCTCCCAACTGGGTGGACATTTCCAATGGGCTCCAAGCCCTCTTCATCCCACATGTATGTTCCATCAGAGCTATCAGATGGAGAGAGTTCAAATGAAGAACCAGCTCTGAAATCAGTATCTGGTGAAACCAAGTTACTCCCAGAAGTAGGTTTTGTACCTTCACTCCTGTCTTCAATTGATTTTTTTTAAAAGAGAGAGAAAACAGTTATTAATTCACAAAAATATAATTATTTTTCAGGTTCCAAAAATATAACTTATTTTTATAAATATTATAAGATAAAAATGTGATATATTATAGCAAAAATCATTAATAAATATAGCATTTTCTAACTTCTAAACAATAAATAAATTCAGAAGTAAAATCTCAAAAATAACCTATTGAAATGTTTACCAATATAAATAAAATTCACTGAGCCATCTTTCACTTCTGCAACATTTCTAGAAATGAAAGTAAAGCCTAATATTCCTTTAATAACTCCTAATATATTTACATTTAAACGCTGGCTGGGAAACTCCTTCCCCCGTGTATATCATTTAAGTTCACAGTTGCCTCCTTATCAATAGGAAACAAGTTCTGCAGGCAGTCACTCCTAACAGAAGATTCTCAGGCAGTCACGGGTTCTGTACATCTCTAAGTATGGCCTAGTGCCTTGACCAGGCCACATGCCTTACCCTTCAGTTTGTTCTATTTTCAGATTATATGGGCACACAGATAAATTTTCTGTGGCTTTTAGTGCTAAGATAACCAAAAATAAATGTTTAACATGTGCCATCTCAGTTTCCTCAATTAAAAAAAATAAAGGTTTTCTGAAAGTATAAACTATAGTTCTGGCTGGTTTGGCTTAGAAGATAGAGCATCAGCCTATGAAGTGAAGAGTCCCGGGTTTGATTACGGTCAAGGGCACTTGCCAGAGTTGTAGGCTCGATACCCAGTAGGGAGTCGTGCAGGAGGCAGCCAATCAATGATTTCCTCTAATTGTTGATATTTTTCTCTCTCTCTCCTCCCTTCCTCTCTGAAACCAATAAATACATATATTTTTTTAAAAACATTAACTATAAAAAGCTTGCTATAACAAGAAATCTAAGTCTTCCATTAAAAAAATTAAAATTTCCTAGGATAAGAAAATTCTTTAGATTAGACATAACTGCTCATTTACCTTTTTTTTCACTCTTTTTTTTTTTTTAATATATTTTGATTTTTTACAGAGAGGAAGGGAGAGAGATAGAGAGCTAGAAACGTCGATGGAGAGAGAAACATCGACGAGTTGCCTCTTGCACACCCCCTACCGGGGATGTGCCCGCAACCAAGATAAATGCCCTTGACCAGAATCGAACCCGGGACCTTTCAGTCAGCAGACCGACGCTCTACCACTGAGCCAAACCGGTTTCGGCAGTATAACTTTACTCTTAACAAATAGCAATGATCTACTACCCCTAAGAAAAGAGATGGTTTAAAATGGCATGCCACCTGTTGGAAGAAGTGGGGGCAGGGAGCTTTTTGAAGTAGGTAGGAATAAGCCTGTGTGGGACAGCCAAAACAGAAAAAGGTAAGAAACTTTAGGATAATGTTTTCATTGATGTTATACATAAAATGAAAAATAGGATGGGGAACAAAAGTCACAAGAAAGGAAAATGTTTCTATTTTATCTAGATCCATCCTCCATGAAATTGATAGTTTCATGGAATTAATCAGAAGATAATCCTAAATATAACTTCAGTTATATAATCTAGGAGAAAGCAAATAAACTTAAGGATATTAATATTTACCAGAGACACTTTTATTCATCCACTCATCAGCTTTACTGAAGGATTTTTCATTTTCCTTGGGGGAACCAAATATATCCATTGGTGGTGTATTTTTATGCTTTTCTTCTTTGTGAGAATTTTCCTCTGGAGTTACTGTAGCTCTGTTGGAGTCTTCTAAGTCTATAAAATCATCACTAAAGTCTTCGCTTAAATCATTCTTATCAGAAGATGACAAAGAAGATAAGGAAATGTCATCCACATCATCATTCAGATATCTAATTTTAGCATCATGCTTCATGGTCTGGCCATTTTCTGTTCTATCACTATTATTTTCAGTTAGTCCTGGGTCCTTGTTGGTAGCTCTGTCCTTAGCCAAAAGTTCAGTATCTTCCCCTACACATGTGCCAGCAGGTGAATTTTTATTACCATCAACTGTGATAGTCCCAGAAAATGGAGATTTGCTAGATTTCAGTAGAGAGGGATGGACCATCCTATATCCCAAAGTGGAAGCTACACCTGGGCCATTTGATAACGCCAACTTCTTTCCACCAGCAGCATAAGGCCTATTAAATCCATACCCTAAATGTTCATGCCCATTGAGAAGTTCAGACTGCTGGGAATTTCTTGTTAGCATACTTGATCTCAGAGGTATTCTAATGGGTAGATGTTGATTCTGATAAGGCTTAAGATCTGCAGCTCTATTGAAGGAATGTGATCTGGTTATAGATGAAGGTGGAAAGAATGAATTCTGAATGGAATGTGAAAAACTCTGTGATCTTACCATTTTTTCACAAGTAAGAGATTTAATATTATCTAGGGATTGTGCTAAGCTTTCTCCAGAACTGCTTCTGGTAGCACAGGAGTTTGCTCTAGGCCTCTGTATGCTACTAGCTGATCGATTCACATAAAACCCACTCAACTGTGATGTTGGAGCACTGACTAGAGAATATGAAGTCCTTCCTAATATTGTGCCTTTGGTGAATTTACCCAAACTGGATGGTCCAGATAAAGACTTTTGTTTTAATTCCTCTGTAGATGACCCAAACATGGTAGATGGCTTTGCTAAGTTTGATGGAAAAGAAACACCTTTCAAATCTCCCTTTATCCCATTTTTAGCAAATATTCCTTGAGCAGGTGGATGTTTTGCAGGATCAATTACTTTATCATGTGAACTTTGAGTATCATTAGCTTCCTCAGCACTTGGTGTACTAAGCTGGTATTTAGCTGCTGTTCTCCAATTAAATGAATGGGATAATTGACAATCAGAGCCATTATTTTTTATGTAACTTTTGATGCTGCTTGTTTTGGAAGTTCCCAATAAATTAACAGGTGTCCCAGTTGGCATTGGCTGCAGTGTACTTCTTACAGATTTTGTTCCATACTTTGGCAACTTGGAACCCAAATATGTCTTGATTTGTGTTTTTTCTTCCATGAGCTATAAAGTACATTTGTTCTTAAAATTTGACAGAATCTGAGGAGAGAATAAAAATAGATTAAACATTCCTAAATAAAGATAATTACATTGATTGTTACATAATATGAATACATCCTATCTAATAAAAGAGTAATATGCAAATTAACCATAACTCTGCTTCACCAATAAGACATGCCCAAATGCTAATCAGGCATGAGTATGCAAATTAATCCAACCAAGATGGATTCGGCCACAGAGAGATCAGGAGGAAGGCTCGGGTTTCCCCTGTGATGGAGGACACCAAGCTTTCCGCACACCCTGGCTGGCCCAAGTCTCTGCTTAAGGATACAAAGTTTCAATTATAGAAGTTAAATAAATCCCAACAGAAATGGCTGCCACCACAGAGCAAGCAGAAGGCTTGGCTCCGCTCCAGGCTACAAAGTTTCAATTGCAGAAGATAAATAAATCCTAGATACCAGAGACTCCACTTGGGTCCCCAGGGGGGCATGGCAGGCCTGCAAACCACCACAGGCCCCTCACCCAGGCCAGGCCACATCCCAAGGGAATCCCCACCCACCCTGATCCCGGACACACTTTCAGGGCAAACCAGTTGGCCCCCACCCATGCTCCAAGCCTCTATTTATCTAATGAAAGAGTAATGTGCAGATTGATCATCACTCCAATACACATGATGGCTGCCCCCATGTGGACACAAGATGGCCACCACATAAGTTGGTGGAACCAGACCTGCAAAGGAGGGCAGTAGTTGGTGATCAGTCCAGAAGAGGAGGGAAGTTGGGACAAACAGGCTGTCGGGGGAACAGTTAGACATCAATCAGGCTGACAGGGAAGTGGTTAGAGGGTGATCAGGCTGGCAGGCAGAAGTGGTTAGGGGCAATCAGGAAGGCAGGCAGGCAAGCAGTTGGGAGCCAGCAGTCCTGGATTGTGAGAAGGATGTCCGACTCGCCATTTAGGCCCGGTCCTGGTGGGATCAGGCCTAAACAGGCAGTCCCTCGAGGGGTCCCAGATTGAAGAGGGTGCAGGATGGGCCAAGGGACATCCCCAACACACCATACATGAATTTCATGCACCGGACATCTAGAATTCTTATATAATTAAATGTGGCAAAGCCCAAAAGCTACTCATGATTCTTATAAGACTCTTAATGAACACTTTTATAAACCTAGACTATGGATGATAGCAAAATCAATAATAAAATTAGAATACCAAAGACTATTAAAAACAGCAACAAAAAACATACTTCTATAGCATATCTTAATTTTTACCCAAAATATTTTTTTCACTTTGGGTACTATCTCCTTTAAAAATACTAACGTGATTTTTTTTTTTTTATATAAGCATACATTATCTTATAGGAACTATAATAAGTTTTTTTAAACTTTCATTATTCAAGTCATTAGAAGGATGTAAGAAAAGAATACAATAGCCCCAAAAATCTGATAGCATTAAAGGCTGAGATATCAGCTGTCATTTAAAAAATATATATTTTATTGATTTTTTACAGAGAGAAAGGAATAGGGATAGAGAGTTTGAAACATCAATGAGAGAGAAACATCGATCAGCTGCCTCCTGCACACCCCCTACTGGGGATGTGCCCACAACCAAGGTGCATGCTCTTGACTAGAATAGAACCTGGGACCTTTCAATCTACAGGCATCTGACACTCTATCCACTGAGCGGAACCTGTTAAGGCTCAGCTGTCATTTTAGGCAACAATCTCAAAATAATTTTTATCCATAATATAAATAGACACTCTGTTTAGTGCCAGTGTTAAGAAGTATAATGATTTAATAAAGTTGATTAGTCCATTAATCTGAACCTCTCTATTTTAAAGGTAATACAATAAACACAAAAAGGTTAAATGCACACACAAAGACATAAAACTAGAAACAACAATGTCTTCTACTTCAGTAACTGTTTATGATATTTATGACATGACATATGATGAGGTTAAAAAGATAAGATAAAAAATATTAAAATGGGTTGGAGGATCCAGGATGGCAGCTCAGGTAGACACCTAACCGCAGCAGCACACAACAATTTCAATGGAATACAACTAAAATGTAGAGTGGACATTGCCCAGAGCTACAGGTAGTCGACTGACTGAAAATTCTACAACAAGAAGGAAAAAGAAAACCAGACAGAAAATCAGAGGAGCTGAAAAATCCTAAGGTACAGAGACATGCTGCGCGCACGCACGCACACGAGCAGAGAGGACGCAGCCGGAGAGGAGAGAAGGCTGGGTGCCTGCCTGGCGTTCCCTAGCAGGAAGGAAATAAAAACCCCGGCCTGGGCTGAACCCCAGAACCGGCAGCGCTGAGCTCCAGTTCTGGGCCAGAGCCTGGGGACCCAGGCTCGGGCAGGGGGAGACGGGGCTGTGAGGCGGAATCCCAGGGGAGCGGCGAAAAGCAGAGCCCCCGGAGTCGCACACATTGCGCGCAGAGGATGGAATGTTGACTCTGATGCTGGATTGCCCTGGCGGGAAGAAACAAAACCTCCGGCGGTGCTGAGCCCACTCCTGACTGCTCTGAACTCCAGTTCTGGGCCAGACCCTGGGGACCCAGGCTCGGGCAGGGGGAGACGGGGCTGTGAGGTGGAGTCCTGGGGGAGCGGCGAAAAGCAAGTCCCTGGAGTCGCACTCATTGTTGACTCTGATGCTATTCGCCCCTAGCAGGAAGGAGAAAAAAAGCTCCAGATTGGAGGAACGCGACTAGGAGCAGGAGCCCCTGCCGGACACCAGCCAGCCGGGCGCCAGCAAGGAGCTGGGCGACGGGGCCCCCAGGGGGTGGGGGGTGCCCCTGGGCCTTCAACCACTGAGCGCAGGCCACGGAGCCGAGGCCAGGGGCTGCTTCCTGGGCGGCGCCGACCCCTGCAATGGGCTGAAGCAGCACAGGAGCCCGCGGAGAACAAAGGGGTGCCACAGGCCAACCTGCTGAGCTTCCAGGACAAGGAGGAAGAAACCGAAGAAATTTTCAATGTGAAGAAATCAAGTGAGAGCAAAAGATAGTAAAAATACTTAAGAAAGAATACAAAGAAGATCTTGAAAAATCGAAGACTAAGTCAGAACTCAACTCAGCAGCCAACATTGCAACATAAATGCGTTCTAAAAAAAAAAAAAAAAAAAAAAAGGACAGAATGTTGGAACGGCGGCGGCCAGGCACAAGGCAGTGGCAGCCGGGCCGGAGCAGCAACAGCCAGGCCCCAGAGCAGCAGCAGCCAGAACCAGAGCAGCAACACCCAGGCCCGGAGAAGCTAGGCCCGGAGAAGCTAGGCCCAGAGCAGCCGGGTCAGGAGCAGCCAGACCCAGAACATCAGCAGCCAAGCCCGGAGCATCCAGGCCGAGAGCTGCCAGGCTCGGAGCGGCTGGGCCCGGGGCAGCCCAGCCCAAAGCAGCCGGGTCGGGTGCGGCCAGGCCTGGAGTAGCAGCTGCCAGGCTGGGAGCGGCCAGACCCGGAGCGGACAGGCCCGGAGCAGCAGCTGCCAGGCCTGGATCAGCCAGGCCCAGAGCGGCCGGGCCCAGAGAAGCCGGGCCCAGAGTAGCCGAGTCAGGTGCGGCCAGGTCCGGAGCAGCAGCAGCCATGCCCGGAGCAGCCAGGTCGGGAGCGGCAGTGGCCAGACCCGGAGCAACTGGTTGTGGAATGGACCAGAGCAACAGAGGCCAGACCCAGAGCAGCCAGGCCCAGAACAGCTCGCTCCTCTCCTGCCTCCGCCCCAAGGCTGCCTCTCAGACATGGCTGGAAACTTCTGGGGTAACTTGAGGGTCTGCTGAATCAAATGAGGAAGGCTTAGATCTGGATGTGAGTTAGTATAGCGCTGGGTTGTTGATCTGTGAGTGCCTTGTGTGGGGCCTGGATGAGGTTGGTTGATCTACTTGGAAATGTCTTTTGTGTGAAGTGTATCCTTGGGCATGTGGAGGTATTATTGATTTGAGAAAATGCTAAGTAACTGATTTACTATCTGAAAAATTTAAAGTTCTGAAAGTTTAAGGTCTCTTGCCAAAAAGAGGTTTTAAAGCTAACACCTTAATTTTAATGGAGAAAGGGAAAGACAAGCCCTTCCCACCCAGAACAGGTAATCCAATTCCAACCAGCAGCTAGGTTTAAACAATGTGTCCATTTACACTTGAATGGCTAAGCCTTTTGATAGCCTAAGGGCAAGTTTACATGTAAACAAGTTTGCTCTCAATTCCCAGGGCAGGAAAAAAAACAAGGATTAAAATTATTAGATTTTAAATTTATTCTTAGAAGTGTAAAAGTTTATTAATTAAAAACAACAACAACAACAACAAAAAGGAGATTGAAAATCCTGATGAACAAATAATAGCGGTTCATTGTAGTAGAGTTGGCGATATGGGAGGGGAGTGGACTGACTGTTGGGGGGAGGGGGGAGACACTGAACATAAACTGTGCACCTATGGATGAGGACAATGGGGGGTGGGGAGCTGGGGTGGGAACCTGGTGGAAGGGGGAAGAAATGAGGAACCTTTGTAATAATATGAACAATAAAGATTGATTAAAAAAAAAAAAAAAATATATATATATATATATATGTTTACCCTAATGTTAAAATACGGTCATTATATGTTTATTGCAGTTATATACAAATTTTATAAAAGCATACCCAAGAGAATGCAAATGAAAGAAATATGCATGCTTTAAGGTCATTGATATTTTTAAGCTTAGTATCTTATATTGTTTTTAATTTGTTAATTTTATTTAGTTAAAAATTTGGTTCCAAGTCATCCCTGACCTTTAGAATTATCAGTTTTAAAGTGCATATGTGTTATGTCAAAAATAATATTTAGGAAATCACACAGACTTACAAGTAAAGATGGTAGGCTGAAGCAGAATAATCAAATTTCCTGTCCCCAATAACTAATAAAAAGGAAAAATATACATACATATGTATGTAGGTGTGAATGTGTGTATTATTTATTTTTAGCCAAAAATCCAGCTGCCCTGGCCATGTGGCTCAGTTGGTTGGAGCGGCATTGTGTGCACTGAAGGGTCATGGTACAAATCCTGTTCAGGGCACATACTCCAGGTTGCGCTTTCAATCCCCAACCAATTGATATTTCTCTATCACATCCATGTTTTTCTTTCTTCTGTCCTCTCTCCCTAAAATTAATGGAAACAGCCCTAACTGGTTTGGTTCAGTGAATAGAGCATCGGCCTGTGGTCTGAAAGGTCGGTCCCAGGTTTGATTCAGGTCAAGGGCATGTACCATGGTTGTGGGGGCACATCCTCAGTGGGGGATGTGCAGGAGGCAGCTGATTGATGTTTCTCTCTCATGGATGTTTCTAACTTTCTATTTCTCTCCCTTCCTCTCAGTACAAAATCAATGAAATATATATTTTTTAAAAAGTTAATAAATTAACAATGGTGACTCACCTCCATTATTAAAAAAAAAAAAAAAGAAAGAAAGAAAGTAGTGGCCAGAAACATTCTGTATAGTATGCAGTATGGTCTGGCTCCTATCCTCGCCTGATTACACTTCCTGGAAGCAATAATGAGAAAAATGGGTGAGGGAGTAAACCTTGAAAGTTTTAATAACTATCTTCTAGTTTGGAGAGAAATATCCAATTTGGCATGGACACCAGAACCTGTTTAATTGCAAGTTGTGGGAAGGGTCTGAGCCCCTGAAAAGATACTATACCTCAGCAGGGTAGAAAGAGCCAGGAAAAGACACAACAAGTTCTAAAGACACAAGAAGGAGATCCTAAGGCAGAGCTATCCCCCCAATACCACCTATTCTAAACAGAGAACCACACCAAGCTCAGAAGTGTAGTCAGGGGGTCCAGTGAAAGGAGGAAACAAAGTCACAGCTAATTAACCCATAGTTCCTCAGGGCAAACTTGCAATCTTGTCTTGTCCGGCTAAGCCTTTACCAAGATAAGAAGGAATGGCCATTCAACTATACAAACAAGGGGTGAGAGGAAGGGGAGAAACAAAGGACAATAGCAAGAGAAACAAAGAAAAAGCCCAATCTGAAAGAAAACATAAAAATGAAAGTGAGGAAATCCCCAGTGAGTTCTGTGGATGGGAGGGCCACATGCTGGCTGATGGCTCAGGGGAGGCCTGCAAACTCTTATAAAGTCCTCATAAAGGATGATGGTCTGAAATTAAACTAAAAACAGTGATGGTGGGTAGTCACTCCTAGGGCTGTATCTTCCCAGACAAGGTCAGCCTTTACCTTAACTGAGCCTGTTATCTGGTTTTTGTTTTGTTTTTTTTTCATCTAAGATAACCTATCCTTGAAATGTCTGGGTAACTTGTAACTCCCCTTTTTCTGGACCCCTTGGGGCACAACCTAATATGCCTGGGCACAGAACAGATATCACAAATTCCTTCATTATCATTGCTATCCTGTTAGTTGTTGACTGTTAACTATCCTGTACTCACCTAAGAAATGTGTCTATCATTTTACTTTCTATCCAATCCCAGAGGTTCTCCCCGCCCCACTCCCAATGCCACTTAGTTTTTCCCACCTCCCTAATCTATTGCCAATGGACTTCATGTTGAGGTCAGGGCCCAGGGCACATGCTGGTGTGTCAATCCCTACGTGGGGACATGCAGAAGGCAGCCAATCAATGATTCTTTCTTATATTGAAGCTTCTCTGTCTCTCACCCTGTCCTTTCCTCTCTGAAATCAATAAAAATATATTTCAAAAATGTTTAGGATCATTGTGTTTTTGATAAATTAACTTTTATATCTGTAATTTGACTTTCTTGATCTCTGTTAATATTATATGCTCTGAAATTTACTTTGATATTAATTTAATCTTTCCAGATTTGATTTATGTAATCACGGTGTCTTTCTAGCTTTTTACCTTTAATTGGCCTGTTTATTTATATTTACAGTTAGTTTATTAGAAACTTATAGAATCTAGCATTTTTATCCAATCTGGTGTATTGGGATCATTTACATTTAATTTCATAACCCTGTGGGGGTTTTTTTCATCTTGGCTAACTGTAGAAATTCTTTCGATTAATGACATTAAAAATATAAGAAATTCCAATATGCATTCAAAGTTATAATCTTGTCCACTTTATTCAGGGAATGAATTAGATGAAAGTCGTACAATTTAATTTTCAGGCTATCTTGAAATGTTTAATGAGTTAAAGTATAATTACCTATCTGCTTAATAGTCTGTTTTTCATTAGTTTTTGAAATGTATTCACTTTAATTATTAGTATTTTACATTTTAAAATATGTTTCTTCATTGTAAGTGTTCAACTCTTTCTGAAGGTTCAGTTTCTCTCCAACCATAGTGATTTGTTATGACATTACATCAGATTTCTCCAATTTCAAGATGAATTGGGACATAACTATCACTTATTCAAATGTCAAAAAGTAAGCCAATTAAAGGGGGGAAAGAATTCAGTGCTAAAAAAGACAAGAACCTTATTTTTAAAGTTTCTTCAACTTTTTTGGTGTGTCACATAGGTATAACTAGATGGCTTACAAATTTTCAAAACAGTTTATATTGAGGAGAAAACTGGCCTTACAAGGTGTAGCAGGCCATAAAAACTGTCAACAGTGCACTGCCCTGGTGGGGGGAGGGGGGGAGGGATCATTATCGCTGGCCCCAGGACAGATCATTGGATATGGCCTGGGGACCCCCAAAACCTGGGAGCCTTCCTGTAAGCCCACAAAAAGGGGCAGGACCATAACTGCAAGACAAAGACCCCAGAAGATTATAAAAAGTGAAGCCCTCTGCCCTAACCAGTGTGGCTCAGTGGATAGAGCCTCAGTCTGTGGACTGAAAGGTCCCAGGTTCGATTCAGGTCAAGGGCATATACCTTGGTTGCAGGCACATCCCCAGTAGAGGGTGTACGGGAGGCAGCTGATGGATGTTTCTCTCTCATCCATGTTTCTACTCTCTATCCCTCTCCCTTCCTCTCTGTAAAATTCAATAAAATATATATTTTTTAAAAAGTGAAGCCTTCTGTGTGTTTCTTCACTCTGATTTGGAAATTATTCCCATAGTCCACTAATATTAATAAACGGGGTCCCTCCCGTTCTCTAGGAAACATGATTGGTATTTCTTTGATCTGCAACAACATAACCCACTCCTCCTTTGACGTAAGGTATAAAACAAGGTGAACAAAAAACACCATTCTCTGGAACAGCGGTTTCCAACCTTTCAGATCTCACGGACCACCTGTTGGCAACCACTGCTCTGGAGTATTATCCCCAATCCATTGAGATTCTGCTTCCCGGAAATTGTCGGCAGAGTGGCTCACCAAAATTCTTTACAGGTTTGAATGTTTTTACATTAACAGTTCTTTGTAACAGAGAACAATCTACTGAGAACATACATTTACTAAAGCAAAGCTTCAATGACTGAAGACGGCTGCAGAGAACTGGAGGCTGCATGCACTTGCTCCCAGTCAGGGCGTGGGTTTACAGCTAACATATTGCACAATCAACTTGAGAAACCAAGAGAAGTGTAGCTAAGTGGACATATCTCTAAGGAGCACTGAAGAAACAACATATAGACTAGCAAGAAGGGAGTCGTGGAAAGGTGGAGCTCTTGGAGCAAGTGCTCCAGCCGAGAAGCCCAGTGATATTGCCTGCAAAGTTCCCTCCCCTTGAGATGTGGGGTCTCAACACCACGCAGGGGTCCCAAACCCAGAGCAGCAGAGAGTGAAATAAGAGCCCACATAACATATTTCATAAGCAGAGGGAACCATGGAAACCATCCTCCCAGTGAAGGAACAGCCCAGTGAGATGTTCCCTCTGGGGTCTGACTACTGGAAAGGCTGCACTGCAATGTTCGGTTCGTTGAGGGGCCTGTGGGCTGCACAGCAATGATCCTGAAGGACCCTCTACTTTCCTGAAAGGCATTGTGCAGAGCCGCAGAGTGACTAACCTGCTTGGCTTGGGGAAATAGGAAAGGATTCTCCCACCTCAGGTGCGAGGTTGGAACCTCTTCCCTCACTTGTGGAATCTCCCCGACTACTCAATCCTGTGGGGCTAGTGCACAGAGGAGCAGGCAGGTTAGGGTGGGCCTGCACTGCGGAGAGCTGAGAGGACTAGTGGAGCTGGGAATGTCAGCCCGTTTTGCTGAGACTAGAGCTGGGAGAGGTCTGAGCCTGCACGGGTCTGTTTTCTAACCCTTCCTGCTTGACCTGTGGCATGTGGACACTGATTCCATGCAGAGCTGGGATTTTTGGACTGTGTCCCCTGAGAAGACTTCTGTCGGAAGATGGATGAGCAAGTGTTGGGCTTTTTAACTCCACTGTTGGGAGGCTGATCTGGATTCTCTGTGAGTTCAGCCAGGCAGCCTTGGGAAGTCGAGATAGAATCTGTCTTCCTGTCCTTCAGGATGCAAACCCCACTCCCGAAAGGAGGCTGGTTTGGCTCTGTGAAGTTCCAGATATCCCCAATGGGTTCCCTCACCAGACACAGTTCTGTGGGGGAAGGGAAGCAGCTCAGAACGGGCCATTCCAAGTGTGCGACCAGGAGGGAGTGCTTAGCACTCCTGCGAGCTGGGCTAGCAACATCCTCACCCAGAGATACTTTCCTCAACCCCCTGAGCCCAGGGCAGCTGCAACTGCTCCTGCAGAGAAGACTGCAGGCGGAGCCAGCCTGAGTCTGCAGCAGGACACCTTAGGGGGAACGAGAGTTGAAGTCTCTGGGAGAGACTGAGGAATTTGGCTTTAAAGCAGAAACTAATTTACGCTCATGAAGTGCTTGACTGTAATATCTAAGCGGGGCAAGACACTAGCCAGAGCTAGGCTAGCCTGGGTCCACTCTAAAGACTTTGTTCTGGGAGAGAACCAAGATGGCGGCCTATTTAAACACCTAGGCTGCCGCCTTGCACAACAATTTCAAAACAACAACTAAAATCAGAAGGGACATCATCCAAAAACACAGGAAGGCTGGCAGAGTGGGAAATCTACAACTAGAAAGGAGAGAGGCTCACGGATTGGATTGGGAGCCGCAAAGCGCTGAGGTAGGATGGCGCATGAGCAGAGAGGAAATGCGGCCGAATGCCTGGCTGGTGGGAGGGGAAAGGAAGCCCCCGATTGGACTGAACCCTTTCCGACTATACTGAACTACAACACCAGCCGAAATTCCGTGGACCCAGGCTCATACGGGGGGAGACCAGACTGTAGAGAAAGGCACCTGGAGACTCTAAGACTGGGAGACTGAGGGAGCCAGGAGCAGCAGCGGACAGGGTCTACAGTGGCGCACGAGTGAATGCGCACAGAGAGGTCTGACCCAGAGGTTGCCACGGCCTCTCTATATTGGAAGGAGTCAAAAGCTCCAGACTACAGAGACCCAACTCAATTCCAGGCGAGACCTTGGGGCACCCACACCCTTGCATGGGGAATCTGGACAGTCAGGTAGAAACTCAGGGGAGGAAGCCGTGTCTGAAGCAGCGTCGCTCAGGGAATGTTGATTGGCAGCTAAGGGGCAGCTGAACTCTTAAGGAAGGTAAGGAAGGGTCCGCTGGACAGGATTTCCTGACCAAGCGGTCAGCACTGCAGCTGCAGCAGCGAGCTCTCCCTGAGCTATGGGCTCGGAGGGAAGGCTGCGCCATCTTACCAGGAGAGGAGCTTCTCTGAGGCCTGGAAAACCCACAGCGGAGGAGTGCATCGAGCAGTTGTGATGCGTCAAATCGGCGCAAGCACGTGGATTCAAGGGAGTTCTTCAATCACCCACAGAAAGGAGAAGGAACACCACATAACCAGACATCCTGAAAAGAGACACCATGGGGAGACAGAGAAATAGCCCGCACGTGAAAGAAAAGCAGGCATCACCAGAAAAGGAAGTAAACGAGTCAGAGGCATGCAGCCTACCAGAGCAAGAATTCAGAGTAATGATCATAGATGGCTAAAAAGAATGGGAGAGAAATTTGACAATAACCAAGAAGAAATGAGGAAGAACCATGAGGAATTGAAGAAAAATCATGACGAATTGAAGAAGAACCAAGAGGAATTGAAGAACAAAAAGGAATTGAAGAACCAAGAAGAAATGAAAAATGACATCACTACCATGAAGAACTCAATAGAAAGCATCAAGAATAGACTAGATGAAGCAGAGGACCACATCAGTGAGCTAGAAGACAAGATGGAAAAAAATACCCAATTAGAGCAGCTTCTAGAAAAAAAAAGATTAAGAAGCAGGAGGAGAGCCTACGGGAGCTTTGGGACAATACAAAACAAAATAATATTCGAATAATAGGGGTTCCAGAAGGAAAGGAAACTGAGGTAGACATGGAAAAAGTATTTCAAGAAATAATGACAGAAAACTTTCCCAAGATAGAGAAGAAAAAACCCACACAAATCCAAGATGCTCACAAAGTCCCAAGCAAAATGAATCCCAGAAGACAGACACCAAGGCATATTATAATTAAATTGGCAAACAACAACGACAAAGTAAGAATCCTAAAAGCAGCCAGAGAGACAGAAAGATACATACAAAGGAACCCCCATCAGACTACCAACTGATTTCTCAACAGAAACATATCAGGCCAGAAGGGAAAGGGATGAAATATACAAAGTCATGCAAAGGAAGGGTCTGAATCCAAGAATACTGTACCCAGCAAGGCTATCAATCAAAATTGAAGGGGAAATCAGGAGCTTCACAGACAAAAAAAGACTGAAGGAATTTATCTCCACCAAACCAGCAATGCAAGAAATGCTAAAGGGTCTATTGTAAAAATAAAGAAATAGGAAGTGAAGAAGTAACACGGGTATAGAATAAAAATGGCGTCAAATGAGTACCTATCAATAATAACCTTAAATGTAAATGGATTAAATGCTCCAATCAAAAGACATAGGGTGTCAGATTGGATAAGAAAACAAGACCCATACATCTGTTGTCTACAAGAAACCTACCTCAGAAAAAAAGACGCACACGGACTGAGGGTGAAGGGATGGAAACTCAGGGGAGCCGTGGAAGGCAGAGGTCAGGCGGAAACTCAGGCAAGCGCACCAAGGCAGGGTTGACAGGAAGCCAAAACTGTCAGCTCAGCCCTGAGACTACACCCCATCCAAGCTGAGCGCAGAGGCTTTTGCAATTTTGCAAGTCTGATCCTATAAGACTGTCTATAATACAGAAGGTATCCCAGAGTAGACACAGGTGATACTCACATCCAATTGACCTGAAGGTCAATTCCTCCCAGGGATACCAACAACAATCAAGATTTAACTACAACAAGACTGTACACGCAGTCCACAAAGAAGAGCACCAAGAGGTTTACCTCGGGTAACAGGGGAGGCCTACCCACTGGGCCATATAGGACACCAAACACACAAAGCCATCCTACCAACTCTGGGAAGCAGTGAAAATGCCGAGACAAGGAAACAGATCTCAAACGAAAACAAAAGACTGGATATAGAGTTCAAAACCACGAACAAAAGACTGGATATAGAGTTCAAAACCACGGTTATAAGGTTTTTCAAGAATTTCCTAGAAAAGGCTGATAAATTTAATGAGGTCCAACTAGAAATTAAACATAAACTGACCAAAATAAAAAATATTATATAGAGATCCAACAGCAGTCTGGAGGAACACAAGAATCAGGTCAAAGATTTGGAATACAAAGAGCCAAAGGACACTCTTCTGGAAAAGCAAGAAGAAAAAAGAATCCAGAAAGTTGAAGATAGTGTAAGGAATCTCTGGGACAACTTCAAGCATACCAACATCAGAATTATGGGGGTGCCAGAGAAGAGAGAGTGCAAGATACTGAAAACATATTTGAAGAAATAATATCAGAAAACTTCCCCAACCTGGTGAAAGAAATAGACTTACAAGTCCAGGAAGCGCACAGAACCCCAAACAAAGAAATCCAAAGAGGACCACACCAAGACACATCATATTTAAAATGCCAAGGGAAAAAGACAAAGAGAGAATCTTGAAAGCAGCAAGAAAAAATGTTTGTTACCTATAAGGAAGTACCCACAGGACTGTCAGCTGATTTCTCAACAGAAACTATGCAGACCAGAAGGGAGTGGCAAGAAATATTCAAAGTGATGAATAGCAAGAACCTACAACCAATATTACTGTATCCAGCAAAGTTATCATTCAGAATTGAAGGGCAGATAAAGAGCTTCACAGATAAGAAAAAGCTAAAAGAGTTCATCATCACCAAACCAGTATTATATGAAATGCTGAAAGGTATTCTTTAAGAAGAGGAAGAAGAAGAAAACAGATAAAAATTATGATCAACAAATACGTATATATTCAACAAGTGAATCTAAAAATCAAGTGAATTAAAAATCCGAGGAACAGAATAAACTGGTAAATATAATAAAATCAGGGGCAAAGAAAGGCTGTGGAAGAGACTGGATTAAAATCGTACATCTATGAATGAGGACAATGGTGGGGGAGAGGGGGGAGGGGGCAAAGGGTGGGGTGGGAACCGGGTGGAAGGGAGCTATTGGGGGGGGGGGGGAAACAATTGTAATAATCTGAGCAATAAGGATTAAAAAAAAAAAAAAAAGACTTTGTTCTGAAGGCATTGGAGGAAGACCAGGCAACTTCAGGGGGAAGGAGTAGCTGACGGTGGAGGCAGAGCTCAAGGAGCCTCAGAAGCACCACAGACCTGCCCCCAGCTCTAGGCTAAAAGAAGCCAATCCATTTACATAGACTAGTCCCTCCATGAATACACAGGTCTGGCAGAGGCAGACACAAACAGTGAACACAATGGTGACTACACACAGGCAGCCCAAGACCAGTTACATACAGCATCTGACAGCAACCTGCTGCATCTGAAACCCAAAGGACTCACAAACCATCACACCGAATGCTGGGCCTCAGATCACACCAGAAATCCAACCAACTAAACCATCAAATGGCACACCCAAAGTTGGCCTGCTGGGAACAAGCCTGCCTTGGGGAGAAGCCCCAGTATACCGTCACACACATGGTAATAAAGGTTTACCTCTAAAGACACCCAGCCTGAAGGGTTAATGATTGTGCCACTGAGCCCATCAAGACACCTCAAGACTGCACCTGCATAGCAGTTTACACACCATGGTCAGAGGTGAGCCTCATAGTGACCCAGCCTGAGGGTAGATCTCCACCAGGAAAGGGCCATCAGCAATCAAGGCCCAATTACAACAGGAAGGTGCAAACAAATCACATAAGAGTCACTCCTAGAGTACCCAGGTGAAGAGATCAAGGAGATTGCACTTCTGGAATCTACAAGTCACCCCTCCAAGACTGGGAGTCATAGAATTACTATCTGAAACAGACATAAACGCAGAGACATTCAAAATGGGGAAATAAGTCCCTAATGAAAGAACAGGAGGAAACTCAAAAAAAAGAGCTAAATGAAATGGAGGCATGCAATTTATCAGACAGAGGATTCAGAATAATGTGAGAACAACAGCATGAAGGATATAGAAACCATGAAAAAATAATCAATCAAAAATGAAGAATGTCATATCTGAAATGCAGAATACACTGGAAGGAATTCCCAGTCAATGTGACAAAACAGAAGGTAGGATCAGTGAATTACAAGACAAAATAGGGGGGAAATCACTCAAAACAGAACAAAGACGAAATAATTAAAAAGCAAGAGGATAGTTTAAGGGAATGTTAGGATAACATGAAATTAACATCTACATCATAGGAGAAGAAAAGGAACAAGGGACAGAGAACCTGTTTGAAGAAATAATGACAGAAAGGTTCCCTAGCCTGGTTAAGGAAAATGTGACAAAAATTCAGAAAGCTCAAGGTCCCAAACAAAATAAACACAAAGAGACCCACACCAAGACACATCATAATTAAAATGGCAAATGTTAAACACACAGAGAAAATCTTAAAGGCAGCAAGACAGAAACAGTCACCTACAAAGGAGTTCCCATAAGGCTATCAGCAGATCTCTCAACAGAAGCAATTCAGCAATTGGCATGAATATTCAAAGTAATGGAAAGCAAGAACCTGCAAACAAGAATGCTCTTTCAATCAATGCTATCATTTAAAAATCTAAGGCAAAAGTAAAGAGATTACTAGACAAAAGTAGACTAAAGGCATTCATTGCCACCAAAATAGCATTACAAGAGAGATAGAGACAGACATAGCATAAAAAAATGGCAATAGCTTCCTATCAATAATAACCTTAACTGTAGATTAAATGACCCAATCAAAAGATCTCAAGTAGCTGAATGAATACAAAAAAAGACCCAACTATTTATGTCTACAAGAGATCCACTCAGAAGAAAAGACACACAGGATGAAAGGAAGGATGGGAAAAATAGTTTCCATACAAATGGAAACAAAAAGAAAAGCTGGATACTCATATCTGAAAAAATAGACTTCAAAATGAAGGCTATCACAAGAGACAATAAAGGTCACTATATAATACCAAAGAGATTGATCCAACAAGATAATATGTCACCCAAAAATATATGCACCCAATATAAACGCACCTAAATATCCTATGTAATAAAAGGGTAATATGCAAATTGACCCTAACAGCAGAATGACAGGGAATGGCTGGTCGCTATGACACGCACTGACCACCGGGGGGCAGACATTCAATGTAGGAGCTGCCCCTGATGGTCAGTGAGTTCCCACAGGGGGAGCTCCACTCAGCCACAAGCTGGGCTGACAGCTGCAAGTACAGCGGCTGTGGAGTGAACTTCTCCCACCTCCTCTGAAGCACTAAGGGTGTCCTACTGTGGCTTAAGCTGTTAGTTGAACATCTCCTGAGGGCTCCTGAGTTGCCAGAGGGGTGTCTGACTGCCAGAGGGGTGTCTGACTGCCAGGCCCAGGGAGTGGGCCTAAGACAACAGGGGGACATCCCCCGAGGGATCCTGGACAGCGAGAGGGCACAGGCCTCGCTGAGGTATCCCCAAGTGCATGAATTTTCATGTGCCGGGCCTCTAGTTTTGACATAATAGACTACAACACAGGAATAAAAAATAAGAGCTGGTGGTTATATGCAACACAGATTAATCTAATAAAATCCTTCAAACAAAAGAATCCAGATACTTAAAAGTACATATATCATCATTCCATTTATAGGAAGGTAAAACTTCCACTTCTGCTTTGGATGTAGACAGCTGCAATGAAATATTCAAAGTGATGAATAGCAAAGCTATTATTTAGACTTAAAGGTCAGAAAAAGAGCTTTCCAGACAAGGAAAACACTAAAGGAATTCATCACCATCAAACCAGTATTACATAAAATGTTGAAGGGTCTTTTTTAAGAAGAAAAAAAAAGATTAAAAATATGAACAATAAAATGGCAATAAATACATATCTATCAACAATTAAATCTAAAAATCAAAATAAACAGACTGATAAATCTCAGGAGGAAGGGGGTGTGGGGGGAAGAAATTAACCAAAGAATTTATATTTATAGGAATAACCCATGGACAAAGACAATAGGGTGGTGAAGGTATGGGGTGGTGTGGGAACTGGGTGGGAAGGAGTAATTGGGGGAGGGGGGAAGACATCTATAATGCTATCAATAATAAAAATATTTTTTTTAAATCTTCACCCTAGTTAACAGCATTTAATCAATACCCAGAGTACTAATAGTATTTCTAAGATGCAGGGGGAAAGCTAAAAGTAAGGTTAAAATTAAAGAAAATGGGGCTCTGGCCTGTTTGGCTCAGTGGATAGAGCATTGGCCTGCAGACTGAAGGATCCCTGGTTTGATTCCAGTCAGAGGCACATGCCTGGGTTGCAGGTTCAATCCCCGATGTGGAATGTGCAGGAGGCAGCAAGATCAGTGATCCTCTCTCATCACTGATGTTTCTATCTCTCCCTCTCCCTTCCTCTCTGAAATTATAAAAAAAAAAAAAAAAAAAATGGTAGGAACAATAGTTGGAGCAAGATCCAACAAGATATAAGAAATAAGCTTCCAGTCCTGTTATGAGAACTGGAATACTAAACAGGAGAACAATGCAGAGGTTCTGATTTACAGCTGAGTCAAGAAAAAGGTGACAGACTTACAGGCACATTGCTCGGGGCTCGAGCTCTGGAACACTGAGCACTGCAGCCAGACTAGCCACACTGACTGCAGGCCCACTCCACACCTCAGGCAAGACTGGCTGAGCCCGCAGGTGTGGGAACTGTGCTTACAGCTAAATGAGACTGGAGAAAGCAGGGACTAGGTCTTACTAAATGTTATGAGCAAACTCAACCAGCAAGAGCATGGCAAACTTGGGCAATGCAAATAATTTCAAAAATTAAATTAAAAACTGTTTTTGCCGAAACCGGTTTGGCTCAGTGGTGGAGCGTCGGTCTGCGGACTGAAGGGTCCCGGGTTCGATTCCAGTCAGGGGCATGTACGTTGGTTGCAGGTGCATCCCCGGTGGGGGGTGTGCAGGAGGCAGCTGGTCGATGTTTCTCTCTCATCGAAGTTTCTAGCTCTCTATCTCTCTCCCTTCCTCTCTGTAAAAAATCAATAAAAATATAATGAAAAAAAACAAAAACCTGTTTTTGAAATTCTCAGCATCTAGCACAAAGTGTGGCACATAACAGACATCAGTGTATATAAATGAATGATGTTTTGGGGTTGGCTCAGGCCAATAGCCCAAGAGACAGGAACCCCTGTGGAAAGTAGGCTATGCCGTGTCTCCCTGACCGAGCCAGAAACTCTCCTTCCTCTAGGAACAGGAAGATGGAAGGACTTAACTGTCCCTGCTGAAGACAAAAGGGAAAGCATAACTGTGAGGGACCTAAATAATAATGGCTAACTTTATTAACACCAGGATGCACATAGCATTATGCTAAGCAGTTTATAAGAATTATCATAATTTAACTTCATTGTAACACAGGATGGGGACATTTACTTCCATTTCAGAGATGAAGGAATTGAGGTTTGTAAGTAAGTACCTTATCCAAGTTCACACAGATAGTGAAGAACCAAGACTACTGAAGCCAACTCAGTAGCACCAATATGGTGAGGAGGGTAGTAGTAGCAGCACAGAAACAGCAACAGCAACAGCAGCTAATGGCTTTGTAGCTCGTGCCATACCTTAGGCCAGTGGTTGCCAACTGGTGGTCCGGGTCCACTGGTGATCTGTGAAGTCTAAAAGGTTGGTAACCACTGCCTTAGGCAGTATTCTAAGGGTTTGACATATATATACCTATGTAACAACTACTTGATGATGTAAATATAATCTTTACAAATGAAAAAAAAGTAAATATAGAGGGGTTAAGTACTTTTCCCAAGGTCACACAACTAATAAGTAGTGGGACCAGGACTGAAATTTAACTATTGCCTTATATGGCCTCTCTCCAATTTATTTTCTTAAGCTACACTCAATATACCTGTGTTTTCAAACTGCTCATTGAAAGGTTCAAGTTAGTTTTGAAAGAGTAGGGAAGGAAACAATCAAATTTAACAATAAAAAATATTCAAGAACTATTCATGGAGCACAAATCAGAAAATTTGTTTCTATAAGTATAAACTTGTATAGAACAGAAAGAGAAAAAATATTTAAGAATTATTTAAAGTAACTATAAAGTCTATTTCAATAAAAAAAAAAAAAGAATAATCTATTTTTTAAGAAATCAACACTTCAGTTAACTTTTAGAAGTATATGAGGAAAAGGGTGGGAGTTGACAAAAGAAAGCTAAAGAAGATGCTCAATTTAACTCTAATGAGAGAGAAAAAATGTAGCCACCAAACACAAGTATGCAAAATTAGAAGGAAAAAGTTACCAGAGCCTCCTGAAGAACACTAACAATATAAAAATTATACATTTAAAAATAGAAACAGACTCATAGATACAGAGAGCAAACTGATGGTTGCCAGAGATGGCTGGGGTGGTAGGATGGGTAAAAAAGGTGATGGGGAATAATAAACTTCCAGTTATAAAATAAATGAGTCATGCAGATATAATGTACACATCACAGGGTTTAATCCTATATAATAAAGAGATAATATGCAAATTGACCCTCATGCCCTCACATCACAAGATGGTCACTCCCATGTTGTCACAGGATGACCACCCCATGTCATCACAAGATGACCAATACAAGATGGCTTGCTCCCATGTTGTCACAAGATGGCCAGAAGGGGAGGGAAATTGGGGTTGACCAGGCCTGCAGGGAAGGGTAGTTGGGGGTGTTCATGCTGGCAAGAGAGCAGTTAGGTGTCAATCATGCTGGCAGGGAAGTGGTTAGGGGGCTATCAGGTTGGCAGACAGAGTGGTTAGGGGCAATCAGGCAGCCAGGAAAGTAAGTGGTTAGGAGCGAGCAGTCCCAGATTGTGGGAGGAATGTCTTGACTGCCGGTTTAGGCCCAGGGATCAAGCCTATTCCAGCTGTCAGACACACACCGAGGGATCCCAGATTGGAGAGGGTGCATGCTGGACTGAGGGACACCCCCCCCCCCACCAGGGCACAAATTTCATGCAATGAGCCTCTAGTCCTATCTAATAAAATGATAATATGCAAATTAACCATCACTCTGTCACAAAGGTGATGGCACCCCGTCAAATAGCCACAAGATGGCCGGGACCGGTTTGGCTCAATGGATAGAGCGTCGGCTTGGGGACTGAAGGGTCCCGGGTTCGATTCCGGTCAAG
The DNA here is from genome assembly GCA_963693515.1 of Pipistrellus nathusii. Classification (NCBI taxonomy): domain Eukaryota; kingdom Metazoa; phylum Chordata; class Mammalia; order Chiroptera; family Vespertilionidae; genus Pipistrellus; species Pipistrellus nathusii. The sequence goes on from OY882871.1 coordinate 53,888,623, forward strand.
GGCATGTACCTTGGTTGCGGGCATGTCCCCAGTAGGGGGTGTGCAAGAGGCAGCTGATCGATGACTCTCTCTCATCGATGTTTCTAACTCTATCTCTCACCCTTCCTCTCTGTATAAAATCAATAAAATATATTTTAAAAAAAAAATAGCCACAAGATGGTGGCACCCAGTACCCTCAGCCCCGCCGAAGTCCCCCAGTCCTTGGGGGAGAGGGGGTGCGGGGAGTGGCCGCTGAGAACGGACAGTGTGAGTTGCCTGGTAGAATGCTTGCTCTTCGCTGGGGTGATAAGGCAAGCATTCTGCTCTAGTCGCAGAAGGCTTCTAGGCAGCAGGCGCAGACAGACAAGATACTTGCTTCATCGCCACAGCTACGAGACAAGCATCCCACCCCAGCCACGGAGGGCCTCTGGGCAGCAGGCACAGAGCGGCCAGGCCCCACAGAGATCAGAGAACCACTGGGAGTGGGCCTTAGCCGTCAGGGTTCCCAGATTGGAGAGGGCTCCCTTGAGGACTCCTAGATTTGAGAGGGTGCAGGTTGGACTGAGGGACTCACCCCTTCCCCCGCCTCACGCACAAATTTTGTGCACCAGGCCTCTAGTATACACAATATCATAATAAGAGGAAGAACTATGGTAGCAGCATAAGGTAAAGGTGGGACTCGTATCCTCCCACAACCACAACAAAATTACAACTAAAATTCAGAACCACCATCATTCAGAACCAGCTGAAATCTAGATGAATGGAAGCCCTGCAACTAGAGACTAAAAGAGGAAATCACACTGACTGGTAGGAGGCAAGGAGGCACAGAATGGGCTGAGCTGACACTCACGGTACTGTTTTTATTTGTTGTTGTTGCTTTAAACATATCTTTGTTGATTTCAAAGAGAAAGGGAGAGGGAAAAGAGATAGAAACATCAGTGATGAGAATCACTGATTGGCTGCCTCCTGCACATCCCCTACTGGGGATCAAGCCCACAACCCAGGCATGTGCCCTTGACCAGAACCAAACCCAGGACCCTTCAGTCCACAGGATGACTCTCTGTCCACTGAGCCAAACCAGCTAGGGCCCCACTGTGCTGTTTTTAATCGGAGGCATGTCTTGGTTGTGGAGGCCTCCCACGAGGAGTAAGGGGTCCCTGCCCCACACCAAACATTCAGCCCAGGGTTCCAGACTTGGGAAGAAAAGATCCTGTAACTTTGGGCTGTAAAAACCAGTGGGGCTGAGCCGAAACCGGTTTGGCTCAGCGGTAGAGCATCGGTCTACGGACTGAAAGGTCCCAGGTTCGATTCCGGTCAAGGGCATGTACATTGGTTGCGGGCACAACCCTGGTAGGGGGTGTGCAAGAGGCAACTGGTTGATGTTTCTCTCTCATCGACATTTCTAGCTCTCTATCTCTCTCCCTTCCTCTCTGTAAAAAATCAATAAAATATATATTTTTTTAAAAACCGTGGGGCCGAAACCGGTTTGGCTCAGTGGATAGAGCGTTGGCTTGGGGACTAAAGGGTCCCGGGTTCGATTCCGGTCAAGGGCATGTACCTTGGTTGCGGGCATATCCCCAGTGGGGGGTGTGCAGGAGGCAGCTGATCGATGACTCTCTCTCATCGATGTTTCTAACTCTCTATTTCTCTCCCTTCTTCTCTGTACAAAATCAATAAAATATATTTTTTTAAAAATAAAATAAAATAAAAATAAAAAATAAAAATAAGAACGTGGGGATTGTGGCTGCGAAGGCACCTGGAAACCCAGGCAGTCTCTCTTACAGCGCTGGCACATGAGCTTACTTGGACTCACTCCCTCTGAGTTCCAGACCAGGGACAGCAGCTTGAAAGCATCCAGGGACATACAGGGAGAACTAAATTGTCTGACAGAAGGGCTTGAGCTGCGGCCAGCTTTCTCTAAAACAAACGTGCTTGCAGAGGTCACAAGTTAAAGGATAAAAAACAGCAAGTGTAAACTGATGTAATTAAAAAATCAACAAAACTAGTGAAAGTTGAAAAATAATTCTCTTATTTGGAGTAAATCACAAAATAATAGTTGAATGGACCATCATGAGAGAAAATACCAGCAAAGGAGGACAGACATTCTAGATTACTTCAAAAGACTTTATCCTAATTCTATAATTCACCCATCAATAAAAGATCAAAGTGGATTAAAGACTGTAAAATGGTGATAGTCTCTTCATGTGACACTAGAGTCCCAAGGTACAAAATTCATTCACGGGGGACAGGGGTCCCGCCCAGCCTGCATCCTCAGGGGTTATCTGACTACCAGTTTAGGCCCAGAATGCTGCATGCACTGTGACCATGCTTTTCATACAGGTGAAAGGCAGCTTGCTGTTGTATGGGCAGCTACATTGTTTTGCCCTGATTATAAAACGTAGTACATAACATGATCCTTCTGAGGCAGTAGTACTATTTTACCCATCTTATGGGTGGAAAAACTGAAGCAGAGAGAAGTTAATTGGCTTTACCACACAGTTGTGTCAGAATCAGGGCTGACCACAAATTGTGCAAGCCAGAGTCCATGCATGTCTTTGCTACATCATCCTGTTTTTTCAGTGTTAGAATAGCCTTGCCAGATTTTAATGTTTAAATCTAAGAGACTGTTCTCAATATACAGGGGTAGGGTCCCTAGGCCTGGCCAGCGATGAGGGCCGATCTGTGCGGCAACCAGCAGGCAGGGCAACCAGGGGGCAGTGGGCGCCCACTGGCACCCACCTAGGCTGGCTGCCTGGTGCTGCCCACTGGCCACCTCCATCCCCACCCCACGATCGCTGCCACTGGTCAATTCCCTCTAGGGGGCAGACACTCAACACAGGAGTTGCTCCCGACTGGCAGCTCCTGCGTTGAGTGTCTGCCCCATGGTGGTCAGTGCACATCATAGCGATTGGTCATTCTGCCATTGGATTTACATATTAGGGTTTAATTATATATGATAAATGATTCCATTTATATGTGGTAAAGGTCTTAACTGTCAGATCAAAGAAACAAGGCTTGCTGCATTTATGGACTTAAGAAGAGACAGAGTAAAACCTTCACTGTAATATTTTGTTTAGTTTTAAATATATTTTATTTAATATAAATGGATAAAGAGTTAGAAACATAGATGAGAAATGTCCATCAGCTGCCTCTTACACACCTCCTACTGAGGATATGCCCACCACCAAGGTACATGCCCACCACCCTTGAACGAAATCAAACCTGGGACCCCTGAGTCCACAGGCCGACACTCTATCCACTGAGCCAAGCTCGTTAGGGCTGTAACGTTTTTATAAAATCTAAAACAATACTTTAAAATGTAATTTTATTATGTAAACACTGGAGGCCCAGTGCACAAATTCATGCACGGGTGAGGTCCAGCTGGCCTGCCTTGATGAGGGCCCATCGCCGGAGGGGTCAAGAGTAGTTGGCCAGCCAACTCTGCCCCCTATTGGTGTATTGGGAGCCAATCGGGGACCAGACAGGCCAGGGGAGGGTCTGCAGGCAGTTGGCAGCTGGCCCTGTCCCCGATCAGGGTGTTGGAGGCCGATCAGGGCCTGGATCAGGCTGGTTGGCTGCCGCAGTGTGCATTATAGCCACTGGTTGTTCCAGTAATCTGGTTGTTCCCCCATTCCAGTCACTGAGCTTTCATATATATATAGACTAGAGGCCCAATGTACAAAATTCGTGCGGGGGGCGGTGTCCCTCAGCCCAGCCTGCACCCTCTCTAATCTGGGACCCCTCAAGAGATGATCCCTGTGGGATCAGATATAAACAAGAGTCGGACATCCCTCTCACAATCCAGGACTGCTGGCTCCCAACTGCTTGCCTGCCTGCGTTCCTGATTGCCCCTAACTGCTTCTGCCTGCCAGCCTGATCACCCCCTAACCACTCCCCTGCCAGGCTGATTGATGCCTAACTGCTCCCCTGCCAGCATGGTCACCCCCAACTGCCCTTCCTTGCAGGCCTGATCTCCCCTAACTGCTCTCTCCTGCAGGCCTGGGTACCTCCCAACTGCCCTTCCCTACAGGCTTGGTCACCCCCAACTTCCCTCCTCTGCTGGCGTGGTCACCCCTAACTGCCCTCTGCTGCAGGCTTGATCACCCCAACTGCCCTCCCTTGCTGGCCATCTTGTGGCAACCATCTTGTATCCACATGGGGGCAGACATCTTGTATATTGGAGTGATGGTCAATCTGCATATTACCCTTTTATTAAATAGGATAGAGGTCTGGTGCATGGGTGGGGGACAGCTGGTTTGCCCTGAAAGGTGTCCCGGATCAGGGTGAGGATTCCCTTGGGGCGTGGGATGGCCTGGGCAAGGGGCCTGTGGTGGTTTGCAGACCGGCCATGCCCCCTGGTGACCCAAGAGGAGGCCCTGGTATCTGGAGTTTATTTATCTTCTACAATTGAAATTTTATAGTCTGGAGCGGAGCCAAACCTCTGCTTGCTCCGAGGTGACAGCCATTTCTGTTTGGGTTTATGTATCTTCTATAATTGAAATTTTGTAGCCTTAAGTAGAGGCCAAGGCAGGCCAGGATGTGCGGCTTTCTTATCTTGGAGGGCAACCCTAGCCTCCTCTGATCCATCTCCATGGCTGCCGCCATTTCTGTTTGGATTTATGTAACTTCTATCATTGAAACTTTTTTAGCCTTGAGTGGAGGCCTAGGCCAGCAAGGGCAGGCAGAAAGCTTGGCTTCCTCCATTGCTGGGGAAACCCAAGCCTCCCTCTTGCTCTCTGTGGCCGCAACTATCTTGGTTGGGTTTATTTCCATATTTGTTCCTGATTGGCTGGTGGGTGTGGTGGAGTGATAGTTAATTTGCATAGTACTCTTTTATTAGTTGGATTTTTACTTTTATAAGTGGCTCACATAAGGAAAACTAATATATAACCTAAGATGTTTATAAGCTTCAGCAGTTTTTATAATGTTCAGTTGGATTTTTTAAATTAATTTGGCAACATTTCACACAATCGATGTATATTATATGTTCAAATTAGATCATAATAATATCCTAAAACTTAATGAATCAAATCGTTTCTACACATACAACAAGCATGGAATAAAACAGAAAATATCAGAAGGCATCATGCATAGTGAGGATGTTTAATAACATATTACTTTAAAAAAAAAACACACCACATATTACTTTCAGTTATATGTATAAATGTGTGTGCAGCATGTTAAATGTTCTCAGCATTGTAAAATTATAATATGTAGGAATAAAACATTTTATGTAATGTCTAAGAAATTTTTCCTGCATAGGTATAAAATATAAAAACCTTACCAATAAACTTTTGCATATAGCACATACAAAACCTTGCACACTAGCTGCCACTCATCCAGAGTACGGCTCTCCTCATTCCTCCCCCTTCCCCAGTGCTTTTTCCATAACTGGTAGATGTTGGCCAGTACAAGGAGTTGCATTTCTTGGTGCTCTATTCACACAACGCCTCTTCATCACCTAACCTTCAAAGATTAACCTCTTTAGCTTTAAAAGGAGTGACTGCACACAAGTCACTATTTTGTCTCATGAATAATCCCATCCCAAACAATTACTTATTCTAGCACTGTTCAGCACTATTCACAGAACTTTCTGATAAAGGAAATATTCTATATCTTTCCTGTCCAATACAGTAGTTATTAGCCACAGAGTACATATGGTAAGGGTGACCAAGGAACTGAATTTTTATTTTTATTTAATTCTAACTAATTTAAATAGTTACATGTGGCTGGAGGCTATCATAATGGACAACGCAGTCTTATCCAGTGTTTCCCAGAGTGTGGTACGCATACCCCCAGGGGTACGGGAAGAGTTTGGTGGGGGTACAGGCTGCACCAGAGTTTGGTGGGGATATGCACTGCACTGTGCTTAGCTGCGCCTAATTCTATGTTCTCATGAGTACGAGGGGTACTCAGCGTTACAAAAATTATAGAAGGGGTACACATATATCAAAAGTTTGGGAAACCCATATACACAAACAAAAAAAACAAAGAATTTAACCTCTTTCCTATCTTTTCAAATCTTATTATTTCTAGAAAAAAGGTCGCTTGTTTATTTTCATTCCATTTTATAAATCACAAAATGTGCCCTCAGAAAGACAGATAAGCCTTGAAAAATAGATAAATCAGATAAAAGTAACTTCTTATAAGAAACTTTTAAATGAAACGATATAATAAAAGTTGCAAGAGTAAGAAGAGGACAAAAAAGTATCTGGATAGTCTTTATCCAGATTTACTTGGTATTAATATTTTATGCTATTTGGTTATTATTTGGTCTCTTGCATAAAATATAAAAATATATATTTCCATATGTATTTCTTAAGAATAATTTCTTTAATGTAACCACTATACAATAATAGACTTGACTAAATTTTACACTAATGCAATAATTTGATATACTATTTGTATTTCAGTTTCTTTCAGTATCAAAGCAAAAAGTTACTGCAGGCTATTGAAGTTTCACTTACTTCTAGTTGGAATGACATTAATAGTTCTGAGCATTACATTTTCTCCTTTTTTATTAAACTAACTATAAAATGCTCTTTATTTGAAACCATCTTATACCACCCTAACACAACTTTCTCATTACTTTTTATATCCCTCTAAATCACATCTACACCCACTCAGCTATAATAATAATCTAGATAAAATTTAATATTATATTTTTTAAATATCATTTTATAAATACTGCCCACATTTCTATCATTACATTTATTGCTAATGGCTACAATGTATTATATTGAACTAATATGCTACAAATTATTTAACCATGAATTATAGGACCAAAGATTATAAACATCTTTATCCTTCAATATACCCTTTTAAAATTACCCTGACAAAATGTATATACACACAGGGGTAAGGGTGAAGAACTATGTCACATGATGAAAAGTAAAGCTTTTACAAAACTAAGAGAGCATATGGTTGTTGCTGTAAACAGTTTAAAGGGTGTCAGAGAGGGGCAGAACTGGGAATCAACAGTTGGAAAAAAAAGAAAAGCAGTTTTAAGCCCTAAATAAAAAAATATTTCAAACTATCAGAATCACTAAACAAGGTCACAGTCAACCACATAAAACACTAAGCTGCCCATCTCTGAAAGCATTCAAAATCAAGCTGACAATCACTTGCCAGAGCTGGCGAAAACTCTTACACCGGATGGACAGTAGGATTAGGTAATCTCTCAAGTTCCTTTTTACTGGTGTGTTCAAATATTTACTATTCACCTGCTATGATCGTAGCGACATGCTAGGTGCTAGGTATAAAAAAGTTGACAAGACAGGCATGGTCCCTATGGCTTTTGCAATTATAGTCTAGTATAGAAAGGGGGGGAGAAGGGGAAAGGAGAGGAGGAAGGGGAAACACACACACACACACACACACACACACACAAGTAAAAATGCAATTACAAATCGTAAGACCTGTGAAGGAAACAATGAAATGCTATAAGAGAAAACAGTACTGGCGTTAAGGAAGGCATCTCAGAGGGGCACATTTCATCTGCGGCCTAAAAGAGAAGGAGCTAGCTATGAAAGGAGCACTCTGGTGCAATGAAAACCCACTAAAGGTATACCAGGAGAGTGACATGATCTGACTTTCACTTCTAAAAGATCATTGTCACTGTTAATAGAAAATAAGTCAAAAGGGAAAAAACATGGAGGCAAGGAAATCAGTTAAGAAGCTAAATAGGAAAGAGTCTTGCCTAAGAAAAGAAATGTTGATGGACTAAGTAGGCTGAAGTAGATGGATAGAAAGGAATAGAGTTCAAGATGTGTGGGGGAGACAGGAGCTATAGCACTTGGTGAAGAATAAAATGCAAGAGATGAGAGAAAAAGGAAGGATAGAAATCAAGAATGACTCTCAGGTTTTTGGCCTGGATAGCTAATCAAATCATACTACCATTTCTGAGATGAAAAGATTGGAGGAAAGACAGATAAGGAGTACAGTGAGAATCCAATTTGAAGAATCCAAAATTCTAACAAGATCTTTAATGAATTTTTAAATACAAAATTCTAACAAGATCTCTCAGGATTGCCAGGCCAGTGTTGCTCAGTGGTTGAGCATTGACCTATGAACCAGGAGTGCACGTGCCTGAATTGTGGGCTCAATCCCCAGAAGCAGGAATGCAGGAGGCAGCTGATCAATGATTCTCTCTCTCTCCCTTCTTCTCTGAAATCAATACAAATAAAGTTTTAAAAAATCTCTCATGATAGATTCTCTACTCTTTAAAAGGCAGTCTGTAATCCTGGCCATTGAGGCTCAGTTTGTTGAAGCATTGTCCAGTACACCAAAAGGTGGTGGGTTCAATTTCCAGTCAAGGCACATACCCAGGTTTCGGGAGGCAACCGATTAATGTTTCTCATATCAATGTTTCTCTCTAAAATCAATAAAATAAACAAATAAAATTAAAGGCAATCTAAAGGGGGATGGGAATGCTTTAAAAAAAACTTGGCAGCTGCTCTCTCCCACCACTATCCAACTCTGCCTTCCATTCACACCAAACCACCCAAGGGTCAGTATCACACCAAAATCTTTTAGGACTTCTTACAAGGAACACACTACTCCCTTGGCTCAAAATGCCACTCCCCACCTTGGTCCACCTTGGTAACTCTCTGAAACTTGTTCTTTCTTTCTCCCCTCCTTCAGAGTAGAGTTCCTAGGCGAACAATATAAGCCAAAATGACACACACCCCCCACTCTCAACTACAAAATACTACTATACAGAATGTTCCAATAGATCTTCTACAGTAAGTTACACTAGGTAAGAATCCAGTGCCACCCTCATAAAACCTAAAATCTTCAGAAAGTAAATAAAGGCCAACACTATAGCAAAAGCTAATGTAAATACTCATAATATTATACTTTGCAAAATATTCACAATAAATAAAATTATTTTTAAACATGCTAATTATTTAGAATATAAAGGACTCAAATTTTAAAGTACTTTCTTCTATAAGTTTGGACTTTTTAAAAATATTACAAGCAAGACAAATTCTGAAGTCTGTTTGAAAAAAAAATTGAGAAACTAAGCTTTTCTATGATTATATCTGGTTTCTATGCTAAATATGGCTATGAAACACATTAGATAATGTAGAGGCACAGTGATTATGTTACCACATCTGTAGCATTAGTACATGAGTCCAATATCTTCCAGAGAGGGGCATAAATAATGATATCAGGAGTCTCTGTTGGGTATTATCTGACAGCTAAATAGCATCTGTTCAAAGTACTACTCAAATAGATTAGCTTACAATTCCCAATAGCAAAGACCTTATTTCAACCTACTCAGTTTCAAGATCTCCCTATAGTTAACTGCTCCTAACTGATATTTGACTACCAAGCACCAGGTATTACTTTAAAACTTTTAATCATTTTTTTAGCTCATTAAGAAAATGTCCTATAAAATCATTTCTGGCTCTTAACCCACTCAGACTTCTATTTCTATATAGCTTTTCTTGCTTTTTCCCTTGTAATCCTTATAAATCATACTCTTAATCCTTAAGAAAATTTATTATAAAAAGCATAAAATATTTCCTAATAATGTCATCAAATAAAAATGTTTGGAAAATTGACCTTTAATGGATATACAAGGATTAGTGGTGTGGCACCCAAAATTACTTTGCCTTTGGCATTCCTACATAATATAACCAACATACAAGCATGTCAAAACTTGTTTGCAATGTCCAGGACCAAGCAGAAGAGGTTCTTTACAATGCTCTACTCAGGATGTTAGAGCCTGGCTAGTAAGAAATAGTGAAGGGGACAGAGAGGAAACAGCTCCATCAGCAGGACTTGCCAACTAATGGAAAATGAGGGATAGGAGACAGAAGTCAAGATGATTCCTGGGTTTATAATTTGGGTAAATGAGTTACTGGCAGCATCACTAATCAAAATGGAAAAATTGGGTGAATGGAAAAAAACATGTATGATACTTAATTTTCGATGTTCTGATTTTCAAGTTTTCTTTATACATATTTTAGTTGATTTTAAGAGGAAGGGTTTGTTTTCTTTATATATATTTGAATTGATTTCAGAGAGGAAGGGAGAGGGAAAGAGAGATAGAAATATAATATCAATGATGATGATCATTTATCAGCTGCTTCTTGCACATCCCCTACTGCGGACCAAGCCCGCAACCCAAGAATGTGCTCTGACTGGGAATTGAATAGTGACCTCTTGGTTCATAGGTCAATGCTCAACCACTGAGCCACACAGGCTTAACACAGATTTTCTACTAGACATTCAGATGGGCATTCTAAGTAGCAAACCTAAAGACTAGAAGTGCTCACCAGAAAAATGGGCTGAGAAAATGAACACAGAAAGGAGATCATGAAAAACATGTGTTCAAGAAAGCATGGCAGAATTAAGAAAAAAAAAAAAAAAAGTCAGCCTGAAACTTCAGGAAGCATAAACATTAGGGTTAGGAGTCAGTAAAGACAGGTGAGAGAGAATCCTATCTAATAAAAGAGTAATATGCAAATTAACCATCACTCCGCTCAAGCCACGCCCACCAGCCAGGGCCACCAGCCAATCTGAGCTAGTATGCAAATTAACCCCAAACAAGATGGCCACAGAGAGCAGTTGAGGGGTTTGAGTTTCCCCAGCAATAGAGGAAACCAAGCTTTCCACCGCCCTGGCCAACCTAGGCCTCCAAAAAAGGATACAAAGTTTCAATTATAGAAGATAAATCCCAAGAAAAATGCGGCAGCCACATAGCTGGAGAGAGCAGGCTAGGGTTTCCCCAGCAACAGAGGTAGCCAAGCTTTCCACCTGTCCTGGTTGGGCTAAGCCTCCATTCCAGACTACAAAGTTTCAATTATAGAAGGTAAACAAATTCAAACAGAAATGGCTGCTGCCATGGAGCAAGCAGGAGGATTGGCTCTGTTTCAGGCTACAAAGTTTCAATTGTAGAAGATAAATAAACCCCAGATACCAGGGCCTCTGCTTGGGTCACCAGGGGGCATGGCCGGCCTGCAAACCACCACAGGCCCCTCGCCCAGGCTGCCCCACGCCCTAAGGGAATTCCACACTAATCTGGGACACCCTTCAGGGCAAACCAGCTAGCCCCCACCCATGCACCAGGCCTCTATCCTATCTAATAAAAGAGTAATATGCAGATTGACCATCACTCCAACACACAAGATGGCTGTCACCATGTGGTCAAAGATCCTGTCCCTATGTGGACCCAAGATGGCTACCACAAGATGGGGGAGGGGAGTTGGAAGGCACCAGGCCTGCAAGGGACTGCAGTTGGAGGCAATCAACCCTGTAGGGGAGGGCAGTTAGGGTGACCAGGCTGGCAGAGGAGGGAAGCTGGGGGCAAACAGGCTGGCAGGGAGTGGTTAGGGGGCGATCAGGCTGGCAGGCAGAAGTGGTTAAGGGCAATCAGGAAGGCAGGCAAGTGAGCAGTTGAGAGCCAGCAGTCTTGGATTGTGAGAGAGATGTCAAACTGCCAGTTTAACGGGCAGTTTAATATCCCTCAAGGGGTCTCAGATTGGATAGGGTGTAGTAGGCTGGGCTGAGGGACACCCCCAAACCCGTGCATGAATTTTGTGCACCGGGCTTCTAGTCTATAGTAATAATAGAGGAATATGCAAATTGGTCATGACGCCGTCACAGTAACAGTAACAATCATACAGCAGGCTGCATGGGGCAACCAGGCCAGCAGGGAGGTTAGTGAGAGACGACCAATTGACTGAACAGCAGGCTGCATGGAGTGACCAGGCTGGCAGGGGGGGAGGCAGCTGGGAGCAGCCAGGCAGGAGGAGGGACAGTAAGGGATGACTAGGTTTTCAGAGGGGCATTTGGGGGCAACCAGGCTGGTGGGGGGGGGTGACAGTTGGGAGGCTACCAGGCTGGGAGAGGGGATAGTAAGGGGTGTCTAGGTTGGCAGGGGGGAAGTTGGGGGTGACCAGGCTGGCAGGGGGGGCAATTAGGGGTGATCAGGCAGGCAGGCAGGTGAGTAGTTAAGAGCCAATGTCCCGGATTGTGAGAGGCATGTCCAACTGCTGGTTTAGGCTAGGATTGGGCCTAAACTGGCATTCAGACATCCCAAAGGTGTCCCGGGTTGGAGAGGGTGAAGGCTGGGTGGTGGGGGATCCCCCCTCCGTGCATGAGTTTCATGCAACAGACCTCTAGTAAGTAAAAAAGAGAAATAAGTGTTATCATGAAGATAAAGGAAGAGAGGGTGTTAAAGACATGGACATGACCATATAAAAAGTCCACAATGGATTTAACAATTAGGAACTATATCCACGGATAGATACAATTTCAGTAAGTAGAGGAACCAAGAATAGAAACACTCAAGATTTGCTGAGGCCATTCCAGGGAGGGAAAATGGCTCAAACAAACAAGGCAAAAAAGGTAAAGTGTGAAGTGTGTTTAGAATAGAATGTAGAAGAGTTTTGCTGGAATGGAAGGTTCACATAGCAGAAGACAAGAAAGGAAATCTAGGTTAAAGACAGCATTCCACATTTTATTCTACTTTTGACTTTATTCTGTGAGCGGGAAGAGCGGAAGAAAAAAAGACAGGTAGCTTTTTTCTTTCCTTTTCTTTTTTTTCTTTTCTTTTCTTTTTTTTTTTAAAGATAACTACTGTGGTGACTAGCCTCAATTATGAACTGGAATGACAACACAGTTAAGGCAGGGCAAGCTATTAAGCAGTCCTAAAATTACATAGTAATGAAGGCCTAAATGAGACTGGCAGTAGCCAAAGTAAGTATTAAGGGATATATGAAAAAGATATCCTATAGTCCTTGAGTGCCCTAGATATCCCACTGTCCCTTTATTATTATACTTGCCACATTGTATCATAATCATTTTTGGACTGGGACTCTCTTTTATTCAACTTTTCATCACTAGTACTAACAAGTTAGGATCACTACAAGTGGCTGAAAAGTATTTGCTGAATTATAATAGAACTCAGTAATTATAATATTATATATGTAAGTGAGACTTAAAGATATTGCAGAGAATATGCAGATTACATGATACTGTACAGAGAAAACCCTAAAGCTCCACAAAAAAACTATGAGATGTAATAAATGAATTTGACAAAGTAGCAGGATATAAAATTAATATACAAAAATCAGTGGCATTTGTATACACCAATTATGAACTCTCAGAAAAACTTTTTAAAAAATTCCCATTTACTATTGCAGCAAAAACAGTAATAAGGTACATAGAAATAAACTTGAGGTAAAAGACCTGTACCCAGAAAACTATAGGACATTTAAGAAAGAAATACAAGAAAGCACAAACACATGGAATCATGTACCATGTTCATGGATTGGAAAAATTAACATCATTATAATATTTATACTACCCAAAACAATCTACAGATTTAATGCAATTCCTATTAAAATATCAATGGCATATTCCACAGAGCTAGAGCAAGTATTCCAAAAATTTATATGAAACCAATAAAGAATAGCCTTAGTAATCTCAAGGGGGGTAAAGCAAAGTTGGAGGGATCACAATACTGGGTATCAAACTATACTACAAAGACATTGTAATAAAAACAGCCTGGTACTACCCTCAACAAACTGAAAGCCCAGGTTTTTATGGTCAATTAATATTTGATATAGGAGGCAAGAGCTTTTAATGGAGTAAAAACAGTCTCTTCAATAAATGGTGCTGGAAAATTGGACAAGTACATGCAAAAAAATGAAACTAGACTGCCAACTTACATCATTCATAGGAATAAATTCAGAATGTTTAAAAGACTTAAATGTACATTGCAAAACCATAAAAATCATAGAAAATAGGCAGTAAAATCTCCGACATCCGTCATAGCATAATTTTTGCCAATACATTCACTAGCGCAAGAAAATAAATAAATGTGACTATACATCAAACTAAAAAGCTTCTGCACAGCAAAAGAATCCATCAACAAAATGAAAAGGGAACCCACTGAACAAGAGGACATATTTGCCAATGATATAACTGATAAGAGGTTAATTTCCAAAATACATAAGAAGCTTACACAACTGGACACCAGGAAAACAACCCAATTAAAAATGGGCAAAGGACCCTTCTCCAAAGAGGACATTCAGATGGCCAATAGACATATGAAAAAAAGTCACTGATCATCAGAGATGCAAATTAAAATAACAATGAGATAACACCTTACATTCACCAGAACGGATAGCAGCAATCCTAATAAAAAGGAAATATGCTAATTGACTGTCATGCCTCACAAAGATGGTGGTGCCCACAGCCACAAGATGGTGGCACCCGGTCCTCTGAACCCACCTCATCCAGACCGAGTCCCCCAGTCCTCTCAGCCCCGCTAGCAGAGGAGGGTGAGGGGGTAGGAAAGGGTGTGGCAGGTGCCTTGTGCCTCATCCAGTAGGAGTCCCCCAATCCCCTCAACCCCATCTCATTCAACTGGAGTCCTGCAGTCTTCTCAGCCCCACTGGGGGATGGCAGGCATCACGTGCCTCATCCAGCCTCAGTCCCCCTGTCTCCTCAGCCCCACCTCATCCAGCCTCAGTCCCCCAGTGTCCTCAGCTCCGCCTCATCCAGCCAGAGTCCCCCAGTCCCCTCAGTCCCAATAGGGGGTGGAAGGTGGCAGGTACCACGCACCTCATCCAGCCAGTCCCCCAGATCCTTCAGCCCCACAGGAGAAAGCAGTATGGGGCAAACAGGCTGGCAGGGGAGGGCAGTTAAAGGTGATCAGGGCGGCAGGGGAGGACAGTTGGGGACAATCGGGCCATCAGGGAAGCAGTCACATCAATCAGGATGGCAGGGGAATAGCTGGGGGTCTATCAGGCTGGAGTGGTTAGAGATAATCAGGCAGGCAGGCAGGTGAGTAATTAGGAGCCAGCAATCCTGGATTGTGAGAAGGATTTCCAACTGCCGGTTTAGCCCTGCAGGGATCCAGCCTAAACTGGCAGTCGGACATCCCCGAAGGGTCCCAGATTGGAGAGGGTGCAGGTTGGGCTGAAGGACACCCCCCATGCATGAATTTCATGCACCAGGCCAATAAACAAGTGTTTGGACCTCGTGGCACAATGGTAGCGCGTCTGACTCCAATAAACAAGTGTTGCTGAGGATGTAAAGAAAAGAGAACCCTAGTGCATTGTTGGTGAAAATGTAGAATGGTGCAACCACTGTAGAGTTACCTAAAAAAACTAGAGGCCCGGTGCCCAGTGCATGAAATTCATGTACGGGGGGGGGGGGGGGGGGGGGCGGCGGAGGGGGTAATCCCTCAGCTCAGCCTACAATAATGCCAGAATCCTACACCCTAGTCAGCCTCTGGTCAGAGTCCCACTTGCCCAGCCTCCCTCCCTCTGTGGGCTAGGGCACATGAGACACTGGGGCTCATGGGCCAGGGCAATGCTGCCAAGGTCCAGCACCCCGGCCACTATGGGCGCTGCTATCTTTGTGATGGAGTGATGGTTAATTTGCATATTACCCTCTTATTAGATAGGAGGATTAGAAATGGAACTGCCTTTTGACCCAGTGAATCAACTTCTGGAAATATAGCCTAGTAATTCTAAAATGCCAATCAGAAAAAATATATGCTCCCCTATGCTCATAGCAGCACTATTTACAACAGCCAAGACATGGAAGTAGCCCCAGTGCCCATCAGTAGAGGAGTGGATAAAAAGCTGTGGTGAATTTACACCATGGAAACTACTTGGACTTAAAAGGAAGACTATATTATCTTTGCAACAGCATTCATGGACCTGGAGATTTTTATACGAATTGAAATAAGCCAGAGTAAGACAAATACCATCTGATCTAACTTATATATGGAATCTAATAAATATAATATAATAAGCTGACTAACAAAATAGAACCAGGACATGGAGCTCGGGAACATGGAGCTCGGGAACAAGGAGGGTGTGGCAGGAGGGCTAGATAAAAGAAGGTAAAGAGATTAGTCAAAGAACATATGCATAGCTCCTGGTCACAGACAACAGTGTGGTGAAAGCCAGGGAAGGGAGACACTGGGAGGAGGTGAGCAAAAGGGTGTGGAGGGAATAAAGGTCATGTGTAATAGTTTCACCAGTAAAAATAAGTTGAAAAATAAATAATTATTTGTTAAAAGATGCTGCAGAGAAACCTAAATCACTTACAAAGTAGTGATATAAAAAACACGAATGGAAAACTACAGATCAAGTTTAAGGAATGAATTTAACTTATGTTTAGGGTGGAGGGTGTCTAAGGCCAGCATCCAATTAGAAATGACAAAGAAAAAAAATGACACCACAAAGAAAAATACTGAGATATTTAGACAAAAATAGAGATTTGTGATATATAATGAAATCAACAAATCTCATTAATTGCTCATAAGAACAAACATGCAATAAAATATTAATTTCCTAAGATAATTTGGAGTAAGACTCTCTTGAACAGCCATCTGTATTGCTCTTTTGTATGTTTTATACAAATAAAATTGATGTGAAAGCCCAACCAAATGAGTCAATCAAAACTAGGTCAATGTTGAAATATTTTTTACTTTCCTCCATCATTCATTCAACAAAATGTATTGAGTGATTATAAGTTTGTGTTGGAGCAAGGGGAACTAGACACAAAAGCAAACAGAGTAAAATATAGCAATTACTACAATAAAATAACTGCAAAATGTTACAGGAACATAGGTAACAAAGAATCTATATATATAAAAGCCCAATGACCAGTGGCTAAGACACAGTACGGCAGCCAACAGGCCTGATCTAGGCCCCAATTGGCATCCACCCCCACTCCCAGCCAGCCTGGCCCCCCAATTGGGGGCAGGGCCAGCCAGCCAACCTCCCGCAGCTCCACGTACCCCCAACACACACACCGGCCTGGCCCGATGGGCCCTCATCTGAGCAAACTAGCTGGACCTATTCATGGATGAGTTTGTGCACCAGGTTTCTGGTAAATAATATAATGGGAGTAGAAAACTAATGATAAAAATATGCCTAAAATAAAGCTTTCCTAGTAAAAGGAGACATCCATAGTGAGCTTTTAAAAAGACAAAGTGCCCTATCTGGCTTGGCTCAGTGTGAATAGAGTGTTGACTTTTAGAGTGAAGGATCCAGGGTTCAATTCCAGTCAAGGGCACATGCTTGGGTTGCCAGCTCGCTCACCAGTGAGGGGTGTGCAGAAAGCAGCCAATCAATGATTCTCTTTCATCATTGATGTTTCTATCTCTCTCTCCCCCTCTGCAATCAAAAAATATATATTTGGGCGGGGCTGGTGTGGCCAGGCCCGGAGCAGCGGCTGCCAGGCTGGGAGCGGCCAGGCCCGGAGCAGCAGCAGCCAAGTCCAGAGCAACTAGGTCGGGAGCGGCAGTGACCAGACCCGGAGCAGCTGGTTGTGGAATGAACCAGAGCAACAGAGGCCAGGCCCTGAGCAGCCAGGCCCAGAACAGCTCGCTCCTTGCCTGCCCCTCCCCCACGGCTGCTTCTCAGACATGGCTGGAAACTTTCGTGGGAACTTGAGGGTCTGCTGAATCAAGTGATGAAGGCTTAGATCTGGATGTGTTGAGTTAGTTTAGGACTGGGGTGTTGATCTGTGAGTGCCTTGGGTGGGGCCTGGATGAGGCTAGTGGACCTATTGGGAAATGTCTTTTGTGTGAAGTGTATCATTGGGCATGTGGAGGTATTATTGATATGAGAAAATGCTAAGTAACTGATTTACTATCTAAAAAGGGATTTACTATTGGGGAAATTGAGGGAAGAAGAGACTGATCATAAACTGCACCTATGGATGAGGACAATGGGGGATGGGGAGGGGGCAGAGGGTGGGGTGGGAACCTGGTGGAGGGGGGAAGAAATGAGGAACCTTTGTAATAATATGAACAATAAAGATTGATAAAAAAAAATAATAATAAAAATAAAAATAAAAAAAAATAAAAAAATAAAATTATATATATATATATATATATATATATATATATATATATATATATATATATATATATTTGAAGGGGGAAAAGTTCTCCAGCAGGGCATGTAGAATATCTATGGAAGGAAAAAAATGACAAATAAATGCATATATACATACTAAAATAAAAAGAGGAAGTGATTTAACAAGATACCTAAGAAGTTCAATGGTATTCTGGAAAAAAGAATAGTATGTATGTACAAAAGCACAGAAATATCAGTTTCTCATCTCCATGAAACCATGGCAGATGATAAAGGCCACAGCTCATGGAGGACTTTCTGTGAACACGGATAAAAGAATTTGACTTCTATCCCGTGGTCCTCCTCTGGTTAAGAAATGTCAGATGTGATGTGCATTAGAAACCCTCCTCTTACCCCCGCCAGGGAATACTCCAGATCCCTTAAAGCAGAAGGCAAGTGCAGGGAGGTGGACAAGAAGCAAAAAAAAAAAAAAAAGAAAAAAAGAAAGAAAGAAAGAAAGAAAAAAAGAGGGAGAACTAACTCCTATAAACAGAGAGCCACAGGAGAATTTTAAGCAATAACAGAACTGGATCAGATCTGTGTTCCAGAAATCCAAAGTCAGTAGCATGAATCAGTGGCTAAAGGAGAGAAAATCTGGAGGAAGACCAACAAAAAAGATTAAGAAGCTATTGCAATAATGTTCCAGCACTAAATATTGACAACTACTTAAAAGTAAGTGAGCCACAAAAAGAGGCACATAAAGTGCTGCAACTGTAATATGGGCTTTCAACTTAATTTTCTGAACTTATCTCAGAGAGCAACTCAATAATCAGAAGCAATTATAGTAAAAGCATGGTCAAGTACAGTAGATAAAAAGGAAAAGAGTGGCCATCAAATTTCCCCTTGAAAGTGCTTTAAATATACTTCAAATTAAAGTTATTAACTTTTTCTTTTCTTTAGTAAAAAGGTTATATAGTAAAACTACCATATTAGAGATTACCCAAGCAAAATTTAGAATCTAATACTGGGCAAACACTGTGTAAAACCGGTGATAAAAATAAACAGGTAAGCCAAAACTCTCCCTTCCTCCCTCTCTAAAATCAATGGAAAAGATGTCCTCTAGTGTGCTTTCAATAAAAATTATTGAAGCTGACTAAAGGTGGAAATGAGATACTTTTTGTATGACTGAAAGTTTCATTTAAAGGTTTTTTCTTTTCTAATGCTTAAAAAAAAAAAAATGAGGAGCACTTGAAGAAATGGGAGGACAATTGCCACTTCTCAAACATAATAAGCACATTTGTATTCTTGTTCCATCTTCCTCAAATGTCTTCTCCCCTAAATCTGCTCATATTAGATCACAATATTATTTCTCCCACAGTATCTACTATACCAGTGGTCGACAAACTCAATAGCCAACAGTACTGTTGATATTTGGCTCTATGGACTGATGAGTTTGCAATACCAGACACCAACACACAGATCACAGTAGGACCAAATACCTCAAGGTAGCCAGCATTTCTCAGCTATAGAGCCGTCTTGTGTTTCCCATTCCCACGCACCAAACTGAAGCCGTGGTGCAGAAGGCCATGCCAAATTGGACCGCTGGGAGCAGTAATAGGGGAGAGGAGGGTGGTGACACATATGGGAAGGAGGAAAGGAAGTAGTTACCCGAGTTTGTCTGTTTCTCTTTCCTATTGTACTTACAAATGTACAAAAACTGGGCAGATGAAAACTGGAAAGGAGAAGGCAGAGTGAAGGGTAAGGAGCTCTGAAGCAAATGGCAGCAGAAGAAATCAAGATGAATTCCTTTTCTAAGGAATATGTCTTTGTAAAGCAGACATACGAAGTTAGGAACCGACCAAGGAAATTTAAAACAAGCCTCACACGTAATATGTATAAAACTTGTACAGAGAAAACAGAAATTCTTAATCATTTAAATTATGGTCCTGAGTCACTGTTAAAATTAGCAGTCCTCAAAGAGAATCCAACTATATTCAAAGCATCTACATCAACATGGAAATGTAAACAGGTAAAAAAAAAAAAAAAAAAAAAAAAAAAAACCTTCAGCTTTCCTTTAAGAAACCTCTGCCTCTGCCTTCCCAATGGCTCCAAATCTCAAATTAATGAAACAGGATTCTTGAAAGTTAGAGTAATAAATCTGAGGGCATTCAAAAGTAATCAACTCAGCAAGAAGATCTGAAAACTCAGAAATTACACCTAACTTACTCTGATTGGTTGATTCCATGACAAAGGAAGGAAGGCTCTGATTGGTTGCCCTCATTACGCTGAGTCAAATCCCAGCATCAATATGCATAGCAAACAATGTTAGGAACTAAAAGAGGTGGGAGACAACTGAATACAGTGAGAAAGGTATGGGCTGTGTGTGTTGGTAGGTGGGGGAAGAGGGAGAGAGAAGGGTGAGTCTGTAACAAAGGAAAAAACAATTTTGCTTTATACAACCATTGGCCATCAGAATATCACGAGGGCACACCAACCAGAACTGTTTGTATCCTGAGGTAGCATCCTGTTAATACTCCTTCGCTAATACTTCCTGCTCCTTAACACTTCTCCCTGATCTGACCCTGTCGGCTCTCCCCACCTTCCAGACAGGCTTCGCTTTCTATAGCTCCTCTTTCTCCATCTGCTCTGATTCTGGTGATCTGGTGCTCCCCAGGCAGCTATCACTTACCCTCTTCTGTATTAGCTCATCATGCATTAGCTCATGCATTCTACTCAGACCTGTCCTTGACAAGCACATAATCCAGTCGGGGGAGGAGGAAGAGGGAGGAGACATGTCATTAGAAGAGGTACAATACATCAGACAATGCTATAAAAGAAATATAACCGAGAGGGGGACAAGATGGCGACAGAACAGATGGACTTGTTTTGATACCGGTCCCAGAACAGATAAAAGCAGCGTCTGAGTTGCTCAGGGAATATTGATTGGCAGCTAAGGGGCAGTGGAACTGTCAAGGAAGGTAAGGAAGGGTCCGCTGGACAGGATTTCCTGACCAAGTGGCCAGCACTGCGGTGGCCGCGGCGAGCTCTCCTGGAGGTAAGGCTGCGCCATCTTACCAGGAAAGGAGGAGCTTCTCTGAGGCCTGGAAAAACCACCGCAGAGGAGACCATCGAGGAGCTGAGACGCCCCAATCGGCGCAAACGTGTAGATTCAAGGGAATTCTTCAATCACCCACGGAGAGATAAATCAACACAGGAGAGAGACATCCTGAAGAGAGACCATGGGGAGACAAAGAAACAGCCCACAAATGAAAGAAAAGCAGCATCACCAGAAAAGGAAGTAAACGAGTTAGAGGCAAGCAACCTACCAGAGCAAGAACTCAGAGTAACGATCTTAAGATGGATAAAAAGAATGGAAGACAAATTTGACAATATGAGTAAGACCCAAGAGTAAATAAAAAAATCCAAGAAGAAATGAAGATGACTCAAGAACAAATGAAAAATGACATCGCTACTATGAAGAACTCAATAGAAAGCATCAAGAGTAGACTAGAAAAAGCAGAGGATCGCATCAGTGAGCTAGAAGACAAGATGGAAAAAAATACCCAATTAGAGCAGCTTCTAGAAAAAAAAATTAAAAAGCAGGAGGAGAGCCAACAGGAGCTTTGGGACAATGCAAAACAAAACAATATTCAAATAATAAGGGTTCCGGAAGGAAAGGAAACTGAGGTAGACATGGAAAAAGTATTTCAAGAAATAATGACAGAAAACTTTCCCGAGATAAAGAAAAAACCCACACAAATCCAAGATGCTCGCAGAGTCCCAAGCAAAATGGATCCCAGAAGACCGACACAAAGACATATTATAATTAAATTGGCAAACACCAACGACAAAGTAAGAATCCTAAAAGCAGCCAGAGAGAGACAGAAAGTTACATATAAAGGAACCCCCATTAGACTAACAACTGATTTCTCAACAGAAACTTATCAGGCCAGAAGGGAATGGGATGAAATATACAAAGTCATGCAAAGGAAGGGTCTGAATCCAAGAATACTGTACCTAGCAAGGCTATCAATCAAAATTGAAGGGGAAATCAGGAGCTTCACAGACAAAAAAAGACTAAAGGAATTTATCTCCACCAAACCAGCAATGCAAAAAATGCTAAGGGGTCTACTGTAAAAATAAAGAAATAGGAAGTGAAGAAGGAACACGGGTATAGAATAAAAATGGCATAAAATGAGTACCTATCATTAATAACATTAAATGTAAATGGTTTAAATGCTCCAATCAAAAGACATAGGGTAACAGATTGGATAAGAAAACAAGACCCATGCATCTGTTGTCTACAAGAAACCCACCTCAGAAAAAGTGATGCACACAGACAGAGGGTGAAGGGATGGAAAAAGGTTTTCCAGGCAAATGGAAATGAAAAGAAAGCTGGGGTAGCAATACTTATATCTGACAAATTAGATCTCAGAGTGAAGGACATAACAAGAGATAATGAAGGCCACTTCATAATACTAAAGGGAGCAATCCAACAAGAAGAAATAACCCTGGTAAATATATATGCACCCAATATGGGAGCACCCAATTACATAAAAAAAAAAAAAAAACTGCTGGAGGACATTAAGGGAGAGATTAATAGCAATACAATCATAGTAGGAGATTTTAATACCCCACTGTCACCACTTAACAAATAATCTAATCAAAAAATCAGCAAAGAAATATCAATCCTAAATGACTCACAAGACCAGATGGAATTAATTGACATCTTTAGAACATTCCACCCCAAAGCCACAGAAGATAAATTCTTCTCAAAGGCACATGGGACATTCTCAAAGATAGATCACATTTTGGGACATAGGCAAAGTCTCTTCAAACTCAAGAAGATAAAAATCATATCAAGCATCTTCTCAGACTATAATGGCATAAAACTGGAAATTAACTACAATAAAAATAATCCAAAGAAATCAAACACATGGAGACTAAACAGCATACTATTAAACAAGGACTGGGTTACTAGAGAAATCAAGGAAGAAATTAAAAACATCCTGGCAACAAATGACAATGAAAACACAACTATCCAAAATCTATGGAACACAGCAAAAGCAGTTTTGAGAGGGAAGTTCATATCCCTACAAGCCTATTGCAAAAAACAAGAAAAAAAATGGTAACAAATGATCTAACTCTACCACTCAAAGAATTAGAAAAAAAGCAACAAGAAAAGCCCAGTGTAAGCAGAAGGAAGGAAATAACAAAAATCAGAGCAGAGATAAACAACATAGAGACCAAAGAAACAATACCTAAGATCAACAAAACCAAGAGCTAGTTCTTTGAAAGGATAAAAAAGATAGATGGACCTCTAGCCAGGCTAACCAAGAAACAAAGAGAGAGGACCCAAATAAACAAAATCAGAAATGAAAGAGGTGAAATAACAACGGACCCACCGAAATACAACGGATTGTTACAAAATACTATGAACAACTCTACTCCAACAAACTGAACAACCTGGAGGAAATGGACATATTCCTAGAAAAATACAAACTTCCAAAACTCAATCAGGAAGAATCTAAAAATCTCATTAGACCAGTGACTTGGGAAGAAATTGAAACAGTCATCAGAAAGCTTTCAGCAAACAAAAGCCCAGGGCCAGATGGCTTCACAGGAGAGTTTTACCAAACATTCAAGGAAGAACTAAAACCTATCCTCCTCAGACTATTCCAAAAAATCCAAGAGGAAGGAAAACTTCCAAACTCCTTCTATGAAGCCAGCATCACCCTAATACCAAAACCAGATAAAGACAACTCAATGAAAGAGAATTACAGGCCAATATCCCTCATGAACATAGATGCCAAAATCCTCAACAAAATTCTAGCAATTCGACTCCAGAAGAACATCACAAAGATCATACACCATGACCAACCAGGATTTATTCCAGGAATGCAAGGATGGTACAATATTCGCAAATCAATAAATATGATACATCACATAAACAAATTGAAAGATAAAAATCATATAGTCATATCAATTGATGCAGAAAAAGCATTTGATAAAATCCAACACCCTTTCTTGATAAAAACTCTCAACAAGGTGGGAGTACAAGGATCATACCTCAACATAATAAAAGCTATATATGATAAACCCACAGCCAACATTATACTCAATGGGCAAATACTAAAACCTTTTTCTCTAAGAAAAAGGCACAAGACAGGGATGCCCACTCTCGCCACTCCTGTTTGACATAGTACTGGAAGTACTAGCCATTGCAATTAGACAAGAGGAGGAAATAAAAGGCATCCAAATTGGAAAAGAAGAAGTAAAGTTATCCTTATTTGCAGATGACATAATATTTTACATCAAAAACCCAAAAGACTCCATTAAAAAACTAATTGACTTAATAAATGAATTTGGCAATGTAGTAGGATACAAAATCAATGCCAAGAAATCCATGGCATTTCTATACACCAACAGTGAAACTACAGAAACAGAGACTAAAAAAGCAATTCCATTTACCATCGCACCAAAAAAATTAAGATACCTAGGAATAAATTTAACTAAGGAAGTAAAGGACCTATATGCAGAAAACTACACGACACTGAAAAAAGAGATAGAGGAAGATGTAAAGAGATGGAAGAACATACCATGTTCATGGATTGGTAGAATCAACATCATCAAAATGTTACTTCCTAACGCAATCTATAGCTTCAATGCACTCCCCATTAAAATACAAACGACATATTTCACCGACCTAGAAAGAACTCTCCAAAAGTTCATTTGGAACAATAAAAGACCCCAAATAGCCACAGCAATCCTGAGAAAGAAGAGTGAAGTTGGAGGGATCACAATACCAGAATTCAAACAATATTACAAAGCCACTGTTCTCAAAACAGCCTGGTACTGGCACATGAACAGATATATAGATCAATGGAATAGAATTGAGAATCCAGATATCAACCCAAATCACTATGCTCAATTAATATTTGACAATGGAGGCATGAATATACAATGGAGTCAAAACAGTTTCTTCAATAAATGGTGTTGGGAAAATTGGACAGACACATGCAAAAGAATAAAACTAGATCACCAACTTACACCATTCACAAAAATAAACTCAAAATGGATACAGGACTTAAACATCAGATGGGAAACCATAAAAATACTAGAAGCATCCACAGGCAGCAAAATCTCAGATGTATGCCAAAAGAACTTCTTCACTGATACTGCCCCTAGGGCAATGGAAGCTAAAGAGAAAATAAACAAATGGGACTACATCAAAATAAAAAGCTTTTTTATAGCAAAAGAAACCATCAACAAAACAACAAGAAAGCCCACGGTGTGGGAGAACATATTTGCAAATAATACCACTGATAAAGGCTTAATCTCCAACATTTACAGACAGCTTACACAACTAAATAAAAGATGAATGATCCAATTAAAAAATGGGCAATGGACCTAAATAGAACATTTTCAAAAGAAGACAGAAGGCCAAAAGGCACATGAAAACATGCTCAAAGTCACTAATTGTCCAAGAGATGCAAATCAAAACAACAATGCGGTACCATCTCACACCTGTCAGAAAGGCCAACATCAACAAATCAACAAACGACAAGTGTTGGCGAGGTTGCGGAGAAAAAGGAACCCTTGTGCACTGCTGGTAGGAATGCAGACTCGTGCAATCACTGTGGAGAACAGTGTGGAGTTTCTCAAAAAACTGAAAATGGAACTCCCATTTGACCCAGTAATCACACTTCTAGGAATATATCCCAAGAAACTAGAAACACCAATCAGAAAGGATATATGCACCACTATGTTCATAGCAGCACAATCTACAATAGCCAGAATTTGGAAACAGCCTAGGTACCCATCAGCAGATGATTGGATCAAAAAACCATGGTACATACACACAATGGATTACTATGCTGCCATAAAAAAGAAGGAATTCTCACCATTTGTAGCAACCTGGATGGAATTGGAGAACATCATGCTGAATGAAATAAGCCAATCAATGAAAGAGAAACACCACATGACCTCACTCATTTGTGGATAATAAAGAACATTATAAACTGACGAGCCAAAATATAGATATAGAGACAGTAAATCAACAAGCAGACTGTCAAATTACAGTGGGGAGGGGAGGAAGAACTGGGGGAGATAATAGATCAACTGAAGGACTTTTATATATGCATATAAGTACAACCAATGGACATAAAACTCTGGGGAGGGAGGGGATATGTGGAAGGGAGGGGGCAAAAAAAATCAATAAAATATATTTTTAAAAAAGATGTATTATGATGTATTTGCTTGCTTTACTTCTTTAATAAATGTATTTGCTTTATTTATTAATTTAATAAATTGGCTTTACTACAAAAAAAATATAACCAAGTCCTGTGACCACATGTTCACTTGTCATTAGCAGATATTTTCCAAATCAACACTCCAACTTCCCATTCTCTTGTAAGTCAGTTACTAAGTCCTCTATCTTTCACTCATAACCCCTAACCTCCAAATTCACCTTGCAGTCAGATTTCATTTCTCATATGACCTATTTCAACCACTGTCTATCAGAAACACAATTCAATGTTTCCACAATGTTGCATCAGCCATCTCCTAACATAGACATAACATACCATATTATCTCCTTGCTTTGAAATATCTGATATCTTTCCAATGCCTAAGAAATAAAGTTCAAATCCTTAGCACACAAAAATAAAATACATTTTTCAAAGAGAGCATTTTAAAAGTAGGTAAAGTTCCAGTCCACTGCTTGATAGATGTTACTTTTGGTGGGTCCTTTTTCTTCTCTAAGTTTTCCCATTTGTGAAAGGAGGATACCAAAAGAACCTCTCTCTCTTGGGGCTGTTATAAGGAATAAAAAACTCCATGTCAAACACCAGCACAGTACCAAGCACTCGATCAATATTAACTATTATCCTGCTTTATTTCATCTCTCTAGAAGGTAACACTCCCCAAAGGAAGCAGATAATCAAGGTCTTACTTTCATATATATTAGAATGATTAATAGTAAAAGTGAAATCAAAAATGGTGTTCTGGTTAATCCTGATCCAATAAAAACTTCAATTAATCAAAATATTGCTCCCATAAAAATTTTGGTTTGTCTAAATTTACTACTCTTCCAACCCTCCCACCCATGCCCTCACCCCACTGCTGTCTGCGTCCATTGGTTAGGCTTATATGCATGCATACAAGTCCTTTAGTCCATCTCTCCCCTTTACCCCCACCCTCCCCTACCTTCCCTCCGAGGTTTGACAGTCTGATTGATGCTCTGTCTCTGGATCTGGTTTTGTTCATCAGTTTATGTTGTTCATTCCACAAATGAGTGCAATCATGTGATATTTATTTTTGTATTGTTTTGTTTCCTATTCAAGTTCAGGAAGAAAAAAAATGAAAACTCACTTCAACATGTAAGAATGTGATTCTCTATAGTATAAAATACACATGAATTAAGTTGAATCTCAATCATATGCATAATTTACTAAAGATATACACATACAACAAAACAAATTTTAAAAACAAGAAAATAGCCGAAACCGGTTTGGCTCAATGGATAGAGCATCGGCTTGGGGGCTGAAAGGTCCCGGGTTCGATTCCGGTCAAGGGCATGTACCTTGGTTGTGGGCATATCCCCAGTAGGGGGTGTGCAAGAGGCAGCTGATCGATGACTCTCTCTCATCGATGTTTTTAACTCTCTCTCTCCCTTCCTCTCTGTACAAAATCAATAAAAATGTATTTAAAATAAATAAATATTTAAGAAAGAAAAAAAAGAAAAAGAAAATAAGTGTGCATTAGATGGACATTCAGATTTCATAATCAAAAGATGAAATCACAAAATTCTGTTAAAAGTCCATGATTTTTAGAAGAATAATGTATAAAGGGGGGATAAATGATGATGGAAGATTGGATGGTAATTATACAATACAGTATACAAATTATGTATCAAAGAACTATGTACCTGAAACCTGTTTAGTTTTATCAACCAATGTCACCACAATAAATTCAATTAAAAAGTCAGTAATTTTTTAAAATATATTTTATTGATTTTTTACAGAGAGGAAGAGAGAGGGATAGAGAGCTAGAAACATCAATGAAAGAGAAACATTGATCAGCTGCCTCCTCCATACACCCCCGCTGGGGATGTGCCCGCAACCAAGGTACATGCCCTTGACCAGAATCGAACCTGGGACCCTTCAGTCCATAGGTAGACACTCCATCCACTGAGCCAAACCGGTTTTGGCAAGTCAGTAATTTTAATTAACACTTATCATCATAAATATATTAATCTCATTTTGTTTTGTTTTTTTGTGTGTGTTCATTGTTGTACTAGAGGCCCAGTTGTACACAAAATTCATGCACAAGGGGGTGGGAGAGTCCCTCAGCCCAGCCTGCACCCTTTCCAAACTGGGACCCCTGAAGGGATGTCCAACTGCCCATTTAGGCCCAATCCTGGTAGGATC
This sequence comes from Pipistrellus nathusii, assembly GCA_963693515.1. Taxonomy (NCBI): domain Eukaryota; kingdom Metazoa; phylum Chordata; class Mammalia; order Chiroptera; family Vespertilionidae; genus Pipistrellus; species Pipistrellus nathusii. The sequence goes on from OY882871.1 coordinate 53,916,872, forward strand.
CTAAACAGGCAGTTAGACATCCCTCTCAAAATCCAGGACTGTTGGCTTCCAGCTGCTCACCTGACTCCCTTCCTGATTGTCCATAACCGCTTCTGCCTGATAGCCTGATCACCCCCTAACCACTCCTTGACAGCCTGATTGATGTCTAACTGCTCCCCTGTCAACCCAATTGCCCCTAACTTCCCTCCCTTGCAGGCCTTTCATCCCTAACTGCCCTCCCCTGCAGGCCTGGTCACCCCTAACTGCCCTACCCTGCAGTTTTATCACCCCCAAATGCCCTCCCTTGCAGGCCTGATCCCTCCCCTGCTGGCCATTTGTGGTGGCCATCTTGTGTCCACATGGGGCAGCCATCTTGTGTGTTGGGAGTGATGGTCAATTTGCATATTACTCTTTTTTTTAAAATGTATTTTATTGATTTTTAACAGAGAGAAAGGGAGAGAGATGGAGAACTAGAAACGTCGATGAGAGAGAAACATCGACCAACCGCTTCTTACACACCCCCTACCAGGGATGTGCCCGCAACCAAGGTACATGCCCTTGACCGGAATCAAACCTGGGACCCCCTAGTCCGCAGACTGACGCTTTACCATTAAGCCAAACCAGCTTCAGCATATTGCTCTTTTATTAGATTAGATAGGATAGAGGCTTGGTGCACAGATGGGGACCAACTGGTTTGCCCTGAAGGGTGTCCCAGATCATGGTGGGGGTTCCCTTGGGGTGTGGGGTGGCCTGGGCGAGGGGCCTGTGGTGGTTTGCAGGCTGGCCAAGCACCCCCTAACCCCCCCCCCCCCCCCCGACCCAAACGGAGGCCCTGGTATCTGGGATTTGTTTACCTTCTATAATTGAAATTTTGTAACCTTGAGTGGAGGCTAGGGCAAACCAGGACAGGCAAAAAGCTTGGCTTCCTCCATTGCCAGGGAAACCCAAGCCTCCTGCTCGCTCAGTGATCACAGCCATTTTTGTTGGGATTTACTTATCTTCTATAATTGAAACTTTGTAGCCTTGAGTGGAGTTCAGGGCTCACCAGGATGTGTGGAAAGCTTGGCATCCTCCATTGCCGGGAAACCCAAGCCTCCTGCTCACTCCCTGACCGCAACCATCTTGGTTGGGTTAATCTGTATACTTGCTCCTCATTGGCTGGTGGGCATTCTTGTGGGCGTGACAGAGGTAAGGTCAATTTGCATATTGTTCTTTTATTAGATAGAATACTTTGCAGTTTTAAAAATTAAGTGCTAATGAAAATTAGTAAGAAGATCCCCATAAATTTTTGCATAAAGACAAACAATTCCAACAAAGGAGAAAATAAAAGTAGAAAAATACTGCATTAGCTTTTCAACTGCAGATTGTATGTTAGATAGCAAGTATCCTTATACCTATTTGTAAAATACCAACTTTTGAAAAACAAAAGCCTTTAAAAGTATTGTAAAACTATCAACCAAAATGCAGGAAGTAGTATAAATCAATACAAACTTTTAGAAATAAGCCTGGTAATACTTTTTTAAAGTGATAAAAACTGAGCCAGTGTGACTCAGTGGTTGAGCAGTGACCAAGAGGACACTGGTTGGATTTCCAGTGAGGGCACATGCCAGGATTTCAGGCTCCATCCCAGTAAGGGCCTACAAGATGCAGCCAATGGATGTTTGTTTCTTATGCATGATTTTTCTATCTTTCTATCCCTCTTCCTCTTCTCTAAAATCAATAAAAACATTTTTTTTAAGTGACAAAAACCTTCATGCTCTCTGACCTTGTAACCCCTCTCCTGGAACTTTAGCCTAACAAAATAAGAAAACAAAGGACAGCAATATATTAACTACATTACTTACCAAATTGGAGGCAACTTAGATGTCCAATTAGTAAAACTAAGCAACTCAACTAGTAATCCTATATAATAAAAGCCCAATGACCAACCGGCGGAATGACCAGAACAACTGGTTGACCAGTTGCTATGATGCGCACTGACCACCAAGGGGACAGATGCTCAACACAGGAGCTGCTCCCTGGTGGTCAGCGCACTACCACAATGCGAGTGCTGCTCAGCTGACCAGGATGAGCAGCTGCTCCCGCTGTGAACCCCGAACCGACAGGCAGGAACCTGGGCTGCAATCATTGCCTCCTTGCCCCAGGCTCCTCCTCCTCACTCCTTACCACCTCCTCCGGATGCCCACTAGCCTTGCAGCGCCACCACCAAGCTTTCAGAGCTGACCCTAGAGACTGGGAGGTGGGTTTGTGGCCACCACAGGACTGAGGCCTACTCTGCCGCCTCTCAGTGCTCTAGTCCCTGGGCCCAGCCGGGTCCCCTGGAGAAGTCACTTCGAGTGCTCTGGCTCCACAGAAGATGCCGGACCAGGGAACAGCCGCTCAGAGGGCGAGTCCATAGCTGCTTGGCAGACGGGAATGAGCAGTGCTCCCACAGCAGCCCGATCTTCGCAGGCCACATCCCCCACCAGTGCGCGAATCCCGTGCACCAGCCTCTAGCATTATGTGATAATTTACATGTAAAAAACTTTAGCAAAAAAAACACTAACTATGAAAGCAAAGTTAAATATTATATTTACCCTTAATTGTTGTATAAAATCATGTATAAATGGTGAGAAATAAATGAAAAGAAAAACTAAAAGTTAAACGTTTTTTTTCTTAATACTTTAACCATTAAGTTATTTGTAAAATAAAAAAAAAGCCTGTTAGAATTGATCAGGTAAACCACAGCAAGTACACATTTTAAAATTGACTCTTCTGGCCAGGACTGGTTTGGCTCAGTGGATCGAGCGTCGGCCTGCGGACTGAAAGGTCCCGGGTTCGATTCCGGGCAAGGGCATGTACCTTGGTTGCAGGCACATCCCCAGTACGGGGTGTGCAAGAGGCAGCTGATAGATGATTCTCTCTCATCGATGTTTCTAACTCTCTATCTCTCTCTCCCTCTCTGTGAAAAATCAATAAAATATATATTTTTTTTTAAAATGACTCTTCTGAAGCATAAAACCACAATTATCATTTTTTCAAAAAAAAAACAAAAACTATCACATAGAGTAATTGGATAAATTCTTCTCACACACGTCATTTTAGCCATGCTATTAGCCAGCTAGAACCTTGTTATATTAAAATCTCATTTTACCATCAAAACATTAACTGTATGTGTGATCTTCATATGGTAGCAGAAGCCACTTATTATGGGGCAACTGGAGAGTGGGCCCCAAACACTGAGGTTAAAAACTATCCAAACCAAATGCAATGGTGAAGCCTAGGTTTCTCCTATGTCCCAAATGAAGTGCCATGTTTCTTAGGCACTCAAGAGCTAAGCATTCAAGGAGGAAGAAATTGTAAAACTTATTTGCTCTCCCTCTGAAAATTGGAAACCTCTTCATTTTCTTCTAAAAACACCATGGAGTGATGAAAAATACACAAGCAGTCCAGCTGGCCTAGCTTAGTGGTTGAGCATCAACCTATGAACCAGGAGGTCATGGTTCAATTCCCAGTCAGGGCACAGGCCCAGGTTGCAAGCTCAATCCCCAGTAGAGGGTGTGAAGGAGGCAGCCGATCCATGATTCTCTCTCATCATAGACTAGAGCCCTAGTGCATGACATCTGTGCACTCGGGGTGGGGAGTGTTCATCAGCTTGCACCCTCTCACAGTCCAGGAGCCTGTGGGGGATGTCCGACTGATGGCTTAGGGCCACTCAGGGAGCAGGCCTAATCGTTACTCGGACATCCTTAGCGGCAGAGACGGTGGTTTTACACTGTACTTGCCAGTCATGAGTCCGGCTCAGGGCTTCTGGCCAAGTGGTGCTCCCGCTATGGGAGCACACTGACCACCGGGGAGCAGCTCCTGCATTGAGTGTGTATCATATCAACCAGTCATTTCACTGTTTGGTAGATTTGCATATTAGCCTTTTATTTTATAGGATGTTTCTATTTCTCCTTCCTCCTGTCTGAAATGAATAAAAATATATTTTTAAAAAATACACAAGCATATGGTCAGGAGATGTGTTATACAGGTGACCAAGCAACTTCAAGCAACTTATCCTTTGATATAAAAATGTAAAAGTTGAATCAAATCTCTTAATTCTTTCAAATTCAATATTTTTCTACCGTGTTTCCCCAAAAATAAGACCTACCGCATGGAAAGATAAGACATCCCCTGAAAATAAGACCTATCGCAACTTTGGGAGAAAAAATTAATATAAGACACTGTCTTATTTTCGGGGAAACACGGTATTTAAAAGAATTGATTCCCACCCCCCTCAGAAAATGCCTCACTCATTGTAAAATAAATCTAAGATTTAGAATTAGAAAACTGGAAGCAAAGGTAAAATACACAGATGGTCAAAAGCCTGGATTGGATCCCAGCTCTGTCTGACCTTTTCTACCTGCATGACCTTGGGCAAATTACTTACTCCCCCTTGAAGTCCTAAAATCAAAGTAACAGCAGTCCTACAGACCATCCCTTTCATTCATGCCATAAAACACACTGGTGCCTTGTCATGACTGGGATTTACTTCCTAACAAGCAACAATAATTTTGACTTGATTCTTAGAAATGTAAAAGTACCTCGTTTGTGCATTCCTCTTTTCTAAATTCTCTGATATTGAAAGTAGTTAACTCATTTTGCCTATCTTAAAGCTTTATTGAAGACTGAAAGCATTCCTCAAAAATTTACTCAATCGTTTTTGAACACCTGTGCCACACACAGTATGTGCTAGAGCTGCAAAACTCCCTTTCCTTAAGAAGCCCTAAAGTCTGGTGGAGGCAAATGATTAACTACCAGTTGACAGATGCTAACTGCACAATGTACAATGCACTAATGGATCAGCTGAGACAAGGACAAAATGTCTGGGAAAGATTCAGGAGTATTCGGTTAGGTCTTAAAAGGCACCTTGTTTACTAGATAGAAAAGAATTCTCGACAGAGTAGAGTGTAAAACCAACAACGGAAGATGTCATCTTCAGAGACCTCTGAGCAGGCTTTGTATGAAGAAGGCAGGTGAAATGGTAGAAGATGATATTGGAAACATACATGAGAACCAGAACTGTGAAGGACTTTGACTTTATCAACTACAGATTATGGAGAGTCACTGACAGATTTCACACACGGAATCAAAGTCCCTTCTTCCATCACGCAGTCAAAGGAGCTGACTCAAGATGACAAGCAAAAAACACAGGTCTGGATTAGAAAGGCAGAGTAAATTGTGCTTATTTAAATGGACGTTCATCCTCTCAGGGCCTGTAGCAGTTTTTTCCTATGGCACATTAATACAACAGTGAAGCAAAATTACAGCTAAGCCTTCAAGAAAGTGTGTTTATTTGAAGCCAGTTTTGTTGAGCACACTAAAGAACACAACCAATTAAGAAAATACTAAAGATCTATAAAAGAAATTAAGAGAGGCTAACAGTAATAACATCTGAGAAGACTGACTTCAAGTAAAACATTCAGAAATGTGTAAATCCTTATCACGCGTCCATATCAGGTAAGACATGTTGTGTGCCTATCTTTTGCAAGAGGGGAGTATTTTAAATTTCGTTTGGTTCAAGAAGAGCTGTCACCACTAAACTCCTTAAACCAGAGGAAGGTTTTTAAATGGCAAAATTAATGGGTTCTACTGTTTTTTAATGTTCAAGAAAAAAGGAATGTATTTCCAGTGGCTGTTTGGAGAAGCCTAACACAATTTATCCGCTCTGGGTGGGCACACGCGCCAAGCTGGGACCCGGGAGTGGCCTCAGCCACTCCTCCCGGCCAGTCCCTGACCCTGGGCTGCAGCTCGCCCCGGGACCACCCAAAGGAGGCCGTCCGGCCCGACAGGCCGCGCAGAGAACACGGTCTCTGCAAGGAGAGGGCACCTGACTAAGCAAACGGTGCGCTCCGCGAAGTTTCACCTCAGGACGTGTTCAGGGCGTGTCTTTGTTGTGTCCCAGGAACAATCCCCTCCCCAAAAAGTCCTGGAGCATACCGGCTCCTCCCCTGCCAACCCGCACAACACCCCGGACCCGCGCCTGAGCCTCGCCGGCTTTCCCGGAGGTTCGGGAGGCGGAGGGGTCCGGGGCGGGGCGGAGAAGCGAGGACGGACGGAGACTGCGATGGGGAGGAAGGAGAGGACCGGGGGTGGGGAGTGAGAAGACGGGGTTCCAGGGAGACCGGGGCGAGGGTTCGGGGAACGGGGGGACGGGCGCCGTCCAGCCCGGCCCACGCCCGTCTCGCCTCAGCAGGCTCGCGAGGGTCACCCGGAGGCAGGAGGCCGACGGGCGCCACGCCTCGCCCGGCGCCGGGCCTGAGCTCCGGGACCGCGCCCCCTGCCCGAGCTGCCCGCCAGCATCCCGCCGGGACGCCCCCCATCCGGCCCTTACCGCTCCGATCCGCTCTGCCTCCTCCGCGCGGCCCAGGCGGCTCGCCCGGAGACCTGAGGGCGCAAGGACCGCAGGTGGGCGAAGGGCCGCCTGTCACATCCCCGCCGGCCCGGCCGCCCCGCCCGCCGCAGCCGGCATCGCGTCAGTGGCCGGATGGACGCCGCGCCGGAGCCCCCGCCCGCCCTGGCCGCGCCCGCCGGACTCCGCCCTCGGGGCCCCGAACGGCGCGTGCGCGGCCCCGTCCCGACCCCGTGCGCATGCGCCGACCGCGGGCCCCGCCCTCACTCACGCTTCGGCCCACCTCTGGCCCCGCCCTAGCCTCGCGCCGGCCTTTTCAGGCTCCGCCCCCTTTCGGAACCCGCCCCCTCCCTGACCTTGCTTCTGCGTCCCCGGACGGAAGGCGGGCTCCACCTAAGCCGCGTCGCCAGCCCAGCAGCCGCCCACCTCTCCGGGCCTTGCTGCTGGACCTAGTCAGACCTGTCAACTCCACTGCTGACCCAGACAGTGAGAACCTTAGCTTGGCGCTGACATCGTTGATGTGGACACCGCCAATATTTTGTTTGCAAATTCATGCCTGGTCCCCTGCCTTCCCGCGCTCTGAACTATGCCAAGAACACAGTCTGCCTACCACACCAAAATATGGGATCTTGCTGAGCTTGAGGGAAGAAACAAGCACCCCAAGTGCTGAGATTTGGAGTAGCTCCATTGTACCATCAATCTGGGTTCCTTTTGCCAAGAACCAGGATTTTGTTACCCCTCCTTTAAAAAAAAATATTTATTGTTCAGATTATTAAAGTTGTTCCTCTTTTTTACCCCCATAGCTCCCCTCCACCTGGTTCCCATCCCACTCCATTCCCTTATCTCCCTCCACTGTCCTCATCCATAGGTGTGAGATTTTTGTCCAGTCTCTTCCCACACCCCCAATACCCCCTTCCCCTCCCCCCCCCCTGAGAATTGTCAGTCCACTCCCTTTCTATGCCCCTGATTCTATTATATTCACCGGATTATTCTTTCATCAGATTTTTTATTCACTTGATTTTTAGATTCACTTGTTGATAGATATGTATTTGTTGTCACTTTTTTGTTCCTAATTTTTATCTTTATCTTCTTCCTCTTCTTAAAGAATACCTTTCAGCATTTCATATAATACTAGTTTGGCGGTGATGAACTCCTTTAGCTTTTTCTTATCTATGAAGCTCTTAATCTGACTTTCAATTTTGAATGATAGCTTTTCTGGGTAGTAATCTTGGTTGTAGGTTCTTGCTATTCATCACTTTGAATATTTCTTGCCACTCCAGTCTGGCCTGCATAGTTTCTGTTAAGAAATCGGCTGTACAGCAGGTAGGGTAGGGAGATCTGGGAAGATAATAGATCAACCGAAGGACTTGTATACATGCATATAAGTACAACCAATAGACATAAAACTCTGGGGAGGGAGGGTATATATGGGAGGGGGGGCAATGTTAAAATATTTACACAGATAATAGTTTAATAAAAAATAATAAATTAATAAAAATAAATCGGCTGACTGTCATATCGGTACTGCCTTCTAGGTAACTAACTATTTTTCTCTTGCTGCTTTTAATATTCTCTCTTTATCTTTTGCCTTTGGCATTTTAATTATGGTGTGGTCCTCTTTGGGGTTCTCTGCACTTCCTGGACTTGTAAGTCCTTTCACCAGGTGGGGGAAGTTTTCTGTCATTATTTCTTCAAATAGGTTTTCAATATCTTGCTCTCTTTCTTCTTCTGGCACCCCCATAATTTGGATGTTGGTACCTTGAGGTTGTTACAAGGCTCCTTACACTATCTTCATATTTTTGGATTCTTTTTTCTTTTTGCTTTTCCACTTGGGTATTTTTTTGCATCTTCATATTTCAAATCTTTGACTTTATTCTTGGGATTCTCTAGTTTGCTATTGAATCTCTGTATATTATTCTTTTTCAGTCAGTGTAGGCTTAATTCTGATTGTTCCCTTTGCATATCCTTGAGGGTTTCACTAAATTTCTCGGAGGTTTCTAGAAGATTCTTCAGAAATCTTATAACCATGGTTTTGAACTCTATATTCAGTAGTTTGCTTTCCTCCATTTCTTTCATTTGTGACATGATTCTTTGTCTCCACATTTTAGCTGCTTCACTGTGTTGATAGAGTGGCTTTGTGTGCTAGGTGTGCTTTAGGGTCCAGTGGCTCAGCCTCCCCAATCACCTAAAGGGATCACTCTTGGTGCACCCTTTTGTGGGCTGTGTGCACAGTCTTGTTGTAGTTAAGCTTTGATTGTTGTTGGTATCACTGGGAGGATTTAACCTCCAGGCCAATTGGCTGTAAAGACCAGCTGTGTCTATAATGGGAAAACTGCTGTGCTAGAAACACCCTTATGGGGCAGAACTTGCTTCGGTGAGGATTTGGTGCTTACAGAGTCTGCCCCTTGAGTGTGTTGCTTATGGATGTGTAGAGTTGTAATCTGGTATGGTCTCACACTGATCACTGGGTACATTGGCTCTTAGATCTCCAAGAAGATGCAAAGTCAGCCACTACCTGAGGCCACCCAGCAGGAGCTACAGAGAGATCTGCAGATTCCTCCTCTTTGTTTGAAGTTTGGAAGTACCCAGATGAGGCCCAGCTGTGAAGCAATGTAGGCTGCCACTGCAGGGCCTTGGGCCTTCTTTTGGACACTTTGGAGCCCTCTTATCCAGCTTCAGTTTGCTAGGTTTTGCAAGAGGGGCAGGCCATTCATATGCAGAAGCTGCTGTACACAGCTTGGATGGGGTTGTAAATTGGGTGGGGTGGGGTCTCATGGAATCACCAGGGCAGAGCAAACAGCAATGTCTGCCAGTCTGCCCTGCCCCAAAGAGGTCCCAGGATCTCTGTATTGTTTAACCTGTCTTGTTAATTATAGCCATTCTGACAGGTATCTCATTATAGTTTTGATTTGTATTTTCCTTATAACTCAACAACAGCAAAAAAATCAGTTAGAAGATGGACATAGGTGTGACTCAGTTGGTTAGATCATTGTTCCATGCACTGAAGGGTCTCAGGTGTGATCCCAAGCAGACCTATGTTTCTCTCTTCAGCCAAGAGTCAATGAAAAATATACCCTTGGGTGAGGACTTTTTTTTTTTTTTTAAGTATTTCTTTTAAAGTCTGCTTTTAAACATTACTGTTGTCATGTATACCTTTAAAAATGAAATTGAGTCTAATTCTGGATTTTTAAATTCTGTTCCATTGATCATTCTATTTATTAATGGGCCATTATTAAATGTCTTAAATATAGAATCTGTATACTATATTCTAATGCCTGATAGGATTAGGCCTTAGGTAAGGTTATCCACTGCCCTATTTTTTGGAGGGGCTTACTGGCTATTTTTGCTTCTCTAAACTTGCAAATACATTTTATAATCAAATTACCTGGTTAAACAAAAACCGGTAATTTTATTGGGATTGCTTTTCCATATATAAATTAGGGTGGTAAGAATTAACATTCCTGCCATGTTGAATCTCCCTTGCTAGTCACCCTCTTTTGGGCATTGTCTATTACTAGAGGCCGGATGCATGAAGATTCCTGCAAGAATGGGCCTTCCTTCCCTTGGTTGTGGGCACCGCCTTCGCTCCAGCCAGTGCGCCTTTCCGCCTTCCCACGCTGCCCAGACGCCTGGAGTAGCTGAGTGATGTGGAATACCTGTGTGGTTGCCCCCAGCCACTCAGCGCCTGTGTATGAAAATAAACCCACCAAATTTGTTGGGTTAATTTGCATACTCACTCCTGAATGGCTGGTGGATGTCCTAAAGGTATGGTCAATTTGCATGTTACTCTTTTACAGTGTAGATACTTATGCCCTGGTACTTTATCAGGGACTTTTCTTCATCATGTCTTCTATCTGTTTCTTGTTTGTATGTAAGAAGGTCTTTGGGTTTTATACATTAGCATGATAAAATGTTTTGGTAATTTAAAAAATGATCTTATTTGTACTAGTTTTCCCATTAATATTTCAGTTTTCAAGCTATAGAGGATGGGACAAAAATAGGTTTACAGTTGCTTGTATGGAAAATAATATAATAATAAGTAATAATATAAGAATAAAAACTGTGTTGTATGTAATCACAACTATAAACCTACTTTTATACCACAATGTATAAGCATATCTTCTATAAATAGTCCTGGCTAATGCCTCCAACTCTACATCCTAAATAATAAAGAGCTAATATGCAAATGGTCATCACACCCTCATGCTGGGGCTGGGGGACCTGAAGCCCGGCCGGGGACCTGAGGCTGAGCTCCCCATTCAACTGGGCTTGATGGGGGACCTGAGGCTGTGCCTCCCGCCCAGCAGGGATTGACAGGGCTGGGGATGGCCCGGTCTGTGTCTCGTGCAATTTCGAGGCACGCAGGTAGGCAGGGACTTGACTCTGGGTCCTGTGGTGCGCCCCAAACTCTGACAGGAGGGAGATTTTCATATACACTTCCCTAATTTTCTTTCATCTCTATTATAGAGAAAGGGCAAATAGCAATATTAAAATATTTCCTCGAATTAATTCCCTTTTAATGTGCACAAATTTCATGGACTGGGCCACTACTTATACAATAGAGGACATAGTGACATCATCATTTTAGTCATTACCTAAGCAGAAAGCCAGTAAGATGCTGACTTCTGAACTACAGTGTGTGTGTGTGTGTGTGTGTGTGTGTGTGTATATATATATATATATATATATATATATATATATATATATATATATATATATTTTAGGTCTAGTAATAATTAATGTTGTTTTCTAATACTTTTTTAAATCGAATTTATTTAAACAATACAACAAAATTTAATCAACAATATAGTTGCCGTTGTTTTCTACTACTTGTGCCCAACGCTCAGGAAGCATTTTAATCCCTCTGTTGTAAAATTCTTGTGATTTTGATGCAAAAAATTCTGTCAATGCATTTTTGAGGCATTCTTCATTATTAAATTTTTTTCCAAGAAGAAAGTTTTGCAAAGAACGAAACAAATGGTAATCGGAAGGGGCAATATCAGGAGAATATGCAGGTTGAGGGAGAACTTCCCATTCCAACTGGCGCAGTTTTTCAGCAGTGATTCTTGCAGTATGCGGTCGTGCGTTATCGTGGTGAAGAATTACGCCCTTCCGATTAATCAGCGTGGGTTCTTTTTCTCTTAAAGCTTGGGCTAACCTTTCCAATTGGGCACTATACACTGCACTTGTAATGGTTTGTTAGATGGTAAAAGTTCATAATGAAGAATTCCTTTAAAATTCCACCAAACACACAACATCACTTTTTTCGCATGCAAGTCAGGTTTTGGCGTGGACTGCGGAGCCTCATTTTTGTCCAACCATTGAGGATGTTAATTTTCAAATTAACATCCAGCACTCATTTTTCATCTCCGGTAACAATTTGCTCTAAAAACGGCAAACGGTTTTGACGAGAGAGGAGCGAACTGCAAATTGTGACTCTTTGATTACGGTTGTTGTCGGTCAACTCATGAGGAACCCATTTTCCAAACTTTTGGACTTTGCCAAGTGCACGCAATTGATTAGAAATTGTTTTTTGTGAACAATTTAAAGTTGTCGCAAGCTCTTGTTGGGTAATTTGAGGATTTTGCACCAAAAGAGCTTGAAGAGCTTCTTGATCAAAATTGGACACACGGCCTCGACCACTCTTGTCATCTAACGAAAAATTTCCCTCACGAAATTTCTCAAACCAACGCTGGCATTTTCTGGCGCTAACTGCATCTTGACCAAGAGCACTACAGATGTTTTTTGCAGCCTCACTTGCTTTTCTTCCTAATTGGAACTCGTAAAGCATGCAGTGTCGAATATGCTCTTCATCCGCCATCTTCTTAGCCCTAGTTTTGCAACAAAAACCAAACCAAACACAAACTTTTTCAAGCAAAACTTGTTAATTGCACTTCACACGTTCTGTAGATACCACGTGTTTGAAGGTTATGTCAATACAAGTCAACGCCAAGCAAGATTTTAAACGAATGTTTAAAAACGACATTAATTATTACTAGACCTCCTTCCCAAAAATATATATATATATATCATGTTAAAGTCCATAGTATTAATTCCTAGTTTACTAAGTGTTTTGACTTTTAAAAAAACACAAGTATATGTTTAATGCTGTCAAATACCTCTTCTATATCTGTGGTATTACAAGTTAACAGATTTTCTAATATGGAACCCCTTTTCATCTTTGAAATAAACCTGACTTTCAGAGCACGGGCCAATGCTCTCACCACCGAACCACCTACTTGAAGATAATGAATCTTTTAAAATTGCTGTTAGATTCTAAGTTTTTACATTAAATTCTTTGTTGTTGTTTTTAAATCTTTATTGTGGAAAATATCTCATATGCTCTGTTTTTCCTTTAAAGTCCCCTCTAGCCCATCTTCGCCCTCTGCCCGGTCTTCCCCACCCTATTATCCGTGTCATTGGGTTTCGCATAGATGTGTACAAGGCCTTTGGTTTATCTCTTCCCACCCATCTTCCCTCTGAGGTTCTGCAGCCTGTTCCATGCTTATGTGTCTCTGAATCTATTTTGTTCAGGAATTTATTTTGTTAATTAGATTCCACATGTGAGTGAAATCATAGGGTACTTGTCTTTCTCTGACTGCTTTATTTCTCTCAGCATAATACTCTCCAGGTCTTTTCATGCTGTCTTAAAGAGTAAAAGCTCCTTCTTTTTTACTGCTGCACAGTGTTCCATGGTGTAAATGTACCACTGGTTTTCATTTTAATTGATTTCTGAGAAAGGAATGGAGAGGGAGAGAGAGATAGAAATATCAATGATTAGAAAGATCATGAATTGGCTGCCTTCTGCACACCTCCTACTGGAAATTGAGCCCACAACTTTGGCATGTGCCTGGACCAGGAATCGAACCGTGACCTCATGGTTCATAGGTTGACACTCAACCACGGAGCAACGCTGGCCCAGTAATGTACCACAGCTTTTAATTCACTCCTCTACTGCTGGGTCCTTGGGCTGTTTCCAGATCTCGGCTATTGTAAGTCGTGCTGCTATGAACATAGGGGTGCATACATTCTTTCTGATTGGTGTTTCTGAAGTCTTAGGATATATTCCTAGAAGTGGAATCAGTGGGTCAAATGGCCGTTCCATATTTAATTTTTTAGGAAACTCCATACTGTTCTCCACAGCGGCTGCACCAGTCTGCATTCCCACCAGCTGTGAAGAAGGGCTCCCTTTTCTCCACGTCCTCTCCAGCACTTGTCATTTATTGATTTGTTGATGGTAGCCATTCTGATAGGTGTGAATTGTCATTTTAATTTGCATCTCTCTGATGATCAGTGACTTTGAGCATTTTTTCATGTCTTTTGGCCATCTGTATGTCCACTTTAAAGAAGTGTCTATATATGTCTTTGGTACATTTTTTATTGGGTTGTCTTCCTTTTGGTAAGATTTATGAGTTCCTTGTATATTTTGGATATTAACTGTTTATCAGAAGTACCGCTGCTAACTAGGTCCTACCATACAATGGGCTCTCTTCATTTTGCTGTGCAGAAGCTTTTTATTTTGATGTAGTACCATTTGTTTATTTTCTCCTTAGTTTCCTTTGTCCTAGGACCATGGTTGGCAAACTGCAGCTCTCAAACCACATTCAACCCTTTGACCCCCTGAATATGACTCTTCCACAAAATACCACGGCCTGGGCGAGTCTATTTTGAAGAAGTGATGTTAAAAGAAGTTTAAGTTTAAAAAATTTGGCTCTCAAAAGAAATTTCAATCGTTGTATTGTTGATATTTGGCTCCGTTGACTAATGAGTTTGCCGACCACTGTCCTAGGAGAGACGTCTGAGATTTTGTTGCCTATGGTTTCTTCTAGATTCCTATGGCTTCAAGACTTACTTGTAAGTCTTTTAGCCATATGAGTTTATTCTTATGTATGGTGTAAGTTAGTGGTCTAGTATCTTTCTTTCCTTTTTACTTTTTTTTTTTTTTTTTTTTTTTTTTTTGCATTTATCTGTCTAATTTCCCCAATACTGTTTATGGAAGAGTCTGTCTTGACTCCATTGTATGCTCTTGCCTCCTTTGTCAAATATTAATTCAGTGTAATGACTTGGTCAATTTTTTGGGGGTGGGGGGTGGTGTCTCTGTTCTACTCCAATGAGCTACATGCCTGTTCTTATGCCAGGACCAGGCTGTTTGATTATGGTGGCTTTGTAGTATAACTTGATATCTGGTATTGTGACTCCTCTACTTTTGATCTTGTTTCTTAAGATTGCTGTGACTATGTGGGGCTTTTTTTGCTTCCATATAAATTTGTGGAGCATTTGTTCTAGATCTGTGAAATATGCTGTTGGTATTTTAATAGGGGTTGCATTGAATCTATAGATTGCTTTGGGTAATATGGGCATTTTAAGGATATTTATTCAACTAATCCATGAACACGATATATTCTTACATTTGTTTATATCTTCTACAATATCTTTTGGTCGACATCCTATAGTTTTCTGAGTATAATCTTTTACCCTCTCGAATAAATTTATTCCTAAGTATCTTAAAATTGACTCTTCTGAAGCATAAAACCCCTATATTCCCACTTTGCCGAGGTTTTTTTTTTTTTAATGAAAAATGTGTGATAGAATTTGTTGAATGCTTTTTCTGTGTCTATTGATATTGATTTTTGTGTTTAAATTTGTATATGTGATGCATCATGTTTATTGATCTGCATAAATTGTACCAGTCTTGCACCCCTGGAATAAATCCCAATTAGTAATGATGTACCATTTTTATAATGTATTGTGAATCCTCTTTTGCTAATATTTTGTTAAGGATTTTAGCATCTAGTTCATCAGGGATATTGGCCTGGAATTCTCTTTCTTTGAAGTGTCTTCATCTAGTTTTGGAATTATGATAATGCTGGCTGAATAAAAAGAGCTTGGAAGTGTTCCTTCCTCTTGGGTTTTGAGAAATAGTTAGAGGGGGATGGGTGTTAGTGCTTCTTTGAATGTAAAACTACCCTGTGAAGTCATCTAGACCAGGTATTTGTTTGTTCAGAGTTTTTTTGTTTTGTTTGTTTCTTTCTTCTATTTCTAGTGGCCTTTTTAGGTTTTCTGATTCTTCTTGATTCACTTTTGGGAGATTGTTTTTTTCTAGGAATTTGTCATTTTCATCCAAAATATCCAGCATGTTGGCATGTAATTAGTTGCTCATAGTATCTTCTTTCAGTTCTCTGTATTTCTGTGGTGTCAGTGATTGCTTCACTGCCTTAGTTTCTGATTTTATTTATTTGGGTCTTCTCTCTTTGTTTCTTAATGAATCTGGCTAAAGGTTTATTAATATTCTTTACCTTTTCAAAGCACCAGCTCTTACTTTCATTGATTTTTTTTTGTAGTCTCTATGTCATTTATTTTTGCTCTCATTTTTATTATTTCCTTCCTTCTACTATCTCTTGGATTTTCTTATTGTTCTCTTTCTAATTCTTTAAGTTGTAGGTTAAATAGTTCATTATTCAATTTTCTTGTTTTTCTAGGTAGGCCTGTAGTGCTGTGAACTCCCCTCTCAGGAGCTCCAGAGATTTGGGGTTGTTGTATGTTCATTTTCATTTGTTTCCAGGAAGTTTTTCATTTCTTTCTTGATCTCATTGTTAACCCATTCATTGTTGAATAGCATGCTATTTAGCCTCTAAGTATGTGAATGGTTTTAGTGTTTTTAATGTATTTGATTTCTAATTTCATTCCATGGTGACCTGAGAAGATGATTGATATGATTTCAATCTTCTTGAACTTGTACAGACTTGTTTTGTGTCTATATAACATGCGGTATATCTTTGTGAATGACTCATGTGCACTAGAGAAGGGCTTTGGGGCAAAATGTTCTTTAAATGTCAATTAAATCCATCTGATTCAGTGTTTTCTTGTTAACTTTTTGTCTATAAATCTATCCAGTGAGGTCAGCAAGGTGTTAAAGTTCCCTAGTATGACTGTATTGTTGTCAACGGCTCCCTTGAAGTTTTTAAAAATATATTTAGGTGCTCCTATATTGAGTGCATACATGTTTATTGGAATTATATCCTCTTATTGGATCGATCCCTTTAATGTTATTGTGACCTTTATTGTCTCTTGTGAGGGCTCGCATTTTGAAGTCTACTAGTATCTTATCGGATATGAGTATTGCTGCTTCAGCTTTTTGTTTTCTTTTCTCCTTACATGGATATCTCTCCATCTCTTCACTCTCATCATGTGTGAGTCTTTTGTTATAAAATGGTTCTCCTGTAGTGTCCCGACCAGCGGGAGATCAACGTGGGGGCGAGGAGGCACCTAGAAGGGAATGATAGAGGACAGGAGATGCAAAGAAATGGAGGCAAGACAAAGTTCTGATCAAGCCTTGAATTTTTTTGTTGAAGCTGCAATATATATATATATATATATATATATATATATATATATATATACACACAGGCTGTAGGGGGAGGTTGCCGCGAGGACATTCCAAGGCAAACTATGGGAGGGAGGACCGGGAAAGGGACGTTGTAGGTATCTTCCGGAGCAGGATGTGTCCTTAAGCGATAGGTTATCTTTAGCTTCTGGCCAAACCCGCAGGGCGCCACACGATTTCTGCTAGGAGGAACTAGAAACTTAATTCCAAGATGGAGTTGTATTTTCTTAAGACGGAGTTGCTTGTCTCAACTCTGATGGCTCCCAACACTGTAGATAGCATATAGTTGAGTCATGTTTTTGTATTCATTCATCTACCCTATGTCTTTTGATTGAAGCATTTAAATCATTTACCTTTAAGGTTATTATTGATAAGTTACTTATTTATTGCCATTTAAATTTTATATGCTTAGGTTTCTCTCTCTCTTCCTCTCATTATAGCAATCTCTTGGCATTTCTTGCAGTGCTGGTTTGGTGGCAATAAACTCATTTAGCCCTTTATTTTTATTTATTTATTTTTTTGTCTGGGAAGCTCTTTATTTTACCATCTATTTTGAATGATAGCCTTGCTGGATATAGTAATTTTGGTTTCAGATGCTTGTATTTCATTACCTTGAATACTTCATGCCATTCCTTTCTGGCCTTTAGAGTTTCTGATGAGAAATCAGGCAACACTCTTATGGGAGCTTCTTTGTAGGTAACAACTTGCTTGACTTTTGCTGTTTTAACATTCTCTTTTTGTTGCCCTAGCAGGTTTTGCTCAGTGGATAGAGCATTGGCCTGCAGACTAAAGGGTCCCAGTTCAATGCCTTTCAAGGGAGCATCCTGGGTTGCAGGCTCAATCCCCAGTGGGGGTCATGCAAGAGGCAACCAATCAATGATTCTGTATCATCATTGTTGTTTCTATCTCTCTCTCCCTCTTCCTTCCTCTCTGAAATTAATAAAGATGTATATTTTTAAATAGTCTCTCTTTGTCTTTAATTTTTATTATTGTATTTATTATGTATCTGGGCATGGGTTTGTTTGGGATTTTCTTGTTTGGGGCTTTCTGTGCCTCCTGAACTTGTGTGACTTTTTCCTTCACCAGGTTAGGGAAGCTTTCTGCCATTATTTCTTCACACACATTTTCTATCCCTTCTTCCTTTTCTTCCACTTCTGGCACATCCATTATGCAAATATTGTTACATTTAATGTTGTCCCACAGCTCCCTTATACATTCCTCCTTTAAATTTTTTTTCTTGTTGATTCTCTTATTGAGTGATTTTTTTTTTCTACCTTGTCTTCTAATTCACTTATCCAATCCTCAGCTTCCCCTAATCTGCTGTGTATTTCTTCCAATGTGTTCTTCATTAGTGCTATGTTGTTCTTTATTTCCAATTGTGTGTTTTTTCATAGTTAATATTTCTCTTCTTTTGGAGAATTATCTTGTTCTTTCATTTGAGGGTTATTTCTTTATCTCCTATATTGGCTTCCAGTTTGTGTTGATGACTACTAGGTGTACCAGTTAATAATGAAGATTTTTTTCAATAGATGGAGTGACACATATGTTGATATATATGCGATTTGATATGTATGCCACTTTTTTGTATTTGTTATGGGGCAACCACAAGAGATGACTATAAGAGACAAAGATCAAAATTTATGAGCCTTTATTAAGATGGCCAGCAACTACAGTTGCAGCACTTCACCGCGGTAAAGGGCAGACCACAGATGTTACAGCAAATTTATACTCAGAAAACCACAAGAGGGAGTTAGGACAGTTACAATGACAGCCCAAAGGTTACAAAAGTTATTTCAGCCATTTCCAATGCCTGGGTACGCTTGGCTGGAGCTTGAATCACCACCTCCTTCTAAACTCCAACCAACCCATTGTTCAGTGACCTACTCTACCTCCCTCTGTCCCAAGGCATCCTGCCTCCAGGCAACAGAGGAGCTGTGCAATGTTTGCAGCCCAGAACAATATTGACAACTAGCTTAAAAACTTCATATGTCAAATTTGCTGAAGATGTTAACAAAATCATCGGTTGATCCAGGTCGACTGCAAGGCCAAATCATTCCAGAAAGAAGACAATGCTCTGCATTTGGTGGGATCAGGAAGGTGTGGTTTATTGTGATCTTCTAAAACCAGGTGAAACCATTAATACTGATTGTTACTGACAACAAATAATCAACTTGAACCACGCTTTGATCGTGAAACAACCAGAATATTCCAGAAGGCATGGCAAAGTAATTTTGCTTCATGATAATGCACCATCACACACTCCAAAATTAATTAAAGACACCTTAATAGATCTTGCCTGAGAAGTATTAACCCACCCACTGTATTCACCAGACCTTGTTCTTTCAGATTACCACTTGTTCCAATTATGGAACACGCACTTTCCGAACAGCACTTCAAAACATACAAAAAAGTGAAAAACTGAGTCTCTGAATGGTTTGCCTGAAAACAAGGAAAGTTTTATTGGGATGGTATCCACAAATTACCTAAACATGGGGGAAATGTGTAGCTAATAATGGACATTACTTTAAATAAAGCATTTTTAATGTTTCTCTTGAAATTGTCCTGTTTTCTTTTGTTACAAAATCTGCATTATTAACCGGTACACCTAGTATGAATTAGGTAGATCTGTTACACCTCTCAATCTTTAGTGCAGGACAGTGTAAAATGCTATTTTTTTCTAATTACCTCAGGCAAAAGCTTAAAGCTTCAAGAATATTGCCTTTGCAGACTGATTGGATTCAGTCTTGAGGAGCTCTCAGGCAATCATCCACAGGTGTGGCAAAAAGTTTTCCAACAGGGTGGACAATTGTTTATGCCTGAGGCTAATTGTTATTCTCAGTCTCTTAATGGGCCTCAGGAACTACACAGAGTGGGACAAGGTATTTTCCAATAGGGTGGGTCAAGTATCTTCTCTCCCATGCAAAAACTGCCTGGATAGTAAATATCTGGCTGAGAAAGATGACCTCCACAGTGTGAGGGAATGACTCAGCACAGGAAACAGGGGTGTCTGCCTTCTGAGCTCTAACCCTGGCTTCTACACATACAGCTCTAGTCCATGTTACGAAGCGAGTCCCCAAGAGATGAACCACCGGAGCCAATTTGATTAAGCATGCTAGAGTTTATTACAAATTCGAATCCGGGCTCAAACCTTAGCTGACACAGCAGCCGGCACACACCCAGGTAAGAGCTCCGATGGAGGGGCAGTCCCTCCTCTTATACCTCTTTTCCCCCACCCCTCCCACTGTTGGTATCTCACTCCCAGGTTGGCCTCTCAGGACAAAGACCTGGGCATCCTGAGGAATTTCTCAGGTAGTTTACACAACCTGGCCTGTTTTTGCCTCATGCAGAATGTCTGTTCTGACTTCAAACAGAAGTGCAGGATGCTGCTGTTTTGATGACGCCAATCTCCTAGCCAGGTCTGAAGGGAGGTCTGCATATCTTACTACAAAGGAATTCCAGGCACTGAGTTAGACTGTCACAGTCCACTCTACCCTCCCTCTGTCAAATCACAAAGTGAGTAGCTGCACACGAAATTTTGTGCATTGGCCCTTAAAGGTGCCTGCCTTTCCAGCCACCTCTCCTTGGCAGGAAGAAACCCAGATGCTTTTCACAGCCAGGTGTTATGTGGGTACCTTCTCAGATCTGGTGCTCTCTTCTGAGGGGCCCAGTTTGGGAATTAGACTCCAGACTTCTCAGTGGCAACCCCTCACAGCTAAGATATCTCTCCAAAACTTCAGCCAGTGTCTGTGGGAGCCTGGCCTGTGTTTCCATTCCTCTGTCTTCCTACCAGTCTCTATGTGGTCTCCACTTTCCATCATAGGTTATCATGGTTCTCTCCATCTAGTCTTCTATTGATTATTTGGAATAAGTTTTTATTTTTGGTTGTAATTCCAGTTTGGTCCTGGGAGCATGTCTGTGTAGCTTCCACTTACTCCTTGTTGTTGGGGTCGAACCATGGGTTCAAAATAAGACCACCAGAGGCTGATGATTAATTTTTAAAAAAGCAGGCAAGGATTTATTGAAATAACTGGCCAGGACAGCGTGAGAGCACCACACGCAGGTGGTCTCCACACGACTGCAGTGTTCCAGGTGTAGGCAAGTCTTTTAAAGGCCTAAACCGCAAGAATTTTCCTTTGTTCCTAAATCTTAAAGACTAAATTCTAAAGAATGGGGACAGCCCGCAGGGTCTGTTCCCAGTCACGTCCTGCTGGACAATGGAATGTGGCCCTATCTTGCGATACCTGATAACACAGAAGCAGAGCTCAGCTGTTAGTCTCTAAAGGTTATCTACAGGTTCTATCCCTGAAGCTACTGAGTCAGTGGGAATCAATCTCCTGTGGTCCTGGTCCCAGGCAAGGGAAAATTGCCTTAGCCTCCAGGTCTCCACCTGGAAGCTGAGGTAAGTATTCCATGTTTAATCAGGCAGGAGCCAAACAGCAGTTTTTACCAAAGTATGGTTGCCACTATATTTCACTCCTCTGCCATTTTCCCTCTCACACTGCATGGAAATTCTTAAGAGAGTACGGGTCTATGGTTTCCTTTTATTGGAATAAAATTTTAGGGGCTATATTCCAAATAAATTTGAAATTTATTGTAATAAACAACCTGGTAGCCCATCAGGTTGGTGGGTTAATATTATATGTGCTTCCTAAATGAAATTATCTGAAATAGTTTAAATAACAGTGGGATTATCTGATATTTATCATTATTTATTTATTTATTTATTTAAACCTTATTAGAGGATATTTTTATTTTTTCCTATTGTTTTTTAGAAAGAGTGTAATGGAGTAATGGAGTGAGAGAGAAAGTCATATATATATATTTATATATGTATTTATATATATATTTAGAGAGAGAGAGAGAGAGAGAGAGAGAGAGCTGTGTTAGGGTTACACATCGATTGGTTGCCTCTGACATGTGCCCAGGTCTGTGGTGGACAGTGAACCAGAAACCCAGGTATGAGCTTTTGAATAGAACCAGAGATCCCTCGGTACACTGGCTGACACTACAACCACTGAGCCACACTGGCCATGGAAGGAATTATCTGATATTTAAATGTTATGTAAAATTTTTTTTTGAAACCCTTTGGCTTAGTGATTCTTTGTTTATTTGTTTTTATGGAGTAATTTGTTGACCTTTTTATTTATTCTATAGTAATTAATAGAACTAATTTTAATAAGGTTTGTTTGCTAAAAACACATATTTCTTCTAAGTTTCATATTTTTGTAATTTAATAAATCTTTATTGTTCAGTTTATTACAATTGTTCCTGTTTTTTCCCTCCATATCTCCTTTCCACCAGGTTCCTACCCCACCCTCTACCATTACCCCCGCCACCACCACCACTAACCTTATCCTGAGGTGTAAAATTTTTGTTCAGTCTCTTCCTGCACTCCCACTCCCCTTTTCTCCCAAGTGGACTAACGTCCACTCTTTTTCTATGTCCCTGATTCTATTACATTCACCAGTTAATACTGTTCATCAGATCTTTTATTCCCTTGGTTTTTAGATTCACTTGTTGATAGTTACGTATTTGTTGTTCATGTTTTTTTATCTTCTTCTTCCTCTTCTTAAAGAATACCTTTCAGTATTTCATGTAATTCTAGTTTGGTGGTGATGAACCCCTTTAGCTTTTTTTAAATTATTATTTGTGAAGTTCTTTATCTGGCCTGCAATTCAGAATGATAGCTTTTCTGGGTAGAGTAATCTTGGTTATAGATTCTTGTTATTTATCACTTTGAATATTTCTTCCCATTCCTATCTTGTCTGCATAGTTTCTGTTGAGAAATCAGCTGACAAATGTATGGGTGCATCCTTATAGGTAACTGTTTTTCTCTTGCTGCTTTTAATATTCTCTCTTTGTTTTTTGCTCTTGGAATTTTAATTATGATGTGTGTTGGTGTGGTCCTCTTTGGATTCATTTTGTTTGGGGTTCTGTGCGCTTCCTGGACTTGTAAGTCTATTTCTTTCACCAGGTGGGGAAGTTTTCTGTCACTATTTCTTCAAATAGTTTTTCAGTATCTTGCTCTCTCTCTTCTTCTGGCACCCCCATAATTCTGATGTTGGTACACTTGAAGTTGTCCCAGAGGCTTCTTAAACTATCTTCAACTTTTTGTATTCTACTGTGTTTCTCCAAAAATAAAACATCCTCTGAAAATAAGACCTACTTACAGGTTTCCTTCTGAATGAAATATAAAGCATCCCCCCGAAAATAAGCCCCCCCCCCCAGGCTCTGTCTCAGAATGCTATTGCTAAACATGAGAGATTTGGTCCACTGATTCTAAGAGAAATGGAGTCACAAGAAATTCATCAGGAAATTCAGTAATTGGATTGTTATGATGATGTTCCAGAAGATGCTGACATGATTGTCATTGAATAAATGAGTAAATTCTTGATACTGTAGGATTCAGTTTGTCTGGTTTGTGTTGACAACTACCATACTACCGTACCATATACAGGTAATAAATTTCCTGTATTTTCATTTAACAATTATTGTGTACCGTATTCTTCTTCATGGAAAAATAAGACATCCCCTGAAAATAAGACCTAGTGCATCTTTGGGAGCAAAAATTAATATAAGACACTGTCTTATTTTCGGGGAAACAGGTTATGTTCTTCCATCTGTTTATGTCTTCCTCTATCTCTTTATTTAGTGTCCTGTGTTTTTCCACGTATAGGTCTTTCACTTCCTTAGTTAAATTTATTCCTAGACATCTTAATTTTTTTTGTGCAATGGTAAATGGGATTGCTTTTTTAGTCTCTCTTTTTGTAAGTTCACTATTGGTGTATAGAAATGCCATAGATTTCTTGGTGTTGGTTTTGTATCCTGCTACATTGCCAAATTCATTTATTAAGTCTAATAGTTTTCTGGTGGAATCTTTAGGGTTTTTTATATACAATATCAATATCATGTTATCTGCAAATAAGGACAATTTTACTTCTTCTTTTCCAATTTGAATGCCTTTTATTAAACATGATACTATGTTCATGGAATGGTAGAATCAACATCATCAAAATGTCCAAATTTTACTACCCAAAGCAATCTATATATTTAATCCACTCCCCATTAAAATACCAACAGCATATTTCACAGACCCAGAAAGAACTCTCTAAAAACTCATCTGGAAAAAAAAAAAAAAAGACCTTAAGTAGTTGAAGCAATCCTGAGAAAGAAGAACAAAATAGGTGGGATCTCAATACCAGATTTCAAGCTGTATTACAAAGCCACTGTTCTCAAAACAGCCTGGTACTGGCACAAGAATAGACATAAAGACCAATGGAATAAATTAAAGAACTCAGAAATCGACCCAAACCACTATGCTCAATTAATACTTGACAAAGGAAGCATGAACATACTATGGAGTCAAGACAGTCTCCTCAATAAATGGTGTTGGAAAATTGGATAGATACATGCAAAAAATGAAACTAGATAATCAACTTACACCATACACAAAAATAAATTCAAAATGAATAAAGGACTTAAACATAAAACAAGAAAACATAAAAATACTAGAGGAATCCACAGGCAGTGAAATCTCACACATATACTCAAGCAAGTTCTTCACGGATACCGCTCCTAGGCAATGGAAACTAAAGAGAAAATAAAAAAATGGGACTACATCAAGATAAAAAGCTTTTGCACAGCAAAAGAAACTATCAACAAAACAAGAAAGCCCACTGTATGGGAGAACATATTTGCTGATAAAACTTTAATCTCCAACATTTCAGAGAACTCATACAACATAACAAAAGGAAGATAAATGATCCAATAAAAAAATATGTAGGAAATGGACCTAAATAGATTTCAAAAGAAGACAGGAGGAAGGCCAAGATACATATGAAAACATACTCAAAGTCACTAATTATCCAAGAGATGCAAATCTAAACAACAATGCAGTACCATCTTATACCTGTCAAAATGGCTATTATTGACAAACCCAAGTGCTGGCGAGGATGCGGAGAAAAGAGAATTGCTGGTGGGAATGCAGACTGGTGCAGCCATTGTGGAGAATAGTATGGAGTTTCCTCAAAAAACTAAAAATGGAACTCCCATTTGACCCAGGAATCCCATTCCTAGGAATATATCCTAAGAAACCTGAAACACCCATCAGAAAGGATATATGAGCCCCTGTGTTCATAGCAGCACAATTCACCACAGCTGAGATTTGGAAACAGCCTAAATGCCCATCAGCAGATGAGTGGATTAGAAAACTGTGGTACATCTACATAATGGAATACTACGCTGCTATAAAAAAAAGGAATTTTTACCATTTGCAGCAGCATGGATGGATCTGGAGAGCATTATGTTAAATGAAATGAGCCAGGCAATGCAAGAAAACTACCACATGATCTCACTCATTTATGGAAAATAAAGAACATTATAACCCGATGAACAAAAAGATAGACACAGAGGCCGAGAAGCATTGAACAGACTGTCAAATTACAGTGGGAAGGCTGAGGAGTGTTGGGGAGGTGGGGAGTAAGAGATCAATCAAAGGACTTGTATGGGTGCATATAAATACGACCAATGGACACAAGACACTGGGGGGTGGGATGAGGCCATGCCACAGGAGTTAAGGGAGGCTGGAGGAAGGTCAATGGAGGAAAAAGTTATATGTACTAATATATGTAATACTTTAAACAATAAAATAAAATTTAAAAAAGAAGAAGAAGAGATTGAGAATAGGAGATGAAATGACCTAGTTAGATCTCCAGAATGCTTTCCAGATTCCTGGGGTGTTGCTAAGGAACCCTGACCAGAGCCCTGACACTGAGGGACTACGGTTCAGTAGGCCCTCTTCCAGGCTGGACTCGGAGTCTTAGAGCCAGACAAGTGGTGCCCACTCTGCAGTTCCTTCCCAGTGTACAGCCTACAGTGTGAGCACCTCTGCTTCTTCAGTTTCAAGCCCTCCTGGGCACTCTAGCAGATCCCACTCACCCTCCACCCCATTCACACTAGACCTGAACTCATTAATCCACAGACCAGGTGGAGCCAGTCAAGGATGGGCCAGGCCCTGGAGCCTGGGGCCCGAGGTCTCCCCCTGTCTCCAACCCTGGCCATTTCTTAGGATGCCAGCTCCACATCCATCTAATATCTCTCCTAGAAACCCTCATTTGCTTCTTTTTTGTCATAGTCGGGCTTAAAGTGATTTCAGGCAAAGCTTCTTTAGAAAGGAGCTCTAACTGTTAGCCATGCAAAGGTGTCTACTAAGTGAAGGAGCACCCCCACCCCTCCTTAGAAACACTATAACCATTCTGCTTCTGCTGAGGTGACAGAAAATGCTTTAATTCTATCTGAATAAGATACTGTTCCTGAGGATGAACAGATGGCTACTTACAAAATGAGCAAAGACATCAGTGCAGTTTTAGCATTTATACCCTGGAATAGAACACAGAATTCCAAGTGGCTCTTAAAACAGAAGCAGCAGGCACACTTGGACTGACATGGAGAACTACCAGGAAGCCGTGCGGGTGCAGGACCTGACCCTGGCTCTGACCCTGGCTCTGCACTTGCCCAGGATGCTTGTGAGGTTGGGCATGTTCTGTTCTCTGCCCCACATTGTTCATTTCTGGAAATGTGGATTACATGAGGTTGTTATGAGAATAAAATGAGTAAATATACGTAAGCCCTTAGAAAAATGTCTGTTAAGTAGCAAGTGTAAAATAAGTAGATATTATTACACTAGTGACCTGGTGCACAGACTCGTGCACATTGAAAGGAAATTAATTAGAAGGTGGCCAGTGGGGTGGGACTGGATGAGATGGGCTGGATATGCCCTGCAGTCAACCTCCTGTGGTCCCTCCCCTGCATCTGGGGAATAAGTGGGGTCCTTCTGGCAGGTGGGGTTCCTCAGCCTGGCCTGCGGGGATCAGGCTGAAACCAGCTCTCTGACATCCCCTGAGGGGTCCTGGAGTGGGAGAGGGCACTCTGCAAAGTTGCTGTCTTACAGGGTGTGGAAATCAAACACAGTGAGCAGTAAACCAGATCTGGGCCAACAGTGCCCAGCAACAACATCACCCATGGCCTAGTGTGGAATCACGTGGCCCCATGAGGAATCGGGCTCCCTCCTCTCTGGTTCCAGGGTGCATCACCCAAGAAACACCCCTGCCAAGTCACTGCAGCTCAGCAGCTCCTGCATTGAGCACCTGCCCCTGGTGGTAAGTGCACATCATAGCGACTGGTCGGACAGGCAGACACTTAGCATAATTAGCCTTTTATATATATAGATACTCCAATTTATGTAAAAAAAATTTACAGATGTAATGGAGATGTAAACTTTTGACACTATTATTCAGATTTGCAGATATTTCAGTCTGCTCAGGCTACTGTGACAAAGTACTACAGATTGTGTGGCTTCAACAACAGAAATGTATTTCATCTCAGTTCTGAAGGCAGAAAGTTTAAAATTGAGGTATCAGCAGGGTTGATTTCTTCCAAGGCCTCTCTTCCTGGCTCCTAGATAGCTGTCTTTTTCCTGTGTCCTCACAGGGTCGCCCCTCTGTGTCTGTGTTCTATCTCCTCTTCTTATAAGGACACAGTCATATTGCATTAGGGCCCACCTTAATAATCCTCATTTAACTTAATTTCCACTTTGAAGAATCCATCTCCAAATATAGTCACTTTCTAAGTAAGATCCTGGGAGCTAGGATTTCAACATAAGAATTTTAGGGGATACAATTTAGCCCATAGTAGTCAAGAACATTTAAATTATTTTATTTTGGCCATAACTAATGTATCTTTTTGTCCTGAGTCTTTGTTTGATGATTTTTCAGAAAAAATTACTAACATATTAATCTGTTTAAAACTTGGATATAGCTGAATTTTAAGAAGCCTTCAATTCTATCTGGGTAAAAAGGTCCACTCTCTCCACGGCTGCCTCCATTCCCTCCTTTTCTTTTTTTTTCCTTTTTTTTTAAAAAAAAATATATTTTATTGATTTTATACAGAGAGGAAGGGAGAGAGATAGAGGGTTAGAAACATCGATGTGGGAGAGTCATCGATCAGCTGCCTCTTGCACACCCCCTACTGGGGATATGCCCGCAACCAAGGTGCATGCCCTTGACCGGAATCGAACCCGGGTCCCTTGAGTCCCCAAGCCGACGCTCTATCCATTGAGCCAAACTGGTTTCAGCGATTCCCTCCTTTTCTTTCCAAAATGGTGTCTAAGTATGTAGGCTAGAGCCTTCCAGCCCTCGGTGCAGGGAGTGAGGTCCTCAGACCAGAGTCTCCTGCTCCCCTGTCCTGGAGCAATGCTCCTCGGTGAACCCTCTGGGCCTAAGCCTCCAGGTGAGGCAGTGAGAGGAGCCCTCAGCCCTGCAAGCACGATGGACTGAAATCTGTGACCCTCAGCACTTGGCTCACGTGGACCTGGGGGAAAGGAATAGGGAGGGTTATTCCCAGGCTTGGGTCACCGAGGACATTGCAGAGGGCCTTCCACGGAGGGGCAGGGGTTTCCAATGAGCGTGCAGACAGACAGGGGCTGTGACACACTGGCCACCTCTCCCTCCCTCCTTCCCCAATCTGGAATAGTGGACGGAGCCCAGAAGCAGGTTTTACAAGCAAAATGGACACGGAATCGCTTTGGGGCAGCGGAGCCCATCTGGCTTCGCACTGGGGGGATGCAGAGCCAGGAGCCAGCAGCCCAGAAACCAACACATTTCCCTGGACTTTAAACTGGCAAATGTGCCCACGCACCCCAGGTGGCGCCAGTGATGAGAACCATCTGTTAGTGGTCTGGGGGCTGCTTTTCTCATCTCTTCCCACCTGGTTCCTGAGACTTAGGATCATTTATAGAGAGAATCCACGACCAGTATCCAGTCCTTCCCGAAAAAACGTAAGAAAAGGGTGTGTCCTTGAGGAGCAGTGCCTGCTCATGATGGAGTGGCAAGAAGTCTGTTTCTGATACTGGGTCAGGCAGGGATTGGCTGAGGTTCCAAGGGCACATAGGTGTCCAGGTGTCACCTGAGTAACTGGGCATATTGGAATCCAACCTCCCAAAAGGACAAGTCCAAACTGCTTGGCTCACAGCACTCTCTAGCTCACCGCTGTCCAGAGCTGAGGTTTCAAAAGGAGGGTTCCCACGAGAATAACTCAGAGCCTGTAAATCAGCATCTATAAATGAGCCACTGCCATTCCAAGCAGCAGAGATTTAAAGATAAACATTAACATTTATTTATTGAGAATTTTAAGTGGTTAGTAATTGATTACTTAGGATAAAGAAGAGATGAAAAAGTCAACAAAATTCAAACTGACAGAGGTTCCAATGAAACCAAAATTTATTTCTTCCTCATGGAAAAGTCAGGAGGTCGCGGTCCCAGGTGGCTGATGGAGTTCTGTTGCAGTCCCTCTCCCACCACAGGATGTGGTCTTACCACGTCCTGGCCAGCAGCTGGGTTCTAGGTGGCAGGATGGAGGAAGGAGGAAGGGCAGAAGCCTGCACAACATTCTCTAAGGGAAATTCCTGGAACTGGCCACAGGACACTCCGCTTCTATTTCCGCAGTCAGACTGTGGGTGGTGGCCAACCTAAGTGGGGAAGGCTGGCCAGTGTGCTCTCTTCCCCGCAGCTCTTGGCGCAGAGGCCAGCTCCTGGGGGCTGGAAGCAGGGGAGGTGTGCCATGTGGGGCAGTTTCTGCCAGATGCCTTCTGCCAGGTGTCTACTTCTTTCCTTCTTCAGCTTCCTCCTTTAGATTCTCCTGAGCCTTGGGCACTGAGCCAGAGAACCCACCCGGCTGTGTGAGATCCCTGATCTGTGGAAATCTTCGGAGGAAGGAATAGGAATTGAAAGCAGGCAGGAAGACTGGGCAGTTTTCTGCTCATCAAGTCTCTCTCCACTGGAAATATTCTGCAAGAAGCAGCCTGTGGGCGGGTGTTAGAGCAAGTGAGAGAGGGGACTGGAAAAGGAAAAACTAAGTTAGACTGCAAACAGGGGCATGCCTCTCTGTGCACAGTTATATGCTTGGTGCCTAGAACACAACCTGTGATGTGGCGAACATTTCAAAAACATCATTGAATTGGCAAGAAAAAACATCATTATACTTTTCAGGAAGTATAATGCAATGACCACTGGTGTGATCGAGGGAGCAGCCTGAGGGCCCTGCCGTGGCCCTGCCAAGGAGGCTGACTTGCTCCTGGTGGGAGTGGTCCCTGTCTTATGGGAGAAACAGGCAGGTGAAGCAGGCGCTGCTTTCCGGGCGCTGAGCCCGCCTCCCTGGAGCCATGCCATTTGTCTGCTGTGGCTGGGGACATTTTGAGACTCTAGGCTTCTTGCCAGGCATCAGCTTGGCATTGATGATGGTCCAGACTCCCTTCCAGAAAACGCCATTTCCCTGTTCAGCTCAGCTGTTCTGTGGGAGAGATAAAAGCCAGGGAGAGCTGTGGGATGGAGCCAATGCCTGAGGGTGTACCTCTTACTGGAAGCTGAGTGTGGGAAGCAGGGGGTATGTTTGGGGGTTCCAAGAATTGACTCAAGGCATTTTCCAAAAGTCAAAGCCCCAAAATATAATGGTATTAACAATGAGATGCTCTCCACGGAACTTCTCCCAGATGGATGTGGATCGGACAGACAGGTGTGGAATGTGGGAGTGGTGCGCTACTGCTTGCACAGGAACGAAGGAAGATGTGTGTATACACAAATACTTGCACATTCAAAGACCATCTCTTGGAAGATAGTCAGGAAACTGCTAACAGTGGTTGCTTTGCAGAGGGCATTCCATTGCCAAGAGCTTGGAATGAAAGGAGACTATTCCCACTGGATAGTCTGTGTAGCTTTTCAATGCTGCACTGTGCGAATAAAATACTTGTATTCAAAATAAGAAATGAATACAAATTAGAAAAAAATAATAAAAAATGATTTAAAAGGAAAGTACCAGGTTAAGTGGTTGAAACAAGAAGGCTAAAGGGAAGAAATGGCAAACAGACTTGGGAGCCTAGGATGTGAATTGCAGAAAAGCCAAGCTAGACCCATTGTGATGTGAGCAAGCAGAGCAGTGGCAGGTGCACAAGAGGAAGCGGGAGCTCCTCTGGGCTGGGAGTTCCTGGCTCAGGGGAGGAACAAACTCAAGGATCTTTCATCTCACAGCAAACCCCTCCCATAATTTACTTACAGGGTCCAAAATGTTGAATTTTGTAAAACGTACAAAGTTATATTATTGCACATTTAACAAGATGGAAAGATGAGGAACAAGTCTTTGGAGCTGGAACTTTCAAATTCGTTTAGGTCCTGCTGCATCTGGTGCCACATGCTGGCATGGCTGCTCTAGTGGAAATCCTCACAGGGCACTTCTGGGCTCTGTGGCTGATTCAGAAGTCCAGGGCAGCTTCGCCAATCACAAGATCTCTTAACTGGTTCAGATCCAGTTGACCTGGGACCCTGGGCCAGAAAATCGCAGGAAGTTGGAGGTCATATTGTCTTCATTTTACTAACTAACCTAGCATCTTCTAACATGCCCCTTCCACTGAGGAAGATGAGAATTTTCACATGCTCCACTGAAAAGGAAGAAGAGGGCTGAGGGGAGGGAAATGAAGCACCAATCATAATGGATCAACATTTGTATGATGTTCTAATTCACATTACTTATGGGGCAAACTAGCAGGATTTGAATATCTATAGAAATTCAAGGGGAAAAAAAGCATTAAATGAACAGAAAGAATTCTCTTTGCTCAATGAATGAATCTTTTCCTTATAAAATTCTACCATGGACCTAATATAAAAAGATTAATTAAAGCCTACTTTCTAATAAGCAATTAACAGGACAAATCATGATTCCTCAGAAATGAGAGTAAGATGATATTAAAAAAAGAAAGAAAGAAATTAAAGTGAGAATGTTACCTGTTGAACTAATGGGGCATAGCCAATCTACATACAAAAATAAACTTCTAGCCTTAAATGTTTTATTATGTAAGAAGGAAAATGCAAGGGGTGGTGCAGATGGGAAGAGATGATGCAACTGAAGGCAACAGAAAAGGTTTCCATCATAAAACAGCAGGTATAACCCCATTTGTGTAAAGTCACATATATATGTGTGAATGTGAAATACTTGTAAAGTTCAAGATGATAAAAACAAACTAAACTTCTCACTCAAAATGTTACATAAGAAAATATCTAAAAAAAAAATAATGAAGAATGTTATAAATATAACAAATTATTGAATCTGAAAATTGGAAAACATTACTATCTATACTAATAAAAAGGTAATATGCTAATTAAACCGGTTGACTGGCCATCTTCCAGATGTCCAACTTCCTTCTGGACAAAGCTATCATGGTGGGGGCCGAGGTAGAGGCAGTTAGGGGCAATCAGGCCAGCAGAGGAGAGCAGTTAGGGGTGAGATCAGGCTGGCAGGGGGTTAGGAGCGATCAGGACTGCAGAGGAGGGCAGTTGGGGGTATTAGACAGGCAGGCAGGTGGTCCTAGAGTGCAAGAGGGATGTCTGACTGCTGGGTTAGGGATGTCCTAAACCAGCAATCAAACATCCCCTGATGGGTCCCAGATTGGAGAGGGTGCAGGCCAACTGAGGGACACCTCCCATGCTCAAAGTTCATGTACCAGGCCTCTAGTCCTATCTAATAAAGAGGTAATGTGCAAGTTGACCATCACTCCAACACACAAGATGGCTGTCCCCATGTGGACACAAGATGTTCAGCAGTGGAAGGCAGTTGGGGGTGACCAGGCCTGCAGGGAAGGGCAGTTAAAGGTGACTGGGCCAGCAAGGGAAGGCAGTTAAGGGCAACCAGGCTGTCAGGGGAGGGCTGTTAGGGGTGATCAGGCCAACAAGCAGAAGTGGTTAGGGGCAATCAGGCATGCAGGCAGGCAAGCAGTTGGGAGCCAGCAGTACTGGATTGTGAGAGGGATGTCCGACTGCCCGTTTAGGCCTGATCCCGGTGGGCCTAAATGGGCAGTCGGACATCCCTCAAGGGGTTTCAGATTGGAGAAGATGCAAGCTGGGCTAAGGGACACCCTTCCCCCTCCCTCTGTGCACAAATTTTGTGCACTGGGCCTATAGTTAATAAATAAAACCAAATAAACAAAAACACACACACACACACACACACACACACAAGATAACACAATCACTACATGGATTACAGACAGTAGTGTGCAAACATTAGACTATGTTTGTTCAATACTCTCTAGATCATCCTGCCATTATTGCCCAGGGAAGGCAGCCGGAGGCCCCACAGGAAGGAGGCATTGACCTCAGAGAAGGAACTTCAGGCACGAGAGGAAGTGGAAGCTTTTCTGCTCTGGGAGGAGGAAAGGGGGGGGGGCATGCACAGTGGCATCAGACCAGGGACTTGGTATCTTCTCCACATTTGGGTTTTGAAGTTAAAATGGGGAAAGAGAATAGAGAAAAATCACATCTTCAGATCAAAAGCCAGAAGCAAAAGAAGCTGTGAAAGACTGCCTCTCTCAGGGCCCTCGTCCAGAGGAGAGGAGTTTGGGAATCATCAGAAGAGCTATAGGAGCACGCCCCTCCCCATCCCTCTGTGAGATGCAATCCTCTCCCAGCTGAGGTAGGCGGCTGAGCTGAGCTGGTAAGCCAGCCTGGCTCACTCTGGTGCGAGCAAGGTGACTCCTAGCAGAGGCTGGTGGAGACAGGGCCGGAGGCTACCCTGCAAAGTAGTCCTTGCCTCCGACCTGTTCCCCTGGGTGCTTGTTGGGAATGTGCCCTGTGGGGGGAGCTCTCGGGTGACCCCTCTGCTGCTGAAGACGCCTGGCCAGGCAGATGGAGACAATTTCTAGACACTGCGGCTCGCAGGAAGATGTGGGGAGGGGGGAGGTGCGGGGCGGAGGGGGCTCTGCAGGAGCCTGCAGGAACCCTACGCACACGTGAGGGCACAAGCCAAAGAGACAACCTCATGAAATGACAGAAGAATGTGAGGGCCGTGCTCTTCTGTGCCTGAGCGGCCGTGCCAGCTTCTCACCACAACACAAACATGCAATTTGAAATAATAAAGTACTTTTGTAATTGACAACGATGGGTGCGGGGCTAGGGCGTGTGCGGACCCGGGCCACGCAGAGGCTGCTGGTTCCGCACACTCCCCAGGCTGGCAGCCAGTCCCGCACTGTGGGTGCTGGCCTGGTGGGCGTGCAGATCCAGGCCTCTGCTTGGCGCCAATGCACCCGTCCCGCATCACTATGTTTCTGCCCCAGCAGCTTGGTGCCTACACGTGCGCGGGCCTACAGGCTAGGAGGCCTGGGTCTCAAGGATGGGCCACTTGTTGAGTTAATTTGCATACTTGCTCTAATTGGCTGGTGGGCATGTGGGGGTGAGATGGTCAATTTGCATGTTTCTCTTTTATTCGTGTAGATTTTCTACATCTTCTCATTTGCAATTAGAGGCAGTTTATTTCTTTTTTCTGCATGCTGTTTACTGCCTTTCCTTGCCTGATTTCATTGGCCAGAACTTTCAACACTGTATGAAGTTAGAGTTGTGAAAGCAAGCATCTTTGCTTTGCTTCTAATTTTAGAGAGAAAACATTTAGACAACTGTGTTCATTGTGAATTTTTGTAGATGCTCTATTCAAATTTCTCTCTATTCCTATTTTTCTGAAAGTTTTTTATTATGATGATGGAAGGTTGAATTTTATCACATGCTTTTTCTACATTTTTATTCTTTAATCTGTTAACATGATAAATTACATTGATAGATTTTTCTCATATTAAACAAAATTTGTATCCCTGGAAGTAAGCACTCTTGGACATGTTATATAACTGTTTTATGTATTATTGATTTGTATTTGCTGGTATTATGTTAAGGGCTTTTGCATCTATTCATGAGGTATATTGGTTTGAGGTCTAGATCTGTAATTCTCTTGTCATGTGTTTGCTTGGTTTTGGCATCATGGTAGCATGTGGATAATGATTGCTCCATAGATAAATTGAGAAGTCACTTGGGTGGTGGAGGCTTGCCTAGGATGGGAATGACTGGGCGGGGAAGATCCATCAGAGGAAAAGGAGACATATTGAAGCATAGTAACCTCCATCTAGTGTAAAAAAAAACACACACACACACACACAAAACTCTGCTGTTTGAAATTTTAACCCTGCTATTTTGGCTTCTGAAAACACTTGCTTGCTTAAATATTAGGGGGAAATAAGAGTACTCCCATTCCAGAGAGGCCATAAACTTTACCTCAGACAAAGTTGTCAGTGCTGGTGTCAAGCCAGGCCTTGAGATATGGTCTCATGTCCCTGTCCCAGCACACAGGACTTTTTTCTCAGAAGGTCCAGAAGTCTCATTCCAAATTTGGAAGACAAAGAGCTGCAAAAAGTATAAATAGGGAAAGCTTCCACCATATTGGGGCCCAGAATTTGACAGAAATATTCTACTCTGAGCCTGCTAGTGCTATGGTAATAATAAAAGACTCCAAATTAATTTGGTTTATTGATTAAGGCATCTTTGAATTTACAATATAGCAATATGTAAAAGTTTAGACATTAAATTAAAAAAATAATAAATTGAGAAGTGTTCTTCTATTTTCTAGGAGAAATTGCATACAATTGGTAGTGTTTCTTCTTTAAACATTTGATAGAATTCTGTGAATTTTTAAATTATAAGTTGAATTTTCTTAATAGTTGTAGGGTTATTTAAATTATGTTTAATATTGGGTGAATTATGGTAGCTTGTGCCTTTTACTTCAGCCAAAATGGCCTTATGTCTCTCTCATCACAAAAACACCTCAACTGAAAGGTATGACTTTCTCAAACCTTAGCAGTGTGAGGTCCAGAGAGTTGGGCACAGGCCACTTCCTACCTAAAGGTGGACACTTGCTGCTCCAGGACCTTGAGTTAGGACTTTGCTCCTCTCAGCCCTTCCCCAAACCCACCCTTCTCCCCCAGGGCTCTCAAAGCTTCCAGCTGCTTCTCTGCTGTTTCTCTGTCTGTGCTCCGTTTTTCATTGAAACCTCATGGGTACTGGCATTTGTCCATAAGTTTCTGTATCAGCATTGCTCCTAGGACACAGGACCGCAGTGGAGGCAAAACCATGTTACTAGTCACAAGATAATGACCCTTACACCATGGCACTCAGTCCCTAGGCCCACCTTCCCTTATGTCCCATGGACAGACCCTCTCCCACTCTGCCTCATCCTTGGACATGGGGAAGATGTGGACATTATCATGGAAGATATCTACTAGACATTGATTTTTGAAATCACTTTGAAAAAATGTATTCAGATGTAGAAGAAACTTCTACAACATATGGACTCATGGGGCTGGAGGTATTGTCATGTGACGTAGAGCCTGCTTGGAAGACAGGAGGTCCAGGAAGCACTATCAGCAGGTGAGGTATCCCCTCACCTCTGGGACACCTCAGAGAAATGATACTTTGAGAAATTATTGTGCCACATGCATGCTGCCTCCTGGGCAAGCCGTTCTGGATTGCCCCTCTGAGGGGGACTTCCATCTGCGCTCCTGGAGCACTGTGAATTCACAGGTCATGGAGCTGAACTGTACGTGAGGTATATTTTGAGATATAATTCACATCATAAATTCACCCTTTTAAAATGTAGAATTTAGTGGTATATTCATAAAGTTGTAAGTCAATCACACTAATTCCAGAGCATTTCAACATCCCTGGCACCCACTAGCAGTCCTCTCTCTTCCAACCGTCACCCAGTTGTAGCAACACTAATCTAATTTCTGTCTCTATGTATTTGCCAATTCTGGACATTTCATTTAATGAAACAATATAAAATGTGGTCTTTTGTATCTAGCCTCTTTTGCTTTGTTTTCAAGATTCATCCATGTTGTAGCATGTATATGTATTATACTTCATTTATTTTTTATAGCTGAATATTTCATCATATGAATAACCTACATTTTGTTTATCCATTTATCAATTAATTTAAATTTTGATTATTTTTATATTCTAACTATTATAAATAATGTTGCTATGAAAATTGGTATACAAGATTTTGTGTAGAAATATGTTTTTAATTCTCTTGTGTAAATATTTAGGTGTGAAATTGCTGGGTGTTTAACTTTTCTTATGTTTAACTTTTAAAAAAATATTTTTTATTGATTTCAGAGAGGAAGGGAAAGGGAGAGAGAGATAAAAACATCAATGATGAAAGGGAATCATTGATTGGCTGTCTCCTGTATGTCCCCTGTTGGGGATCGAGCCTGCAACCCAGGCATGTGCCCTTGACTGGAATCAAACCTGGGACCCTTCAGTCCAAAGGTTGATGCTCTATCCACTGCGTCAAACTAGCTAGGGCACTATGTTTAACTTTTTAAGGAACTTTCAAACTGTTTTCCAAAATGTTGCTCCTTTAGCATTCCCACCAGCAATGTATGGGGATTGTAATATCTCCACATCCTAGTCAATACTTATAATTGTCAAACTTTTTTATTTAATCTTCACCAGAGGATTTGTTTTCACTGATTCTAGAGAGAGAGGAGGAAGAGGGGGAGAGAAATATCAATGAGAGAGAACAGACTATAGGCCACCTCCTGTAAGCACTTTGACCAGGAATCAAACCTGCAACCTGGGTACGTGTCCCGCCTGGGAATCCAACCTGTGAACTTTCAGTGCATGAGACAACGCTGCAACCAGCAGAGCCATACTAGCCAGGGAAACCTTGTTTATGCTAGCCATCTTAATAGGTGTGAACTGGCATCTCATTATGGTTTTGATTTGCATTTCTCTAGTAGCTAATGATATTGTGCATTTTTCATGGACTGATTTGTCACTATATATCTTCTCTGGGGAAATATACAAATGCTTTGCTCATTTTTTTAAAACTTGAGAGTTCTTTGTCCTTTTATTGTTGAATTATACGAGTTCTTTATATATTCTGGATACTAGTCTCATAAAATGTATGATTATCTCCCACAGTGTATGTGGTTGTCTTTTCACTTTCTTGAGTGTCCTTTGAAGCACTACTAAAAGTGTTTCATTCTAAAGAAGTTCGATTTATCAAATCTTACTGTTGTTTGTGCTTTTGAGGTCCTATCTAAGAAACAACTGCCCAATATAAGGTCATGAAGATTTATGCCTATGTTCTTTTCTCAAAATTTTTCTAGAGGCCCAGTGCACGAATACATGCACTTGTGGAGTCTGGCCAGCCCAGCCCCAATCAGGCAGGTCAGGAGGAGGAGACGAAGGAAGGTCAGAGGCCTGCTCGGCCCAAACGGGGCTGATCAGGGCCAGGCTGGCTGGGGGAAGGAGCTGCAGGTGATTAGCCCCTGATTGGTGTGGGGGGGCTGGTTGGGAGTGAGGCTGGCTGGAGGGGAGGGGCTGTAGGAGGTTGGCCGGCTGGCCCCACCCTCTGATCTGGCCCGTTCACTGGCCACAGTGGGTGTCATTCTGGTTGTCAGGGCATTCTGGTCAGGAAGTGTGATTTCTCCAACACTATTTTTTTTTTTTTCAAGATCATTTAGTTGTTCTTGGTTCTTTGCATTTCCATGAAAATTTTAGAATCAGATTGTCAGGGTGTTTTTTTTTCCCAAAAAAATCTGTAGCCTAAGTTGGAGAGTATTGCCAGTTTAATAATATTAAGTCTCTCAATACATGATTATTAGATGTCTTCCCATATAGTTGGGTCTTCTTTAATTCCTTTCAACAATGTTTTCTAGTTACCAGTGTATAAATTTTGTACTTCTTTTGATAATTTTATTCCTAAAAATTAATGTTATAATAAATGGAATTTATGTCACTCATTGTTAGAATAAAGAAATACAATTGTTATTTATATCTTGATCTTGTATCCTAAAAACTTTTTTTATTTGTTGATTATCTCTAATAGTTGTGTGT
Source organism: Pipistrellus nathusii (assembly GCA_963693515.1). Lineage (NCBI taxonomy): Eukaryota > Metazoa > Chordata > Mammalia > Chiroptera > Vespertilionidae > Pipistrellus > Pipistrellus nathusii. The sequence goes on from OY882871.1 coordinate 53,955,366, forward strand.
ATGTGTCTTCCTGAGGATTTTTCATATTCAAGGTCATGTCATATGCAAATAGAGATAGTTTTCCTTTTCCTCTTAATCTGGTGCATTTTACTTCTTTTAAACTGTATCACTGCCCTCCAGTATGATGTTGAAGAGAAGTGTTGAGAGTGGACATCCTTGCCTTGTCCTAGGTCCTCAGTAGAGTTTTCAGTATTTCCCCATTAAGTATGATGTTAACTGTGTTTTTTTCATAGACACACTTTATTAGTTTAAGGAAGTTCCTTTCTACTTCTAGTTTGTTGAGTGATTTTATTATAAGAAAATGTTGGCTTTTTGTTAATTGCTTTTTGAATATATATATATATATATATATATATATATATAAATGATCAAGTGAAGATTAATCATTTTCATTAAAGTTTCATTATTTCTCAATATATTCTTTCTGACCCTTTCTCCCTCTTTTTTTTTGTGGGGGTGGGGAGGGGCCTCCAACTATGTGCATGTTATTATGCTTGGTGGTGTCCTGCAGGTCTCTGAGATTATTCATTGTTCTTAATTCTTTTTTTTTTTTTTTAAGCCCCTGTTGATTCCCTAATGTCAACTGATTAAGAACTTTATTTTTTTTTCAAGTTTTTTTTTCTTAATTTTTATTGTTCATATTATTACAAATGTCCCTTCCCCCCCCCTTCCCACCCCACCCTCTGCCCTTTCCCCACCCCCATTGTCCTCATCCATAGGTGCACAGTTTATGTTCAGTCTCTTCCCACATCCCCCTCTCCCCTTTTCCCCAAGAATCATCAGTTCACTCCCCTTCCATACCTCTGATTCTATTATATTCAACAGTTAATATTGTTCCTCAGATTTTTTTTTAATTTCCTTGGTTTTTAGATTCACTTGTTGATAGTTACGTATTTGTTGTTCATAATTTTTATCTTTATTTACTTTCTCTTCTGAAAGAACCCCTTTCAGCAATTCATATAATTCTGGTTTGGTGGTGATGAACTCCTTTAGCTTTTTTTTTTATTAGTGAAGCTCTTTATCTGACCTTCGAATCTGAGTGATAGCTTTGCTGGATAGATTATCTTTGGCTGTAGGTTCTTACTATTCATCACCTTGAATATTTCTTGCCATTCCCGTCTGGCCTGCATGGTTTCTGTTGAGAAGTCAGCTGACAATCGTATAGGTGCTCCTTTATAGGTAACTACCTGCTTAGCTCTTGCTGCTTTTAATATTTTCTCTTTGTCTTTTGCTCTTGGAATCTTAATTATGATTTGTCTTGGTGTGGTCCTCTTTGGATTCCTTTTATTTGGAGTTCTGTGTACTTCCTGGACTTGTAAGTCCAATTCTTTCCCCAGGTGGGGAAAGTTTTCTGTCACTATTTCTTTCAATATGTTTTCGATATTTTGCTCTCTCTCATCTTCTGGGACCCCCATAATTCTGATGTTGGATCGTTTGAAGTTGTCCCAGAGGTTTCTTACATCATCTTCAATTTTCTGGATTCTCTTGCCTTCTAGCTTCTGCAGAGGAGTTTCTTCTGGCTCTTTATGTTCCAAATCTTTGACTTGATTCTTGCGATCTTCCATTCTGTTTTTCGGACTCTGTATAATAGTTTTTATTTCAGACAATGTATTCTTTATTTCTTGTTGATCCCTTTTCATATCCTCATAAGTCTCATTTATTTTATCGGCCTTTTCTAGGAAACTCTTGAAAAACCTTATAAGTGTGGTTTTGAACTCTATATCCAGTCGCTTTTTGTCCTCCATTTCTTTCGTTTGTGATCTATTTGGTTTAGGCATTTTCGCAGGCAGCTTTCCTGATGGGGCAGGGTTTCAGGGTGGAGCCTACAGCTTTGGCTTCCGTCAGCCCCGCCCTATGCGACTCCTGAGACTCAGGGTCCTTCAGTTCTCCTTGCAAGCGCCTCTGAGAAAAAGGCGCCCTCAATTTTCGCCTGCTACCAAACAGTCTAGTCTCTCCCCCAATGAGCCTGAAACTGGGGTTCAGTTCAGTTGGAAGTGGAGTTGGAGGTGGCGTTCAGAGCAGTCTGGAGCCCCAGTCTTCTTCCCGCCAGGCAATCCCGCGGCACAGCCGGCCGTCCCTTCTCTGCGCAGCGCCGCCGGGACCTCCTTTCGCCGCTTCCCCGGGTTCTGCCTTTCAGCCCGGCTCCCTCTGTGTGAGCCTGGGTTCCCGGGGTCTGGCCTAGAGCTGGGGTTCAGAGCAGTCGGGGGCCCAGCACAGTCGGAGCTTTTATCTCCTTCCCGCCAGGGAACGCCCCCAGGCACTCCGCCTCCCTCCTCTCCAGCTCCGTCCTCTCCGCGCGCCGCGTGTCTCCGTACCTTAGGCTTTTCCAGCTTTTCCGCGCTTCCTTCTGGTTATCTCCTTGCTTCTCGTTGTAGAATTTCCAGTCAGTCGACTTTCCTGTAGTTCTGGGTGATGTCCATTTTATATTTTAGTTGTATTTTATTGAAATTGTTGCATACGGCTGCGGCTAGGTGCCTACCCGAGCAGCCATCTTGGATTCTCCTGTCCATTGTTCTTAATTCTTTATTCTTTCTGTTTTCATACAGGAGAAATCTCCAATGATCTATCATAAAGTTCACTGATTCTTTTTTCTGCCTACTCAAATTGGATATTGAGTCCCTAAGCAGTCACACTGGGGGGTAGCAATTCAACATACAAATTTTGGGAGGACGCAAACATCAAATTTGTAACAAACATCTTGTTTTACAAGGAGTTAGCCTTTTGATAGAGTTTAAAAACCTTTGCCTTGTCTGAACCCTCTCCAGCTGTGGCGGAAGACGGGATGGCCCTGGTGGCCTGTGATTACTGTGGGTGCCAAGGAGGGCACATCACTGCTGGGGCCCCATCTGACCCAGGAACAATGCATGGGCCTTCTCTGTTAGCTTAATGTAATGGTGGCATTTAGCAATCAAGTCAAACCACAGAAAGTTAAAGAAGAAGAAGAAGAAGAAGAAGAAGAAGAAGAAGAAGAAGAAGAAGAAGCAGCCGCCATAATGGGGCTGAAAGCACTGTGCATTTAATGTCAGCAGGGGACAATTCTGTGGAAACACACAATTAAACCAAATACAAGTGAAGCTCAGTGGACATGTTTATTTGTCTAGAATGAGGGGAAGGAGTTTTGAGGTAGACTTGTAGAGATTCTGAAGGAAACTTTTGAGTAATCTTGATCACCCTTACTACTGTGACTAATGCCACTTACTTGGTCTTTGTATCCATATTGGCACCTATTTATTTATTTTTTAAGTATTTTTGACAGCCTTAAAGATGTTCATCATTCCCTCCCCCTGACTCCCTTCACCCAGCCCCTACCAATCCCAGCCCCTCACCAACCCATTGTCAGTGTCCATGAGATATGCATATGTGCATACAAGGTCTTTGGTTAATCTCTTCCCGCCCTACCTTCTGAGTTCTCAGTCTGTTCCATGCTTCCATACTTCTGGTCTTATTTTGTTTATCAGTTTATTTTGTTCATTAGATTCTGCGTATGAGTGAGATCATGTGGTACTTGTCTTTCTCTGACTGGATTGTTTCATTTAGCATAATGCTCTCCAGGTCCCTCCAAGTTGTATCAAAGGGTAAGAGATCCTTATTTATTTATTTATTTATTTATTTATTTATTTATTTCAACTTGCACACTATCACATGGTATAAATGTTTTTTTTATCCACTCGTCTATAGATGGGCACTTGGGCTGTTTCCAGATCTTAGCTATTGTAAATTGTGCTGCTATGAACATAGGAGTGTATATATTTCTTCCGGTTGGTGTGTCAGGTTCTAGGATATAGTCCTAGAAGTGGGATTGCTGGGTCAAACAGCAATTTCATTTCAAATTTTTTTTAAGAAACTCCGTACTGTTCTCCACAGTGGCTGCACCACTCTGTGTTCCCACTAGCAGTGCATGAGGGCTCCCTTTTCTCCACATCCTCACCAGCACTTGTTGTTTGTTGATTTATTGCTGGAAGCCATTCTGACAGGTGTGAGGTGATACCTCATTGTTGTCTCATTTGCATCTGTCTGATGATCAGTGACTTTGAGCATTTTTCAAATGTCTATTGGGCATCTGTGTGCTCGCTTTGGAGAAGTGTCCATTCAGGTTCTTTGCTAATATTTTAATCGGATTGTTTGTCTTCCTTTTGTTAAGATGTATGAGTTCCTTAGATATTTTGGATATTAACCCTTTATCAGATGTATCATCGCAAAATACGTTCTCCCATACAGTGGGCTTCCTTTGCATTTTATGGATGGATTCTTTTGCTGTGTGGGAGCATACTTTGATGTAGTCTCATTTGTGTATTTTTCCTTTGCCCTAGGAGATGTATCAGTGAAAATTCTGCTACATGAGAAGTCTAAGATTTTGCTGCCTGTGGGTTCTTCTAGGATTTTTATGGTTTCATAACTTACATTTAAGTCTTTTACCCAATTTGACTTTATTCTGTGTGGTGTCAGTTGGTCACAAGTGCCACGAAGAAACAAAGACCATGGACATCTCCTGCTGTCACTGGAAAGCATCTTGGCCGTGTCATCCCATTGGCACAGTGTCTGCACACAGCAGCTGCTCAGTAACACACACCGAGGAAGTAGATGAGCAAGTCCAAATGGCATGGACAGGCTTGAGGTCCAGTTCTGGACATAAACTGCACACAAGGACGTGATTGCTGGAGTTGCCTGCGTGGTTGTCCAGCGCCTGGCCTGGTGGTTCAGCTACCTCCTCGTGGCCTCTTCTCGTCCATTCTGAGTCTCTGGTGGGCTGTGGGCTGAAGCCACTGGGCCTGTGGGGCTGGGGAGGCCTGACGCACAGGCAGGGTAGGCCCCAGGCCCAGTGAAGGGGCCTGCGCTCTCAGGTTTGTGGACCAGGCTTCGGATTCTGCTGCTTTCACCTCTCTCCTGGTTTCTCAGGACTGTTGTTCCCCTGCCCCCCACGTGGCCTCTGTTTTCCTGATGTTCAAGAATCTTGGGGAGAGCCTGGCACTCCAGTGACAGATGGCTGGGCAGGGGAGCCACAGTGGTGGGGTGGGGGCCGGGCACTGTCCCTTCCAGGCCGCATCAGGGGCTGCACAGGTGAGTGGAGAAGAGTGGTTTGGGGCCCAGAAAGAGCGAGACCTTTCTCAGCAGGAGCTGCAGGTGGGCAGGAGAGTGAGGAGACGGGAAGAACAGCCACCGAAATCAACCCTCAGAGGGGCCTGGAGCAGAGCTCCAAGGAGGCAAGGATGCTGCTCTCCGTGTCCCTGACTGCAGGGGGACAACTGTCCCCCAGAGACCAGCCACAGGGAGGCTGTGGACAGCCCAGGGCCACTGAGAGCGAAGGAAGTCTGGGTCCTCAGACCACAGGACAGTGCCCGGCCCCCACCCCACCACTGTGCTTCAGCCGGTGTCAGGGTCCGGCCAGGACCAGGGCTGACAGGTGGCTCTGACCTTGCCCAGCGATGGTGCCGGGCTGGCAGAGGCGGGCCTGTGTCAGAGTCAGCCCCTTCCTGTCTCTCTGAGCTGCTCCATGGAAGGGTGAGGCTGGGAGGGGGCTGAGGGTCTGGGGGGCAGGAGGGCAGGGTGAGAGGCCTGCACCTGGTGCTCAGAGGACTTTGGGGCATGCTCAAGGATGAGGAGGCTTCCTAGGCCTACATGTGAGTGGAGGCGAGGGCATGGGTGGACTTGGAACTTCTAGAGCAAAGGGCTTCAGGCTTTGGGGACCCCCTGTCCTGTCCACCCCCCTCCCCTCTACACCCCCCACAACAGCACTGCTGCAGCCCTTCTCCTTTCCTGCTGACCCTGTCCTCCAGTGGGGAGATGGACTGAGCCCACTGTTCCCAGCTCCACACAAACCTGGGCTTGGGCTCAAGGTGTCCTTGGCCACACTGGCTGTCTTGCCCCTTCCCACCCTCCACTGAGCACGGGGGCGGGGCCTGTGTGGGGGCTGCCACTCGCTATGTCCTCAGCCTCTCAGCTTCCACCCTTTCTGAGTCTGAGCTCCTCTCTCTTCTTCTCACCACGTTTCCTAGTCCCTCAATGGTGAGTGAAGGTCGCTCCTTGATAAACACAGTTGAGGCTGTGGTGGGGGCACACCTCCAGGCACTGAGCCCGCTGCCCTCCTGGCCGCCCACACCTGTGGTGTGCACCACTCAGGCCACTGTTTCCCTCCTGGCCCCAGTCTAGGGCCCAAGACAAGCCTGTCTAAGCCGTGAGTGAGGCCAGCATGGCCTCGAAGAGTGTGTGAGGCAGCTGCCTCCTCACCACTGGGTGCAGAATGAGGGACTGGCCTCAGCCTGTATGCACGCCCCGAGCTGCCAGTGTGTGGCCTGATTTCTGCATCTGCAACAGTCAGGCCCTGGTGCCAAGGACCCAGCTGCTGTTCTGAGGACCCTTCCCCGGACTGCGCTCTGCCATTTCTGCCTCACCAGGCCTCCCTGAGCCCTGCGTCGCCCCCACTCCCCATCTCCCCAGCTCCTGTTCCTTGTCCCCGCAGTGCTGACTCAGGGGGAACACGGGGGCCTCAGGTGGGGACTGTGTTGGTGTCACAGCCCAGGTGCCACGGGCTCCGCAGGGAGCACACGGGCCACTCCTGCAGGGGGCACTGGCAGGGCAGCGCGCCTAAGCCTGCACCTGTCCCACAGCAGAGGCACAGGCTTCCTTCTCAAGCTTCTGGGATTCTAAATAAACCTTGTTTTAATGTTGGCGACTAAGCAGCACGGGCTGCTGTCTGACTAGGGCATGCTGGTGGGTAACTCAGGGAGCACCTGACCCCTCCCACACACCCAGCCGTCCTGACATCACCCTGGAAGCTGGGAAACGCGCCCGGACCACAGTGTAATCAGTGGCGTCTGAATGCTGGCGGCCAAGTTGCGGGCACCAGGGCTCTACCTCAACTTTGAGTGCTCTCAGTTCTGTTCAATGAGCAGCTTCCCTGTGCACCTACGTCATCCTGTTTGAGCCTCACAAAATCTGTGGAACCATATTAACATTTATGTCAAGGTCAGGAGCAATAGCTTCCCAGAGCCTCCGCCTGGGGTCAGGGGTTGCTATGACTCACGTTCAGGGCCTGCCCCCTCCCACAACTGTCATGCAGCCTGGCGTCTCAAGGTCCTGTGTCCTGTGCCACACCATCATGACCATGGTGAGCCTGAGGAGGCGTTGAAGGATTAGAAAGACAGACAAGAGAATAGAGTTGGGGCTTGATGGATCTCCCGTGCCTGGATGAGGACACAAAAGACCCAGCCTGCAAGCCCATGCTTTATTTTATAGTCTGGTTACAAGGGTAGACTAACATGTTTTCAGATGTTCTTGTTTTGGCAGCACTTGCTTTACCTCCCATAGCCCATTAGCTACTTAGGAAAGAATTAGGGAGGGCTGCAAGGTCAGGCTTAATTATGCTGGGAGAGCTCTGTCCTCCAGGTTGGAAGTTGTTTGTGGTCCTGCCCAGGTCAGCCCCAGGCCTGACCCTAGAGCCGCTCCCTACAGTGTCCAGCCCGGGCTGGCTCATGGCTGTTAGGACTGGAGGGTGCATGTCTGGAGCTTGGCTCTGAGCCTTCTGGTTAGGACCCACGGGCAGCACCCAGCCCAGGCTCCGTCCAGGCGTGGGGGCCTGGTCAGTGCAGCACCCGAGCAGCTCGCTGGGCCGAGTCCCACCCACTTCGCTGCAGGGACAGGCGCTGCCAGATTCCACTGCCCAGGGCGTAGTTCACAGCGTTGACTGTGGGCACCATTTTGGCAATGAGAGCGGGCACCTGTTGTGGCAAAAACACCCAGGAAAAACGTCACAAAGGCTCGACCCTCTTCCCGATCCCACCTGGAGCCCCATCACTTGTCCTGCTGCTCTGTCCACCCTGACTAGCTTTCCATGTGTCTTGTCTGGGAGCACATGGCTCTGGGCACAGCCTCAGCCCCTGGCCCCAGAGGCACATCCCCTCTGGCCATCTGTCCTGTCATCTCATCGAGGCTTAGGCAGCATCGAGCAGCCACCCATGTGGCCTGGGCGATAAGCACAGTCCCAGTGAATTTTGGGTATTCAAAGGAAGAGAGACTATCATGGAGGCAGGAAAGCAAGAGAGAGACAAAGTGGAGTGAGCCCAGGCACTGGCACTGGGGGTCCCTTACCACCTGCAGCCCGGGGGGGATGAGGGCCGTGCCCATGAGGGCTGCGCAGAGGTGCAGGAGGGCATAGGGGCCCCAGCCGAGCAGCAGTGTTCTGGCTGGCAGAGTGGTGTTCACCTGGGGAGAAATGGGCATGGGAGGAGGCATGACTGCCCTGACGGCTGGCAGCCCAGGCAGCCAGGGGCCATGTGAGCACACACAGGCTGGCACATGGCCAGGCTGGGGGAAGGTGCTGAGCTTGTGGAGGAAGTTGGGATCCCAGGATCCCTTCTGCCATTTCAGATGCACAACCTCAGCCTCTCATGTAAGCTTGCTTGGCCTCAGTTGCTTTGTCTATAAAATGGCCAGATTCTACCTGACTGGCCTGGAGGCAGGGTCTGGCCAAACCCGGGCTCCCTGAGTGTGTCTGTGTGCACAAGGGTTCCTGTGCGCAGCCCTCACACCTCAGCCTGGAACCGGCTCTCCTGCAGCTGCAGCCACAGGTCCTGGCTCACAGGGCGGCTTCCCACACAGGAACACAACCAGTGTGTGCCACCCAGGACCGCAGGGCTTCTCGCTCGCGCGTGCGCTCCGAGGAGCTCACCCTCCACGCTGCTGCAGCAGCTTTAAAAAGCATGCAACTTTGTGCCGACCTCAGGGCCTTGGGAAGAAAGAACCGTAACATGTGAGGTTGGGCAGGCCCGGCTTTCGGGGCTCAGTGTCGCCGGTAAGCTTGAGCAGCCTGGCCCTTCCCCAGGGTCATGGCGCCCGATCCCAGCACCCACAGGAGGGGCACTCTCCCCTCCCCTGCGGCAGCTGCATTGCTGATTGTGGAAAACACAGGAACCCCGACTGCATCTGCATCCTTCCAGCTCCTGTGTCCCTGAGCAGCCGGAGTCCTCTGCTCCAGGGTTGGCCTTACCTGGGGGGGCCCGGTCCTCCTGAGTTTTTGTTCCATGAGCCGGTAGGATGTGCGTGTGATAAAGAGGGGCAGGAGGAAGTTGAAAAAGGCCATGACGAAGAGGAAGCTGGTGGAGTTTCTGCAGACAGAGGGGAGCGGGAGGCTGTATCTCAAGGAGAGGGGTCCCCGAGTCCCTCCACCTCGCCTCTGCTCTAGGCAGCTGCATGCGGGGATCTGCTCCCAGGGGTGCGAGCTCAGAGGGTGGCTGCTCCTGTCCTGGCTGCACTCCCCTCAGAACCAGGAAGCCACCGGGCCTCCTAGACGCGCCCGGAGGAGCCAGGGAGCTGGGTGAGGTTCCTCCTTCCCTAGCTGTTGTCCGTCCAGGTGCCCAGCTCAGCATGTGCTGCCAGCATGGGAGTGGGCACTTCTGTTTGGAAACCATGTTTACCAGATGGAGATGCCAATGGACCAAGAGGAAGGAGCATCCCAGGAGTGTTCCTGGCCCAGGGGTTTGGAAGGAGCCTGTGGATGGCAGAGACTGGCCCTGTGTCACTGAAGCAATTGCTGTGGTTGTGGGAGGTGCAAGGGCTGATCCTTCATTAAGAAGATACCATGTTGCCAGCCAATGTTGAGTATTGACCTATGAACCAGGAGGTCGTGGTTCAATTTCCTGTCAGGGCACAGGCCTGGGCTGTGGGCTCCATCCCCAGTAGAGGGCAGGCAGGAGGCAGCCAATCATCAACTCTCATCATTGATGTTTCCATTTCCCTCTTTCTCTCTGAAATCAATAAAAACATACATATTTTAAAGAAGATACCATGTCATCTGGGTGCTGTTCACTAAGGGCGGATGGGGGAAGGGGTGCCAGCAGGACGGCATAGACAGGGAAATGCTGTGCAGGGTTCTGAGCAGGTTTCATCAGGGGCAGATGCTTCACGAGCAAAAGTGAGTAAACATCTAAATGCAACGCAGTTCTGCTGGAAGTGAGAGGGAGCTGAGCCCATGTGGTCCCTCCTCTCAGTCCTGGTCTCCAGGAGTCTGGGGAGTGGGGAGGGGATGGACAGTAGACATGGGCTCCTTGACAATGTCTTGTGTATCTGCTCTGCCTCTGCTCTGTTTCTGCAGGGCTGGCCTGCCACAACGGCTCAGGGGTTTAGAGATCTCTGTGCTGTACCAAGGCAGTTCCTCCCAAAGCAAAGACTGTGACATTCCCTGAATCCTTCCAACCCAAGGGCAGGACTCCCCTTAGAAAGCACGCAAATTGCAGCTCCAATGGCTGACTGCTGAGAGGGTCAAGGGGTCCTGGGCTCAGCAGCTGTTACCACCAACCAGGCCGGTGCTTGCAGCTGCCCCCTCTGCCCTCACTGTACCCGTCGTCCCTCGGCCTCTCAGAGAGGGCTGCCCTGCCCCTCATCAGCCTGCAAGTGGGCCTCACAGCTCAGGGGTCAGGACTGCTTGGCCACTGTTGGCCCTCCCTTTGGGATTTCCAACTATGACATTGCTGACACAGGGCTCCTGGCCAGGGTTCCCCCGAAGGGCACCTCCGTCTCACCTGTCCCCCCTGGGGTAGCCCAGGCTGCAGCAGGTCCCCAGGGGCTCGTAGTCATAGTGGCCCCAGCCCAGGAAGGGCAGCGCTGCCCAGAAGGACGAAGACAGCCACACGAAGAGCACCAAGGAGCCGGCCGTGCTCCATGCCAATCGGCTGCCTGCAGGGAGGAGGAGGTGGTGGGGAGGAGCTGATGGAAGCTCCTCCCTACCACCACCTTCGTGGTCGGGCACAATGACCTGAACCTGCCTCCGATCCCCAACAGCTTAGACCTCAGGCAGGGGAAGCGCTTGAGTCTCATTTTTCCTTCCACAAAACAGGAAAGGCGGCTCCTGCATCAGAGGGCTGTTCTGGAGAATAAAGAGGTCACAGACACTTTGTACTCTCTTCCTTGGAGGACAGAGAACGAAGGGGCGGCAAGGAGAAGGAGTGCTTCCCAAAGCAGAGTTAGGAAAGACCCACGGGCAGGGACCCGGGGCAGGGAGGCGGGGGGAAGGGGAGGCGGGCGGGTATTGGCAGAGGAAGTGGAACACTTAGCGTCTCCCACTCTCGCTCAGAAGCAGCCGTCTGCTTGTGACTTAGGAGCTCTGGGTGTGGGGTTTGGGCATCTCAGTGCCACAGGGGAGGCTAGGTCCTGACAGTGGTTTTGGTCCCAGTGACCTGACCTCCTCCACCGATAACCCTCACATCCTCCCAGCCCTTCCCATCCAGGCTTCCTCCTGGTCTTGCTCCAGAAGGCCTCCCCCAGATGCCTTCTCTGACTCTAGGTCATGTTCCTCCGCAGACAGCACTCCAGGTGGGGCAGCAGAGAAGAGCAGGTCTGCAAACCCCTCACCTGATACTGATTTCATTCACGCCCCAGAGAGGTTGGCATGGATATGTCCGCTTCTATGATCAAATCTTATGCTTCCCACCCGAAAGCCATACCACGGAGCCCAACGCCAGAGGACTCTGGGAGGCACTTAGGTTCTGAGAGTGGAGCCCCCAAGATGGGTTAGTGCCTTTCTAGGAAGAGAAAGGCCTAGTGGCATGGCTTTATGGACCAGGAGGCCACAGATTGATTCCCAGTCAGGGCACAGGCCTGGGTTGCGGGTTCACTAGCCAGCAGGGAGCGTGCAGGAGGCAGCTGATGGATGATTCTCATCATTGATATTTCTCTCTCTCTCTTCCTTCCCCTTCCTCTCTGAAATCAATAAAAATACATTTAAAAAAAAGAAGAGATAAGAGAGAGATGATCTCTTTCTCCTCCATGTAGGGACACAGCAAGAGGCAGCCCCTGCAAACCAGGAAGAGAGCTCTCCTCAAAACCCAGCTGTACTGGCACCTGACCTTGGACTTCTAGAACAAGATAGAACTCCCTGTGGCTGAAGCCCCATCTGTGGTGTTTCCTAGCTGGCCACGACCCCACAGCAATCACAGTGGCACAAGGACTCAGAGACGTCTTGCCGTGTGTTGCATTAGCCTTTTTGGCTTTGGAAACAGATGACCAAGGTGCATTCCTAAGATCACCTAGGAGGAGTCTGCGCTGCCCCGGCCCTCCCTGCCTGGCGCTGCACACCCTGAGGGCACAGGAGGCCCTTGGTCTAGGTACTGGCACCGGCTCACAGCCGTGTTGGGACAGAGAGGCCTGTTGCTCTCTGAGAAGGTGTGTGTGTGTGTATGTGTGTGTGCACATGTGAGAGTCTGTGTGTGAGTGGTTGAGGGAGTATGTGGGGCAGGGCTGGGTGGTGATGGCAGAGGAGCTCCAAGGCCAGATGGGACAGGAGGGGCTGGGCTACCAGACAAAGGCAGTGTTTTGGCTGGAGAGAGGCATGTGACTTTGCCAAGGGTCAAGGGTGTGTGCCTGTGTTTGTGGCGAGGGCAGATCTGTGATTCTAAGGGGGGTGTGCTCAGGACTCCCGGTCATGCTGACCACGTGCCCCACGGACCCTCCATTGCTCCAAACGGGGAGACCGGGCGCAAGGGAGAGGCCAACTCTGAAGGCATGCAGACCAGGCCGACTCCCAGGGTCACCCCATCAGCTGTGGCCTAGACAGCGCCCTCACTTCTCTGAGCCTCTGCTTCCCAGTCTGCGAGCTGGGTGTTTGCTGTGGGGGTTGCTGAGCCACTGCTCCCCGAATCGGGTGTGTGCGCTGAGGTGAGTGGGATTCTGGAGAGCCTCTGGGGAACATGGTTGTATATGAATGTGTATTGAAGCTGTGAGGTCACAGATATTGTTTAGAACAAGAATACAGCAGGTATTTAAAAGTGGCTCACTTCTAAGGAAGAAATACCAAGTAAATGACAGCAGGTGGTACAGCAGGTGGCCAATTAAGATGGCACTTGACAATATGGCCTGGGAGATCAAGAGCTTGACTAGTTTTCATGAAGCTCTGGCATGGCACAGGCTCCGAGGAAATGTGATGTGTGCGGTCTCATGCCCAGTGCCTCCCCACACACACACACCTACACATCACCTCTCTGCTCCCCAGCAGTGCCTGTCATCAAGGACATTTTCTGTATCCATGATCTGATTTGATTTTCAGGATAAAACTGAGACTGGTTACAAAAACCATTTGGCAGAAGAGGAGACTAAGATGCAACAAAGGCACAGACAGCCTGCCCAGCACATGCGGTCTTCCTCCTTGCCTGGTGCCCGCACCTTCCCCGCCCTCCCTCTCCCCCCCCCCCCCCCCCCCGCCCGAGTGAACCCTTAACCCTGCCCCTAGAACCAGGAAACACTGAGCAGATTTCCATCCCGATCACCCTCACTGCCTGGGTCCCTCCTCCTGGAAGCCCAAACACGTACGGGTACAGTAGTGATGGTAACGCCCCCAGGCGATGGCCGCGCTGCTGCAGATGCTGGCCAGCGCGGCTGTGAAGCCCTGGAAGCCGTGAGCCTGGCAGCCACCTGAGCCGCAGGGCCAGCGCCTGTGGAGACATGGGCACGGTGACCTCCCTTGGCCTCTGCACCCACATCTTCCCAGGAGTAGCATGCAGGCACCTTCCTTGATGTTGGCCCAGCTCCTTAGATGAAGCTGGTATGATCTGTGTTTCCTATGTGGTCCCTGCAGGGGGGGAGGGGGGGACCGTGCAAGCTCAGGCTCAGCCCCACGGCTGGAACAAAGATCTCTGTGTGATCAGGTGCCTCCATTACAGTAAGCAGAACACGCCGGTGGAAAAGAGAGCTCATACCTGTATTCCATAGATGGGGAAACTAAGGCTCAGAGAAGACAAGGCGCTGAGCTGAGGCCACAGAGCCGATGAAGGCAGAGTCAGAGGGAAAGCCCGGGACACCCAGCTCGTGGCCTCATGAGCCAAACAAAGGTAAGAGCTTCAGCAGAAGCAGAAGGAACACTTACTGGCTTGGACCCAGGCCATTCACACCAGGGGGCGCCAGCCTCCACCTGCAGGAGCCAGGGCTCAGTCCCCCTAAAGGGACCCATCTTGGAAACACCCCCAGGGCCCAGTGGGAAGACTGGGGCAGGCCTGGAGGAGGTCTCAGAGCCAGTGAAGTCCTGCTTGCTTTCACAAATGTAACTAGGGCTTCCCAGGGACAGCAACTGTGACATTATTCACACATAACAACACGCACTTCCAGCCACCACATGAGTTAGACAATAAGACCCAGCTCAGAGAGGAAGCCTTGAGGTGAGGAAGAATGCAGCCAAGATTTCAGCGTGGGAGCAGGCGCCTGCTCTCTCCGGCGCCGCTGTGGTCGGTGGATCTCCTGTGCTCCAGGAACCGATGTGGGGCTGTGGGGTCTGGGGCTGGATCCACCCCGCTCAGCCTGCCCCCTCATACCCCTCCCACCGTCAGTTTTCTGTTGGTAATAGAATGCTGAGTGCTGAGAGGTCAGGCTGGGGCAGGACCAGGGAGCGTACCGGAGGAGGCTGGCTGTGGCTCCGGTGAGAGCGTTCAGGCTGACCCCACTGTCCGCCAGGGCCAGGCTCAGCACCAGCAGGTGGCTCGGAGTCCGGAGCTCCGGGCTCGTGCAGAAGGAGAGGACGGTCAGGCTATTGAGGCTGAGGCCGGCGAGAGCTGAAAGGAAGGTAGGGGCTGGCAGAGGGGCTGGGAGGCCCGGCTGGTCAGAACCAGGAGTGTGGGCTGGGCGGAGCCTAAACAGCTCTCTACCCCACAAGCCCTCACACTCAGCAAGACTCTCCGTGAAGCTCGTCCAACACCCCCTGGAGGCTGGCCTCACAGCTGAAGCCTTGCAAGCACCCTCAGGAGACAGCCTGGAGGGAGACGGACCAGCCTGCACCCACCAAGCAGCCAGCCTCATGGACAGCTGGCGCCTTGCAGATCCCTCTGCTCTTGATGGGCGCCGTCCTCCTGCCTCGAGACCTACCAGCTGACCTGCCCCCGGCAGGGTGCCGCTGGGCGGGGAGCACAGGTTTCTCCGTCCCAGTGCCCCCCACGCCGGAGCCCGGGAGCCTGGCGGAGGGGAGGCTGCTGAGCGCTGGTGATCGGGCAGGCAGACCTGACTTGAAGTTTGGCTGCTCGCTCGCTGCCCACGCTGAGCCAGCTTCTCCCATCTGACTGAGAAATGGGGATGCATCCTGCCTCAAAAGAGCTTTTCCTAGGAAGATGGGGTGTGCAGACGTGCCGTGGGCATTGTCCCATCCTGTTCAGGGCACAGGGGAGCTGGCCTCAGTTTCCCAGGAGAGAGTAAGCGTGGCCGGCCGCCACGACCCTCCGCGGCTGCACTCCGGCTCCCTGGCGACTCTCACTGGGTGAGAAGATGTGCCAGTTGTTTCTGACCAGGGTTCATCCCCATAAGCCTTGTCTTGGACTGGCCCAGCCCAGCTCTGGCCTCAGTGAGCATCGTGGGGTTCTGGGTGAGGCTAACACCTCATGGACCCTGTCGCCCAGGCATGGAAAGGCTTAGGGCCGAGAGAAGGAGGTGGTGGCAGGGATGGGGCGCGGAGAGGTGTCTGACTCAGCTGGTGCTTTGTACCATGTCCCTTCATGCCACGCCTGGGAGGCCAGGGCACCGAGGCCAGAGCACGAGGGGCTCGGTTGCAGGCGCACGGAAAGGAGTGGGGGTGGGTAGGGCAGTGGTGTCTCCAGAGCCTCCGGGCCTGAGCACACAGAGTCTCCAGCTCAGCAAGCAGGACGCTCAGCCTCCGCCAGAGGAGAGGCTTGCAGCGGATGCTTGGCTGCGCTCTGGTTGATGCCCCCTCTCAGAGGCCCTCCTGCCTGACCCTCCCTGGCTCCTCCTCTCAGCTCCCCAGTGCAGCCGCCAAAAGCCCTGGGGACCAGCACAGAGGGTTGGGACCTCTCCTTGCCAGCCTCAGACACTCTGGGCGACCCCCAGGCCTCACCCCGCCCCGGGCCGCCTGCTCACCTTCCACCAGCAGCACCACCCTCACAGCCAGCACCTCCAGCTCCCCGAAGCCTGTGGGCAGGGACCCGGCCTCTGCCATCTCCTTCCTCCCCTGGCCCAGCGCTTCTCTGGCTCCTGAAAGCCAGACCCCTCCCTTTTAAAGGCAGCGGACACACGAGGGCCCGGGGGGATTAGCTGGACCTTGGGCTCCTTCTCGCTGCCCTTCCTCCCAGTGTCCTCTGAGCCAGAGCAGAAGGATCGTCCGGCTGCACAGGGCAGCCTTTGTGAAGCGTGGAGCTCCCTTCACCAGCCAGGAGGGGGATTAAGAGGAGGCTGAGCGCTGAGCTGAGCGCCTGAGCCGAGTTAGAAGAGTTGCATAACCAGGGAGGGAGAGGAGCTGCAGCTCTGCCTGAGGACTGGTTAGAAGCCAAGTCCTGGCATATTTTTGATGCTGACAAGCTGAGCGCCTGAGCATGTGTGTGCACATATGTGTCCACATGGTCACATGTGTGTACTAACAAGTGGGGGAAAGATGATGGCTAGGAAGCCACCTGTTGTCGTAGAAAGAACCCCAACTGGGATCAGAGACTCGGGTTCTGGTTCTGAGTCTGCCATTGCCTAGCTGTGTGCCTCTTGCAGTGTGGGCACCTTTTCTCAGGGCCTGTGCAGGTCTTGGGTGGGCGTGGTGTTCCGGGTGGCATGTCCCGATGCCCACAGAGCCCTTCAGCTCCAAGCAACAGTCTCCCAGGGCTTGGCCCACAACACTACGAGCTTTGGCTTCTACAATGAGGTTATGCACTGGCTCATGGTGAGATTACAGCAGGAAACGCCAGTCTGGAGCAACCCGACTCATTTCCGGTAAGAGCGGTCAGCAGCACTGCTCAGGCACTTGGTGCTCCCTGAAGCCAGGCCGGACTACCTCCCGGGGATGGCTCCTGCCACAGCTCCGGGAACCACACACCCCACCCCTGCAGCTCAGCATCAGCCTGAGGCCATGCAAGCATTCCAAAGCAGTGAAATTTACCTCCTAAACATGTATTTCCCATGCTTTCCTCTTGTGTTCCCACATGTATCCGTGCCTAAGCACCCTCAGGCTGAGTGACACCCACAGATACTGGGGGCTTTCCTTGGTCATCCGTGTTCCCACAGTCTTCCCTGCTTGTCTCTAATTCTGTCTTGCATCACTGGCTAATACATATGTCAGGGTTTTCTCATGCCAAGGTTTCAAGAGTTGGAGGGAGAGGAGAAACAGGGTGGGTCTGGAATCAGGGTGGAGTCCAGCAGGTAAGGCCGACAGAGGGCACTTCAGCAGGAGAAGGGAAGCAGAGACTGAAAAGCGGGGCTGGGCTGGCCTTTGGCTGGGGGTGGGGGGAGGGGACGTGCGACGAGGTGGCGGGGAGAAGACCATCTGGGCTGGATTGGGAGAAGGGAAGGGAGGGGAACCACCTCCCCTGGAAGCCGTGTCCACACAGGCATGCATGATGCCCGCGGCCTGGCTCTGCCTGGGCACATCTTCCTGGTCTAGGCCTGCCTAGGCCATGGTCATGAGAGACTAAGGAACCTTCTGGAAAGGCCAAGGGAACAGGGAGGGCATCTGTTCCAAGGGGCAATGCCTTGGGGTCAAGTGTGAGGAACGCAGGAGTGGAAGTGCTGCCTGACGGGAGAGGCTGGGGTAGGAGACCATCCTGATAGCAGAGCACCTGCCCCCAAAGCTCCGGAGCTGGCGGACCTGCCCAGCTCGGCGCCCGCGGGAGAGCCTCCTGGAGAAGTGCGCGGTCCTCGGTGACGGCCAGGCTCTGCTCAGAAGGCGCTGCTCTGCCCGGCTGCTCACAGCAGGCGGGAGACAGCTGCCTGCCGGGCGCCCAGGGGCTCGTGAGCTCCTGGGAGAGCATTCGGGGGTCTCGCCAAACCTCTGCAACTCCCCACTTCTCCCTGAGCAGGTACTTGCAAGTGCCAACAAAGTCCTAGAGACTCCTAAGAGAACTTTGCTCCTCGGGCTGTCGAGGTCTGGGGAACTTGGGTTGTTCAGTTTTCATAAACAGCCAGAGCAGAATAATATTACTTCCCGTGGACAAATGAAGACACAGAGGCCAAGAGGAATCATGTGACTGATCAAAGGCCACAGCTCTGAGTGGGAGTGCTGGGATTTGAACCAGGCAGTGTGGTCCTGAGCTTGGGCTCTTCCTGACGCCTTCACTGCCTCACTGCTTTGCTTCTGCACCACAGCACACAGCACAGAGAAAAATCTCCACGCGGCACTGACGCCAGCACCTGACTTGGCTCCTGTAAGCCTGAGCCTGGTGGTCTGTCTGCCCATGGCCGGGCTGTCCTCGGGCTCTGTAGGTGGGCGGCCAGCCAGCTGGCCCAGCTACTGCCTGCCCTGTCCGCTTCCCTGCCCCACCTTGTCCAGCCCGGCCTCTGAGCCTGTGGCTGTTGTGACAGAGGGGACCCCCACCCTAATGTCAGAATGGGTGATTCCAGGGAACAGTAAGCCGCTGAGTACTGTGACTGGCTGAGCTCTCTTCCCTAATCCCCATTCGGTCCTGTTTATCTGATGGCCGGGGGCAGGGGGTAAGCCGGCAGGACAGACTGGGCCAGGCCGGCCCCTGCCTGGGCTGCAGCGGAACCGGAGCCATGAGGGTGGCGCTGGGCGTACTCTGGCTCCTGGCCCTCAGGCCCCCGCCCCAGGCCTGGAGCTCCTGTCCGCCTCGGTGCAGCTGCAGCCTCCAGGTGCTGGGCGAAGGTGGCATGGCCCGGTAAGGCGCCAAGTGTGTGAGTGGCACCCAGTGCCCAGCTCCACAGCTGGCTAGGGGGGAGGGCTGGATGAGGCTCAGAGAGTGGCCAGGTGAGACCTCCATTTTCCGGACCTGAGGCTCATCTGTGCTGAATCACTGTCTGGCCAGCCAGGCCTGGCTCTGCCTCGGAGGCACCAGCGCCTTTGCAGGAGGGGGGTGGGCACAGGTGTGCAGCCCAGGAAACCCTTCCGAATCCTCCTCCAGGACTTCTCCCTTTTTCTCTTCCTCCTTCCTCCCTCCCTTCCTCCTCCCCTCCTCCTCTCCTTTTCCCCTCCCCCTCTCCCTCCCTCCCCCTTTTCCATCCTCCTCCTTCTCTTCCTCCCTCCCCTCATCCCTTCCTCTTTCTCTTCCTTCCTCCCTCCCTCCCTTCCTCCCATTCTGTCTATGTCTCCTTAGCCTCCTCTTTCCCAGGCCTTTCCTATTCTCTTGCCTCATCTCTCAGGTGCCATTCACATCCCAGGTGTCTCTGACCACCTCTCGGGACGGAGCGCCTGCCTCCTATGCGCTGCCTTTTGGGTCTCCTCTGGCAAAGCCCTGGGAGCCTCAGCCTTGGCCCCTTCTGGAGCTCCCGACAGCCGCTGCCCATTCTGCAGCCGCGCCCTTCCCTCCGCTCCGCTCTGAGCTCTGGGAGCACCCACCGCCACCTCCCCAGGGCGTCCCTAGGCCCTGCTCTTCCCCTCCCACCACGATGTCCTCTCTTCCTCCTCCTCTGACTTTAAAGCATCTTTCCTCTGACACGTCAGTTTATCCATCTCTGAGCACCAAACCCTCACCTGGATTTCACCTGGCTCAGGCCCCTCCCACAGCCCGTTCGCCTTCCGGAATGCACCTTCCTTTTCCCTGTCTCCGGTGGGCGGGGCGACACTGCTGGTTCCTGACCAGGCAGCAATAGTCCCATCCAGTGCGCCTCTGCGGGGCCCCAGCCTGCGTGCTGGCTGGCCCGGAGGAGGAGGCAGTGAGAGGCCGGAGCACAGACGAGCTCCACGTGTGGCTCACGTCTCTGCATCCAGCCCCTGCAGCCCGCCAGCCACGAGGGGCCCCTGCAGGGAAGCCAGGCTGCGCTGGGCCTGCACAGGGCCTCCTCCCACCACAGGAAGCTCCGCTGAGCCACAGTAGCTCGGTGGGCCTGGCGCTGGGACCCTGCCTGCCTGTCGGGGATGGGCAGGCAGGGACGGGGACTTGGCAGCAGGTTGACCTCGGTGTGGAGAAGGACTCTCCAAGGACAGCTTCCAGGCCCCTGATGGCAGCCGTAGCCATCCTGCCTCTGACACCAGAGCTCTCGCCACAGTCCCCTGGGCGCCCACAGCTGCTCGCCCGCCATGTGCAGGGAGATCCCTCCAGAGGAGGAGGCCTGAGTGTCTGTGATGCCAGGGGCACGACATGTGGGAGGCTGAGGCCCCTTGCATCTTGGCACCTCCCGGCCCAGCCGGCTCCCACACAACTGCTCCATCCTGCGGGTGTGCAGTTCTTGTCCTGAGAGCCAGCCCTGCGGCCAAACTCACAGCCAGAACGTCAGGTGCCGCTGTCAGGCAGGAGGTGCCTTGGCAGGCTGAGGAGACTGACACTGACCGGTGGCGTCTGTGCCCGGCCACCAGCCTGGGCCTGCGGGCGACCACGTGTGAGCTGGCACACACGGCCTCCTCTGCCCCCAGCCTCTGTGAGGCGGACTCTCTTGGTAAGGGGACCGGGAGGAAAGACAAGGTCATGTAACGTGCTCCAGGGCACGGGCAGCAAGCACAGCCCGGTGTGAGTCTGGCCGGGGTGGGGCGGGCTCAGTCAGAGGGGAGGCACCTCGGTGGCTGCGTTTCGGATGCTCTTGGCATATTGTTTTTTAAATGAAGAAAAGCCCAAATGGTTACAATTTGACAATCAATGCTTTTAGCACATTTGTAAAAGGACGTGCTGAGGGGATCTTGGGACTCCTGAGTGCTGTACTTGGGGGGGAGGGGGGCAGTGCCCGGCATGGCAGGATCAGCTTGAGGTCCCTCGGTGTGACAGAGACCAAGCTGCCCTGGGGACTCCTGAAAGGCTCTGAAATCACCCCCCCCCCCCCCCCCCGCCTCCACCAGGAACCAGGAGTGCTAGCTCCCGCCCATCCCAGAACCCGCAGCTCGGAGCCAGGCGGGTGTCCGGGGCCCTGCACAGCGGCGGCCTCGGGCAGGAGGCGGAGAGGGTCTCGCCGGCCTGCCCGCGCTCAGACGCCCCCTTTCTGTTTCCAGGACCGTGCTGTGCAACGACCCGGACATGATCCTGCCCCCCGCGGCTGTGCCGCCCGACACCCGCCGGCTGCGCCTGGAGCGCACGGCCATGCGCCGCGTGCCCGCCGCCGCCTTCGCTGCGCTGCGCCGCCTGGAGCAGCTCTGGCTGCCGCACAACGCGCTGCGTCGGCTGGGCGCGCGGCCGCTGCGGGGCCTGGGCCGCCTGCGGGAGCTGCGCCTGCCTGGCAACCGCCTGGCCGCCTTCCCCTGGGCCGCGCTGGGCGACGCGCCGCGCCTGCGGCTGCTGGACCTGCAGGCCAACAGGTTGGCCGCCGTGCCGCCCGGCGCCGCGCGCTTCCTGCGTGCCCTGGCCTTCCTGGACCTCTCCAGCAACCGGCTGCTGCGGCTGCCGCCCGCGCTGCTGGCCGCCTGGGGCCCGCGGCCCGCCGCGCACCCGCCCCCGGGCCGCCCTGGGCTGGTCCTAGGTAAGAGGGCCCTCGCCCCCGCGGATGCTGCCTCTGGGCTCCGACTCCCTGGGAGAAAGACCAGGCGCCGGTGCCGGGTTTGAGTGGAGGCTGGGTGCCAGGCACATACCGGTAAGGCGAGGAGTTCCAATTCTGGCCCTGCCTCTTGCTAGCTGCGTCCCTGACTCAGCCTCTCTGTGCCCGTGTCCCTTAGAGAAGAGAGGTTGATAGAAAAATCTACTCAAACATGCAGGCCTGTGGGCACAGCGTTGGCAGCCGCGGGCACCTGGGCAGCACAGGGACGTGCCCTCCCCCCCAGCCCAGCACCTAGGGACCATCTGGACCATTTCACGCAGCCTCTCCCAAGGCCACACCCCTCTGTGAGAACAGTCCCATCCAGGACCTGTCAGGGCGGAGGTAAAGGCCCAATCACCCGCGACTCTGATGGGGAAGTTCAGCTACAGACCATCCCTGCCCCGCAACCCCTCCCTGCCCCAGCCTGGGGGTTTCCCAGGTGCACAGAGCTCCCTCTCTCCTGCTTTCCTCCTCCCCCTGCACCATACTCTTCCTCTCAGCCTCCTTCTGGAAAACCCAAAGCCCACAGTCTTCAAAGCACCTCTCCCTCCCCCCCCCCCCCAGATGGCATCGTTGCTGACCTGCCATCCTTGATGGCCATTAGCATCAGTGTGGCCCTGAAGGTCCCCACACTCCCTTCTGCTCCTCATAGAACGGCCCTCACCGCACCAGGGCAGCCAGTGCAGCACATCCCCGTTTTACAGGGAACACATACACTGGGGTGAGGAGACTGCCACCAGTCTGGGCCTGCGGGCGACCACGTGTGACCTGGCACACATGGCCTCCTCTGCCCCCAGCCACAATTGGAGGAAAGACAAGGTCATGTAACCTGCTCCAGGGCCCGGCAGGGCACGGGCAGCAAGCACAGCCCGTGTGAGTCTGGCTGGGGTGGAGGGTTGGGCCAATGCTCTGTCAGCAGCGGGTCTGGTTCCCAGTCCCCTGAGGGAGGTGTGCAGCATCAGAGAGGCTGCTAGCCAGACAGCCTGGGCCTGGGGCTGGGGGGTTGCCCTGGGGAAGCCCTTCAGCCCGCCCTTTCGAGAGCCTCCACACAAGGGCACCTTCCGGGGAGCACCTCCAGGACAAATGTTAATTTGAACATCAAGTCAAACTGGAGCATCCTTTCCTTAAATGTTTGGTGACTTGGTTCCAACCATGGCCGGCAGCAGGGCAAGGGGTGCTGAGCAAGGGTCACACCTCAGGGACAGAGCGTCTGTGTGCAGCCAGGAGACAGCGGAGGGCGGTTCCCACCGCCGCTCCTGCTCTGGTCCTCTAGACCAGGGCTGCCAGGGGCTAGGCCTTTCTTGCCCCAGGCACCTCCCTGGCGGGTGGGGACATACATTCTGGAAAATTAATTTTAATGACACAACACATGCAGGAATATATGTGAACATTTAAAATATTTTAGAAAGGCTAAAATTTCTGTCTCTTCTCCCCCTCATAAATGGTAGCCACTCTTATATTTATTTTCATATTTCCTGTCTTCCACAAGATATCTGCATACACATACACACACACAGGAAGTTTATCTGTGTGTTTTACATACAATTCTATCATATTGTATATATCAGCCAGCACCATCTTCCCACCCAGGCGTGTGTCTCAGAGATGTTTTTAGTTACTACAAGTTCCAGCTTCATGTTGTTAAACCGGCGCCTAACACTTCATAGCGCAGCTTCCTCAGCCAGGCCTCTGCAGTGGGCCTTTGGGCTGCCTTCGTGATTTTAGTCACACCTGATCTTCACTCTGCAGCCTGGTACCTGCAGGGGCTAGGGCGTGGCCCCAGGCTTGTGTGCCCGCTCTGCAAGCTGACATGAGCCCTTATGAACTTGGGCCTAGTTCTAGGCACTGGGAGTGCAGCCGTGAGCACAGCTAATGCAGATCTGCTTTCTCATGGAGCCAAAAGGTTACGTGGCCAAAGTCACACTTCGCCAATAGCGGTGACCACGTCACTGATCTCTGACTCTGCCTTTTGCAGTTGTTTACTGGAGACTCTGTACTAGGTGCAAGCCCATTCCACGCACTTCCCGGGGGACGGGAGCAGCCGCCGCTGGGTGGGGAGGGCTGGGGCAGGAGGGTCCCATGCCCCGCTGGCTCACATGAGCTGTGAACATCCAGCAGATTTGAATGCAGCCTTTCCACACTCACATCCTTCTTTCAAACAAACCGAACGCCTGCAGATTCATGTACAAGACACACCGATT
Organism: Pipistrellus nathusii; assembly: GCA_963693515.1. NCBI lineage: Eukaryota > Metazoa > Chordata > Mammalia > Chiroptera > Vespertilionidae > Pipistrellus > Pipistrellus nathusii. The sequence continues at coordinate 53,978,915 of OY882871.1, forward strand.
CCTAGACACACTACTATCGCATTCCATACCAGTCTTTGGGGGATCATATTAAAAGCATTTATTTTGCATTTCAGAAATGCAAACACATAAAGAGGACTTGTGCCTGAGAACTGCCCTGTCCCCCGTTGGAGGTGTTGACGAGGGGTGGGGGGGGCAGTGACCTCCCAGCTCTGAAAGTCATGGGAGCGCAGGGACTGGGGACAGTGGCCTCCTCTCCTCTCTCCTTTGGAGCTGGTGTCAGAGGAACCAGGCTCACAGCCGCCTGTGCTGGTGCTGGCAGTGTCACGTAGCAAGCATCACAGGGCCTGAAAGGGTCCCTCCATGATGCTGTTGGAGCTGTATGGCCTTCCCAGTACCTGATGTGATTCTTTTTTATTTATGCTCATGACAACCTGACAGGGAAGCATGTGAGGCCTCGAGAGAAAGAGCAGGCTGAGGAAGGGGCAGGGATGGGGGGCTGAGGGGGTAGGGCCGGGGGGCCGAGGGGGCAGGGCCAGGGGGGCTGAGGGGGCAGGGATGGGGGGCTGAAGGGGCAGGGATGGGGAGGTTGAGGGGGCAGGGCTGGGGGCCCGAGGGGGCAGGCTGGGGCCCGAGGGGGCGGGGGAGAGGTAGGAAATGTGGTGGGAGGCCAGTTCTGCTGGCGGAGCTCAGGACCTGCCTCGTCCCTCCAGGGGAAGGGAGTGGGCCTGGGGATATGACCAGCCTGGCTGACCTCGGGCCTCTCACCTGCAGGGCTGCAAGACAACCCCTGGGTGTGCGACTGCCGACTCCACGAGCTGGTCCACTTCCTGGATGGCGAGGCCCCGCACCTGGCCCTCATAGAGGCTGGGCTGCGGTGTGCGGGCCCGGGGGGCCTGGCCGGCATGGCCTTCAGCCAGCTGCAGCTGAGGAGGTGCCAGGGACCCGAGCTGCAGCCAGCCGTGGCCAGCGTCAGGTCTCCCTTGGGCAGCACAGTGTTGCTTCGTTGTGGGGCCACTGGCGTCCCTGAGCCCCAGATGAGCTGGAGGAGGGTCAGTGGGCGCCCACTCAACGGCACAGGTGTGTGAGCTGCCAGGGCCACCTGCTGAGCCCCGCAGGGCAGGCGAGGCAGGGTCCCAGAGGCCGAGGAGCGGGCTGGCCGCTCCCACTCTGCCCCATGGGGCTGGGCAGGCGCACGCAGCGGCAGGCCGGGGACAGTGGCATCTTGGTGGCTCTCGCCTGTCCTGTCACATCCACCAGCCCCTCTATTGGAGGCTCAGGGCCCGAGAGGGCAGCGTGCTGACATGGGCGGGAGGTGCTCTCTCAGTGTGTTTAAGGTTTATAGTGAGTCTCCTGGCTGCAAATATTAAGTCGGTATCACTAGGATAGCTTTTGATGTGAGTCACATTCATGAAGCTCTTTGTTAAATGCATTCCGTCCCTCGGGCCTTGGAGCTTTGGAGAGCAGTCTTCTTATTTTGTGTAAATGACCCGAGGCTCTGAGAGCTGCATGCCTGGCCCCCCAGCCCAGCAGGAGGGCTCTGCAGTGGCTCTTTCTGCCCCGGGGACAGAGGGCTCCTCTGCCTGGGTGGGCTGGCAGAGTGTGGAGCCAGCGCTCACCATGCCCACGGGGGCTGAGGAGGAATATCTCAGTGTCTGACCAACATTTGGTCCCACCAGCTTTCTTCTCTCTCCTGCAGCCAGGCTGGCAGTGCTGTTAGAACTAGGGGTCTGGAACCAGGGTGCACGGAGCTGTGCAGAGCGCCATGCCACAAACAGCAGCAGGAGGTGCCCCGGAGCTGGGCAGGGCCACACAGCCACGGAGGGCACGTCCCAGGGCTTCAGTCTCTCCCCCCACTAGCCGCTGCCTGGTCAGCGCTGCAGAGCTCCAGGGCTGAGGAACATGGGCACGGGGCAGGCTTAGAAGGCGGACACTCTTGGGCACTAACTCAGCCTGTGTCTCCCCAGATTAGAGCCTCGAGGGCCTCAATCTCCTTGGCTAGTCTAAGAAAGGTTGGGTGAGCCCCAGTGTTTTCTTGGGGTGACAAGGCCTTCAGTGGCGTGTACGCAGTCCGGGCTATGAGCTTGGTCCTGGGAGGGAGCCTGGGCACGGGCACCCTCCTCATCCGTGCTCCCCCCCTCTCCCCAGTGCACCAGCAGGTCTCCAGGGATGGCACCAGCTGGGCACTGCTGGGCCTGCCCGCCGTGTCCCACCTTGACGCCGGGGACTACGTCTGCCAGGCCAGCAACTTCCTGGGCGCCTCCGAGACCCTCACCTCCCTGGTCATCGCTGAGCCCCAGGCTTCCACCGAGCACAGCGGGAGTCCGGGGGTCCCCCGGGCAAGGACAGGCAAGGGGCCGGGAGCAGCTGTGTACAACAGGCTGGTAGCCCGGCGTGCGCCCCCCACGCCCGGGCCTGCAGGGCCCAGCACGGAGGAGGTTGGGCCGACCGGACCCCAGGAGGCCCGGACAGTGATGGCGCTCAAGGTGGTGGGGGACACGCGCCAGAGCGTGACGCTGGTGTGGAAGGCGCCGCGGGCCGGCGGCGTGGCCCTCAGCGTCCTGTACGCCGCCCTCGGGCAGCGGGCCATGCGGCGGGTGGCTGTGCCGCCCGGGAGGACCAGGGTCACCCTCCGGGGGCTGGTGCCCGAGACCAAGTACGTGGCCTGTGTGTGCGCATGGGGCCTGGCGCCCCGCAAGGAGCAGTGTGTTGTCTTCTCCCCCGACGAGGTGGCGGGCGCCGAGGCCACTCAGCGGCTCATCAACGCGGTGGTGGCCAGCGTGGCCGCGGTCATCGCACTGCCTCTCACGCTGCTCGTGGGCTGCGGGGCCCTCCGCAGGCGCTGCCGCCGCGGCTCTGCCCAGGCCCCCAGCACCTACCTCAGCCTGGACGCGCTGAGCCTCGGCCTGGGCGAGGACTCGGGGGCGCGGCCCCAGCCCAGCCTCAGTGAGGCCAACGGGCTCCTGTCCATCCGCGCTGGCTCCAGCCTGGACTCTGCGCCTGGAGGCGCCAGCGGGGGTGGGTGGGCAGGCGAGTACTTGTGCTGAGGCTCCCCTGGCACACGGTGCCCAACACCTGCTCTGGCCCCTTCCCTTCCTTGTGGGTGCCTGCTCGCTCCTCCACTCCACACAGCCACAAGAACTAGCACCCATTAAAGCGCTTCCTCTGTGCCAGGAAGTGTCTAAGTGCATCTGTGCATTAACTTGTTTAATTCTTACAACCAGTGTTTGCAGAAGACTCCTCTGCATCCTCTCCCCACTGTCCCGGAGCAGAAGCAGGGCGCCAGTCACTTGCTGTGGGACCCTCATCAGAGCACGCCGGTGCTCGAGGCCAAGTTGCCACACTCAGGTGCAAAGGCAGGACCCAGCGTGGCCCTGCCAGCCTCTCTGTACCGGATGCTGGTGTCTGTTTGGCAAGAAGCCTCTTCTGCCTGAGCTCCTATCCAGAGGCTGTGGGCCAGCAGGTGGCTGGCTCCTATGTCTGCCGGCGGCTTTGTGGGAAGAACTACTGTTTAATGGCTCCTTGTCAGCAGTGGCTGCTTGGTCTGCAGTAAGACGCCCTGTGTGCCCACGACGTCTCACGTCTGCTTCGTCCGAGAGCCTGTGCCCACACGCCTGTGCGGCCGCTTGGCCCCGAGCAGCCAGCAGCACTTTCATTTGCACAGCTCACAGGTCTGGGAGCGGCAGGCTCTCCCCCGTCTTATTTGGGGCCCAACATGGAGAGCTGGTGGCCACCGGGGCAACTCCTTCTCGGGGGTCAGATGATACCAGAGGAATGTGATGCCTCTCACACGCTTGGCTTAGATCGGGCACACTGTCTGCCCAATTCTCTGCCAAAGCCAGAGCCATGGCCAAACCCAACTTAAACTGGCAGAGGACAGTTCTTGTTTGGAAGTCATGGTGGGCAGCACTTTGGCTGAGCCATGATCTCATCTACTGCGTCACCCACAACCATGAAACGGGACCTGGCCTGGCAGAGTCGGCTGGCAGAGAGGCCGTGCACTGGCATCGGTGCGGGTGGTGGGTGCGCTCCAGGGCCTCACACATGCCTCCGGGTGGACACTGACTGATTCTCACAGTTTTCCTCTGGGCGCCATTCTGCCCGGAGAGAGTGATTTGATTTCCAATGAGTTCTAGAGGTTTGAATGGTCTCATTTACTCACGAATGTCAGTCTGGAGGGGCTGAGAGGTGCCAGGGCTCAGTCCCATGCACCATACTGTCTGCGCACAGCTCGCCCTGCCCATGCAGCCATGTCTGTGGTGCTTCCTAAAACTTGCCTTGGCTCCTGGGGGGTCTCCAGGTCTCCCAGTCTCTCAGCGCCACTGGAACGGAGGCTCCTTCTCAGCGCTGGGGCCCCTGAAGGCCTGAGTGTGAGAGTCCACAAACTGTCAGTGTGTCTCATCTGCAGCTCTGAGCTCTACCAAAGGAGTATCGGGTATTTGGTGCCACAACCTTGGAGTAACAACTCCGGAGAAGAGCTGGGACAGCATGTGATCCACGGAAACTGACTGACTAACATCACCAAGGAGACTCCACATGGTGCTGAACACTCGCTGGATTTCTAAATTCATTCCCTCTCACACTTACCAAAGACCTCACAACATATTTTCCTGCTTTCTCTCGTTTGACCCTCACAGCAGCTCTTTATAGAGGCTGGGCTACTGGCCTGCGTAGACGAGAACACTGAGTCTGAGAGCGGAATGATGGACAGGGATGGTGGTGATTTTCTCAGAGGGTCCAAGTCTTTGGTAACTTTCCGGCCGGCTGAGGGTCAGTGTTCAGTGTGGCCCCCTGCAATGTGATCCATGGCAGCTCACCACATGAATGGGGGGTTGTGCTACTGGAGCAGGATCAGAACCCTGAGAGCAGCGGTGCCCATGCACACAATGTCCATCCATAGATGCCTTTTGCCCATCACCCAGGACTTCAAAACAAGCACCTCTCAGTGTGTTAGTATTTATCTAGCATTGTACGTGTGTGTGTGTGTGTGTGTGTGTGTGTGTGTGTGTGTGTGTGTGAGAGAGAGAGAGAGAGAGAGAGAGAGAGAGAGAGAGAGAGAGAGAGAATTCAAACTCATCTGGACAAAATAACCCCAGATGGTCAGCCTGCAATCCATGTAACCATCTTCTTCTCCTGTGTTCTGTCTTCTCTGATTTGCCCTTACAGAGAATATTTGGACTGGATTGTGCTCATGAATATTCAAGTCATTGGAAAAAACAAATTCCCGTTATAAAAAAAAAAAACAATGTCTTGTTTATATATTAGCCTTTGGTGTATGAGTCTGGTTAGTCTGAGTCAGTCCCTGAATACCTGCTGTTTTTTGAGCCCTGTGAAAAGCAGTTCTGGCAGCCCATGTGGAGGGCCTACCCGCATGGGGTCCCACAGCATACTGCCTTCCGGAGCCTTCTTTGGAGGGCTGGAACCATAGCCTCTCAATCATGCCTTTTCTGAGTGGTGCATAGCTATGCTCTCCTTTGCCCAGGAGAAACTGTGTCTCATGTTACTTGTCTGTAATTGCATGTCTAAGTTGAAGGGTACGGAAGGCAAATAAAAGAAATTCTATCCTGGAATTAGAGGTGGGCTATTAAAACTAGATTTTCAGTCAAGGGATCTGGAGGGCAATGTGCTTAGAGAACTAGAGCTGGGAATTTTTTTTATTGATTTAAAGAGAGAGAGAGAGAGAGAGAGAGAGAGAAATATAGATGCAAGAGAGAAACATAGGTCAGTTGCCTCCTGCACACACCCTGACAAGGGATCAAACCCCACAACCTAGGTATGTGCCTTGTACAGAAATGAACCCACCACCCTCTGGTGTGTGAACAGCGCTCCAACCAACTGAGCCATGCCAACCAGGGCTAGAGCTGGAAGTTTCTGTTTTGACTATCATATAAGCCAGTAGAGAGAAAACATCACCTTCAAGTATTTGAGCATATTTTATTTGATTGCAAGGGCTTTTTTTTTTTTTTTTTTCCAGGATAGGTTATGCTTATGCTGTGCTAACAATTCCCAAATTTCAGTGGTTTAACATAGAAACATGTATTTTGCTCTCACAGAGGAAAAGTGCACAAGGGGAGGGTCTGCTCCACCCGCTCACACAGGGGCCCAGGCCGATGGCCCCACCACCTGGAATGTCAACAGCAGCTGCACCAGGGAAGAAGGAACGGTGAAGCATGTCGGGGCTTTTAAGACATTTGCTCTAACATTTCATCAGCCAGAACGTTAGTCCCATTGCCCACCTGTTCCAGGCGGTGGGAACATAGCCTTCCGTGGGTCCATCCAGGTACAGGCCTCCGCTGAGCCTGCTCCCATCTCCGATATGATGGCCAGCAGCAGGGGAGGGAAGAGCACCAGCTTGAGGGAGAGCAAGGGCAGCATGTCTGTTTTTTACACGTCACTTAGTTTCCATCCGAGATGTCCCAATGTCCTGCCAATTGAAGAGATCAGAAACTTTCTGATTGATAGTCTATTAAGACAAGCCAGGAAGCTGATACCAAGAAGCCATTTCTCTCTAATTATTTCATAAACATGGAGTAAGTTCTCTCTTACATTCTGTCTCTACCATGATAAGAGCCCAATTCCTAAAGGCATCTTGCAAGAAGAGAGGTGGGGGTGTAATATACTCAGACACCCTTGTTGTTGAATCTATTGAGTTTAGAGACACCACTACCACTAAACAACTCGTTATTTAAGAAAAATAATACAACCCAAGTAACTCTCATTATCCTAGTGTCTGGCCTTAACTGCCAACATAGCTCCTCCAAGGCCCACATGCCACGTAAGGACCCAGAGGGTGAGGGGCCAGCAGAGGAGGGGGAGCAGAAGTGCCAGCGATGCCAGATATTTCAAGCCAGTGGGTGTTTTCAGCAAATCACCGGTAAGTTGGGTTGAGCTAGACTCATTTGAAGAGACTAATGTGGGATGAACAGAGAAAAAATTGTGGGGGTGGAGAGTTCTGTAGGCTCTTATATTTGGGGGTGAGAACAGAATTCACTGCGGTTTCTGATACTCACGGAGTAAAACACATTTTTTCCAGGAAGCAAAGTGACAAAACCTCAGCCAGCCTGGTGGGGACCCCAGAAAGTGAGCCGCCCTTCAGTGTTGTCCTTGGGGTCACTGCCCATGCAGCCGCTCTCACCAGGGCACGTTCGGCAAGAAGGCCCTCTGCAAGCCTCCTCTCCCGGGAGCACCCACTCATTCCGGGAGGGGTCCGTTCACCCCCGTTCTGTGCCCTCAGTACATGCTGCTCTAATTCTCACCTCACGAGGGACTCAGAGACTTGGGCAGGTCACAGGGTTAGACTGTGAACCGGCAGGTGTGTCTGCTCGGAAGGAAAGCTGGGGTGGAAGCAGCTTAGTAGGGACCCATGGCTCCCCTCACTGGCTGTGCACTGAAGCCATTAGCAGGGAGCAGTGTGTGTCCTGAGTCTTAGGGGAACCAGGGGACCTCAATATTCATCAGAAGTGCCCCTGGTAACAGGGAAGGAGAGTCTGTTGGTGTGGGAGGGGAACTGAAATGTATTCCTCCAGGGTGGTGAACACACAGCACAGGTGCTGGACTGTTGCATGGGGGACTTCATTCTCCATAGTTTCAGCGTTCCCTAGAAGCGCTCGGAATGTGTGTTAATTTCCTCACTTTGCAGAGGAAATTACTTGGAGACTCATAGAGGTTAAAGGACTTCCCAAAGATGTCCTGACAGGAGGCTGAGCTGGAAAGAAGGCTGCAGGGGCAGCGTCTGCACAGGGCTGCTCACCACTGCACTCCTTGCACCCAGTAGGTGTGTAGCTTGGAGCAGATGACGAATAAATATTTGTTGATTGAATGATGGGTGGCAGAGAAAGTACCCAAGAATCGCATATGTATCACTTTAAATATAGGCCTTTCTTTCTCATCATGGGAAATACACAGCATTCAAGAAAAGTTGTGAGATCCAAGATTTAAAACATGCACACATGTTTTAGTTGGATCAGAAACTAAACCACAGTCTGTGGTCTGCCTTCCAAAGCACGATGCTTCCCTGATCCTGATTGCCATGGGCAGAGGCAGCTGTGTGCAGCGGAGGCAGGACTTGGCCAGGCCAGGTGTGGGAGAGAACCTTTCAGGGGTGGGGAGTGGTCACAAGATTACTTGTCACCCATCACCTGCAATCATTTTAGAGGATGGTTGGAAATTCTAAGTTTCAGGAACCAATTGTGTTTGATGAAGTATTAGATAAATTTTTAAAAATGTTTTTATTGCTGAAACCGATTTGGCTCAGCGGTAGAGTGTCGGTCTGCGGACTGAAAGGTCCCAGGTTCGATTCCGGTCAAGGGCATGTACATTGATTGCGGGCACATTCCTGGTAGGGGGTGTGCAAGAGGCAGCTGGTCGATGTTTCTCTCTCATCGACGTTTCTAGCTCTCTTCCTCTCTGTAGAAAATCAATAAAATACATATTTTTAAAAAATGTTTTTATTAATGTATGAGAGGAAGGGAGAGGGAGAGAAATATCAATGATGAGAATCATTTATTGGCTGCCTTTTACATGCCCCACACTGGGCATCGAGTCTGCTCCCAAGCATGTGCCCTGACAGGAATTGAACCATGACTTCCTGGTTCATAGGTCAACGCTCAACTACTGAGCCACGCCGGCAGGGCTGGATGAATTTTGGTCAAATCACCTGATCCATGATGCTCAGAGTTCTCAGCCTCTTCCCACTCCTGCTCATTCTGAAGGAAAGATCACCCCTTAAAGCCTGTGGCATCACTCCAGCACAAGGCACCATCTGGCATCTTAGATCTTTTTGCAGGAAGTGGAGGGAAGGCAGTGTCAAGACAGAATTGAACATTTGGCCTTGAGTTTGCCTTCTGAAACTCAAGAACCAGACAAAGGGTGAATTTCTGACCTTAGACATAGTCCCCTGACCGGTTCTTCCTGAGCTTGTGGTTGGGGCCACAATAGACCTTATTGTGTCCAATGGCTTTTCAACTGCTGTGTTGACCTACATCGCCAAGGATTACCAATAATACGATTTGCCACATGGAAGCTGGGACTATCTTATTAAAAATTCCCAAGGTAATTCCTTATGGAGGAATATGGCTTCAGTTTTTCACATTTGCTGCTAGTTCTGGTCCTTCTGGATTCACATGCAGCTTAGCCATCCTGTGTGCTGGGACCTGCCTGCACAGAAGAGACGTTTCTGTGCTGGCAAGAAGCCAGAGGGCTGAGGGGGTGGGCTCCTTTGGGGATACTTTGGAGGGGGTGTAGGCCTAGAATTTTCAGGAAATCAGAAAAATCTCTAGGAGACCCATTCTAGTTGGTACTGAACTTTGATGAGCTGTGAACTTTTCTAACTCTTTTATTTCAAGTGAATAATATTTTTTTTCTAATTCACACACCTAATGCCAGGATACGCCTGGTCCCACTTCCCAGTTCTCTGCTGTTCACCGTGAAGCTTGTCTGTTCCTCACGCAGGCCTCTGCAGTGCGTCTCCAGGTCCTGGGGAAGGTCCCAGGGAACCTTCCTGAGGACTTCAGGCCCGGGAGGATCGGACTTGCGTCCTTTTGTGAGCTGCCCTCAGGGTTCTGCGTCGACCTGAGCACCAACATGACTCAACTTCACAACGTCATTGTAATCCACCCGGGAGCCTGAGAGTACCTGTCAGAAGTGAAGGAGCTGAGACGCGGGGAACAGACTCTATTCAGTGCCTTGGGCAGTGTTCTGTGCCACCCTGGGCCCGAGAATCTTGGATCTCAAGCACAGCAGGACTGACATGCTCCCTGGACGGGCTCTTTAAGTGACTGGCAACCTGGTCTACCTTGACCTGTCTTCCAGTCGCTGGCAGTGGTATCCAGGAGTGTCTTCTTGACCTGGCCTGCCTACCAGCCATGCCAGCATCCTGGATGTGGGGCCCAGAGTCTCTCCGGCACATGGCTGGCTCTGCAAAATAAACCCTGGCTTGTGACTGTCACTTATAAGGGGACTTGTCCAGGTTGTAAAATCCACCGCCTCCCGGCTGTCCTGGTGAGTCCCTACCTGATTGCCAAGGCCCTCTCTTCAAGCCGGGAAGCTTTTCCATGAAACTGAGCTCAGCATTTGCATGAGCCCCACATCCCAACCCCTAGTGCCAATGTCACCATCCAGGTGGGACAAAGTGTAGCCCTGCAATGCCTGGCACAGGCCAGCCCCTCACCAACCATGATGTGGAGGGAATGGACGGTCAGCCATGTGTGCCCTCTCGATGTATCTGGGAGGAGGGGCGGTCTGCGGCAATAGAGGCTCTAACCTGGGGGGCAGGGAAGATCGGGACAAGCCTGAACTGTACACACCGCAAGAAGGCAGTGGTCCATGTCATGTTGTTTTAAACGGTTACCTACAGATCTCTAAGAGGTAGATATATTGGAGTTGACAACATCTATAATAATAAAACCATGATATGCAAATCGATTGAACGATCTAACAGCAGAACAACCATGCTATGACATGCACTGGTGCCAGGCCAGCCAAGGAGGGTGCAGCGCTGCACAGATGGCAAGCAGTGACAGCAGTGGGGACAGGGCAGCTGGGGGAAGGCCTGCTAGTCGCCAGGCCTACAGACCCTAACCCGAGGGGTCCTGGATTGCGAGAGGGCACAGGCCAGGCTGAGGGACACCCCTGCCCCATACGAATTGCCGGGAGCCATAAGGAAAAAGTTCGGTCTCACTTCCTGGTCAGTCCTACTTCCTGGTTGAGCAAGAGCACCAGAGAAGTCTGGAGCCATAAAGAAAGTCCGGTCTCACTTCCTGGTTGAGCAAGAGCGCCAAAAAGCTCGTGTGCGCCAAGACTATAACCCTCCCACTTTAGAACAACCAACCAGCCAAGCACAGGTACCCAGCACCAGCCAATCACCTTGTGACAACCCCTTCTCCTGCCCCTCCCCTTTCCTCCTGAGCGCTTATATACCGATGTTCTTGAATAAAAATTTTGAGGTTTGATCAGAACCCTGTCTTGCCTCCGTTCTTCGCGTTCCTTATTTGTTCCATTCTCATAAGTGATTTCCATGTGCCCTCATTATTGCCCCGCGGGTCAGGGCATGAATTTTGTGCATGGGGCCTCTAGTATTGTATAAATACTAGAGAATTATATGAACAAATATGATTTTTGAAGGTCTTCTAAATACAAAACCTATTCTGTGTATTTTTAAATCATAGAAACTTCTGACTGGGACTAATTCTAGAGATCATCCATTACTAATTCCCTAAATATGCCTGAGCAGCCTCGCAGGGGTGCTTGTTTGGAATAAGATGTCCAGGCCCCGCCCTGGAGGTTTGGATTCAGGGAGTCAAGGCGGGGCCTGAGAACATATTTTAATAAGACTCCTCCCTCCCCCCTATTCCTAACACCAGGCAAGGCCAGGGGCTCCGTGTGATGGAGGGTGCATTGCCCACTTGCAGAGCAGACCCACTTGGCTGAAGTGGTAAATTAGGACCCAGGGAGGAGCTGGTGGCCCCCCAGATGGACCCACACAGGCCTCATTTCCCAAGGGAAGGAGGGGCTTCCTGGGGGGTGAGACCCAGAAGACAGCCAGGAACAGCGGTTCCACTGAGGAGGTCAGCTGGCCACCAGGTGTTTGCTCCGTGATGACAAACCCTGAGTGATTAGAAACATTACATTGGCTGAATGTGGACGTTTCCCTGTCATTTCGATCACACTTTGTTGGCTTGAGGCCAATGAGAGGAGAGTGCAGGGTTATTCCTGTCTCCTGTCCCAGGACAGTGTACACACCCACATCTCTCCCATCTTCTCTCAGCGACAAAACAGGCAACACTTAAGGGCACCGCCTGTCAGTCTCTGGATGGAGGAGACCTATTTCATTTATGAGGAAATTGAGGCCAAGGTGACTGGTTTGTGACTGTCATGCCCTTACCCATGCCCTCTCATCCTCCTGGCCTGTCTCAAGTACCAAGGCCCCCATTAGCCTCCGGGACCTAACATGTCCCATGAAAAGAAGCCATGGGTCCGGCTTTGGCCCCAGGTCCCCAGTCAATCCCATCCTGGTCAGAGGGTGGGAGGCACCTGTCCATGCTCAGGGCCTTGCCAGAAACCCGGTTATCCATCAGCTTGGAGTGAGGGGCTCGGGTTCCCCCAGGGGGTGCTGCCCTGTCAGCGTCCGTCACGCCCGAACAGCCTCCACCTCCCAGACCCAGCCCTCCCCAACACCCCCTTGTCACCTCCCTGCACGTCCAGCCCCCCTGCCCCCGTCACCTCCCTGCACGTCCAGCCCCCCATCACTTCCCTGCACGTCCAGCCCCCCATCACCTCCCTGCAGTCCAGCCCCCCATCACTTCCCTGCACGTCCAGCCCCCATCACCTCCCTGCACGTCCAGCCCCCACATCACCTCTCTGCACGTCCAGCCCCCTATCACTTCCCTGCACGTCCAGCCCCCCATCACCTCCCTGCACGTCCAGCTCCCCCATCACCTCCCTGCACGTCCAGCTCCCCCATCACCTCCCTGCACGTCCAGCTCCCCCATCACCTCCCTGCACGTCCAGCCCCCGTCACCTCCCTGCACGTCCAGCCCCCCATCACTTCCCTGCACGTCCAGCCCCCCATCACCTCCCTGCACGTCCAGCCCCCCATCACTTCCCTGCACGTCCAGCCCCCATCACCTCCCTGCACGTCCAGCCCCCATCACCTCCCTGCACGTCCCGCCCCCCCATCACTTCCCTGCATGTCCAGACCCCACATCACCTCTCTGCACATCCAGCCCCCCCATCACTTCCCTGCACGTCCAGCCCCCATCACTTCCCTGCACGTCCAGCTCCCCCATCACCTCCCTGCACGTCCAGCCCTCCTCCCCCCATCACCTCCCTGCACGTCCCGCCCCCCCATCACTTCCCTGCATGTCCAGACCCCACATCACCTCCCTGCACGTCCCTGCTCCCCCCATCACCTCCCTGCACGTCCAGGCCCCCCTCTCCCCATTCCCAGCGATGCCCTCTTCTCGGGTGGGAGCAGGGGTGGTGGGCGGGGATAGGGAGGGTGGGGGCAGGCCTTGGGAGAGGGCCTAAGCTATTGCTTCCTCTAAATGCCCAGGCTGCATTCTGTGTCTCCTGTTCAGAGAGAACTGTCCTCCTTCCTAATGGCAAACCCCACTGGGATGGTGAAAGGTGTTGTCTCCAAACACTGTGGTCTGAGCAGTCAGAGCTGGCTCAGGGGAGGGGGGAGGAAAGGACAGGAAAGGGAAAGGGGAGGAGAGGGAGGGGGAAGGGGAGGAGGGGAGCCCAGCTGGCGAAGGCCAGGCTTTATCCACCTGTCTCCCTACAGTGTCTCGTGCCACCCGCGCAGAGAATGGCCTGGAGCTGTAGCAGGAGCCGCCTCTGTGACACCCCCACCGCTTCCCCCTCCCACCCTCCTTACCCATGCCCTCTCATCCTCCTGGCCTGTCTCAAGTACCAGGGCCCCCATTAGCCTCCCGGGACCTAACATGTCCCGTGAAAAGAGGCCATGGGTCCGGCAGGACAAGCAATGTTTCCGTCAGCTGCAAGCCCTCTAGGTGAGACCCACCGTCTTGCTGTAGCTGCTGGGCCCACTCACAACCTAGACTATTTGGAAAATCAATATTGATTGAAACAAATTCTTTAAAATTGAAAACTGCTTTCATATTCCCCCATTTCTCCAAGTTCTATTATTTTTTCCCCCAAGCATTAGAGGAAAAACCCTTTTTAATGGAAATGTTCAGTCATTCTGAGGGAACCACACCAGGTCCCTGGATAGTCAGGGCCGGGGGGAGCACAGAGGCCTTGATGTCAATCACTGGAATGGCCCAGGCCACTCTGAGCATGAGCCTCATCGGGTGCTCAGACACCATAAGTGGGTGCAAGGACACACGGTACACTGTGCCCTTCTGTAATAAAAGGGTTGATGTCGCTGTTGGCAGCTAACCTTCTCTGCCTCTGGAGTAATACAGGCTGCTGACCGGAGCTGCGAGAGAGAGCAGCCAGCAGCACAGAGGCTAGAGCTCAGAGACGCAGAGGCCATCGGAACAGAGAATGTAGCTCCTACGTGTGCAGCACAGAGGAGAGCTTGGCGGGAGCCGAGAGCGGCACTGCCCGATGGAGAGCTCCGGGTCAGCTACGTGTTCCGCAGTGTGCGGGCAGGGAAGCCGGAGAAGCTGCTGAGCCCGAGAGGCGCAAGGCTGCAGCCCAAGGGAGAGCATGGGCCGCTGCGATGGAGGCGGGGAGGCGGGCAGTGTGCGCCTGCTCAGACAGCTGCTTCATGGGAAAGATGTGCTCACCAGCCATTGTGTGGCTGCCTGTATGGGATTGCTGTGAATAATTGTCTTGTCTGATGGCTATATGGCTACTGGCTTCTTCAATAAAGACTCATCCTTATACACCCACAGCCTCTCATGGCCTCTCCGTCTGAGACCCAGCATCCCAGGAGCTTCAGACCCACCACCTGTAACTAGTGAGCAGAGGACAAAGGAGGAACTTGGACTAAGTTAGTACAGCGGGCAGGGTTCGAAAGACCTGCGCGGCAGAGTTGGGAAGAATTGAGAACACGTGGACTAGAACAGCAGTGCTGAACAGGACTCCTGCTGACTCTGACACACACCATAGTAGAGAGAATCTCATCCTCCCCTTCAGTCAGAATCAATAATGTGTGTGTGTGTGTGTGTGTGTGTGTACGCTAATCTCCACTCAAGGATGTTTTTTCCATTGATTTTTAAAGAGAGTGGAAGGCAGGAGGGAGAGAGAAATATCGGTGTGAGAGAGACCATTGATTAGTTGCCTCTCACACACACCCCAACCAGGCCTGGGGATTGAACCCGAAACCCTTCAGTGCATGGGCTGACATTCTAACCACTGAGCACACTGGCCAGGGCAGCTTCAATGATTTTTTAACATTTTCTAGTCTCCTTTCATCTAATCATCACCCCCAACTTAAAAAAACAACAACACTGGAATATTTAAAGGCAAACACAAAGCTCTGTAGCACCTGTGAGCATTTTATTTTATTTTATCTGTAATAATAAAAGCATAATATGCTAATTAGAACAGATGACCTTCCAGATGAAGCCGGTGCTGCAAGAGAAGCCGGTGCTGGAGGGAAGCCAGTGCCAGCAGCCAGGGGAAGGAAGGCCTCCCCTTGCATGAATTTTGTGCATCCGAGCCTCTAGCTTTATTTATAACAGACACTCCTCACAATGAAGAGCACATATTTTTACATTTTATGTACATATATACTTATACCTGTACAAATCACATATCCATAGATGCACAGTAGTAGAATTTGTTCCTGTGAAACTTCCTGGGATAAGTTTTAAAGAAAATGGTTAGAGCAAGGCCAGAACCTGTCCTATTGCCTTCGAGGTCAGGAGCATGTCTGTGCACTGGGCAGCTCAGCTGCTTCTGTGAGTGTGAAAACTGAGGGAGGGAGAAGGCCTGTGGAGGATTCTTGGGAATCTTGCTCTCTAAGACCCTTCTATGTCCCTGCAAAAAATCCTTGCATGAAGACGTGCATTCCTCGGATTGATGGGCAACATGGATATGGGAGCCAGAGCAGACACTGGCACCCAGTTTCTTGAAGTTGGATGTTAGCTTTGCTTCATACTTGCTTTGGAACATCAGTCAGGTTACGGCTTTGCTCTGTGCCTTAACTTCCTCATCTGTAAAGTGGGGGTAAAAATAGTTCCCATCTACCTCATGGGCTTGTCTGGATGGTTATATGAGTTTTTACATGTGAACTGAAGCTGTCAGAACAATGCCTATCACATAATAAGTCCTCAGTAAGCATCACCACAATAAATGTTATCACCATTCACGATGTGTCAGGCTGTGTGAGTGTGTGTGTGTGTGTGTGTGTGTGTGTGTGTGTGTGTTGAATGTGACCCAGCATACACACTTGGCTGTTTGGAGCATCAGAGCTTATTAGGATCACACACATGTGTACATGTATAAATATATATGTGATGACATGCTACCTCTGCTAATATCCTTCAGATGTTCTGGTTAATTGATGTCTAATTAGTATTCAGAGTTCTGACGATGCAGTTTGAGGCCAATGCCTCTGACTCAGGAGAGAGGATGTGCAGGCTTCTCGTCTCCAGAATGCACTCTGCTGGCCTGGCTCCACACGGCACCATGGGAGGACACCTGTCTGTCCTGTCTTCCTCTGGTTACGAGAGCCGTCTCCTTCCTGGAGAGGCCTGGCAGAGATGACCACTTGGTGGATGCTGGAATTATTCAGTTGGAGATGCATTTGCAGGATTCCATGGCCTTGTGACACCCCAGCATCGCCAGCCTGTGGCTGCAAAATCAGCCACTTCTTTATTGATCACAAACAGTCTCAGGCCATCCCCGCCTCATTCTGGAAACTGGGCCCTTCCAAGCACCGCCTCCTTCCAAGTGACTTCTGTGACCCCTAAGGGTCTCCCATGGGTGCATGCCCATCTCCATGTGGTGTCCCTCCTATCTCCCTGACCCCGGAAGCCTCGCTGTCTGCCCAGAGATGCTGCCTGTGTGCTGGGGTCAGGTCTAGCGGTGGGGGAACATCTTGGAGATGAGGATGCCTGAGGGCCTCACCCCCAGGACCTGGTGCTCAGCGTGGAGACCCTTGTCATGCTCAGTCCTGTTTTACAACCAAGAACAGCAGCGGTCTCCGCTGTGCTGCACGCACAGAGCTGGAGGCGGTCTTGCCTAGGCAGCTCCTGTCATCCTTGTGCTTAAGAGGAAGTGAGGCCCAAAGTCACGCCTGACAGGACCAGGATCCAGACCACCTGGAGCCTCAGCAGGATCCAGAGGTGTGGCTGCTGGAGGTGGTATTTACCTTCACAGAGGAGCGGCTGCGGGCCGCTGGGACATGACCTGGCCCATTGCCGCCTGACACTCTGCAGGCCATCTGGCTCCCCAGAGCCCACCTGTCACTACTCCGGGGGCAGGGACTGCAGGAGCCTGGCCAGCAGCCTGCGTGGCCCTCCTGAGGAGCGTCCCAATTTCCTCAGAACCAGTACCCCACATGTGCACATCACCTGCTTGAATAAGATCACTGGCAAATTCTAGAGGGTTCTTAATGAGGTGGCAACATGCAAAGGCCTGTCCCATTTCCTGAAGGGCTGCAGCCTCTATGTTCTCGGGGTGGGGTGGGGGGTGGGGGGCCTGGGGCTCCTCCCTGGGTGCCCTCCAGTGGCTGTGGAGCTGGGAGCCGCGGACAAGCCCCAGGGCCCACTCCTCTCACCTTGCAGATGGAGGCTGGGCTGGCTGCGCCGAGGGGCTGGGGACAGGGACCCGGCAATGCCACCTCCTGCTCTGGCTGCCAAGTCAGTGGCAACACCCTCGCCCCGCACAGCTCTTCCTGGGGTGCTCAGCAGAGCAGCCAAGAGTCCCTGACACTTCCTGGAAGAGCTCACCCCGAGAACAGCCTGCGGAGAACCCATGGGTGCTGCTTGCACTTGGTGAAAGCCCTGTCCCCACTGTCACTTCCCGCTCACCCTGGACCTGAGTGCGGGCCACAGGACTCACTTTTTTCATCTCACAAACGAGGAGGATGAGCTGGGAGTTCCAGCAGCTTCCAGACGGCTACACCATGGAGGAGAAGAGCGTAGGTCTCCTCAGATCCCAGTCCTGACAACTACCTACTCCCTCCACAGCTTTGGTGGGGGGAGGGGACAGCTCCTTCTGCAAGGGACCTGAAGCTTTTCCTGAGGCCACTAGGACCCCGCCCCCGCCCCGCCCACCCCCGCTCCAGCTTGAACACTCTGGGCTCAGGGAAGCCCTGCCAGGCATCCACTCTCCCTCTTGCAAGGCCCTTTTTACACCCGTGTCCCTGGTTCCCGTGGGCACAGGAGGACCCACGGTCTCTGCTCAAACACTTTGCCCACCCCACACCTTGCCAGGGACCCCAGCATAGCCTCACAGTCAGCTGCCTGCGTGCTCCCAGTGCAGCTCTACCTTTCCTGCCCATTTGCTCTCCCTCAGTCTGCGAGGCTGCTGACCGCCAGCCCCAACCAGCACTGGGCCTGCTTTCCTGCCCTGCTCTCCGCTGGAGCGCCAGGACGGGGCTCCAGACGGCCTTGTCCCAGGAGCCACCCTCGCTCCTCGCCTGACGTGCGGAGGCCACAGGAGAACCAAGGGGTGTGGTCTGGGATTGTGAGCAGGAGACGGAGCCGACTCCTAGTTGATTCCCGGCTTCTGCTGAATGGAGAGCAGCTGCCAAGCACCAGATCAATGGGAAGTACTGGCCCATCGCACCCGGAACCAAGGAACCCCCTTGCCCCGCGGTGTTATCCAGAGCCCTGAATATAGGGGTTACACTATCATACAAAACAGGGTGACCCTAAGGAGCAGAGAGGGGAGAAGGAGGTGGGAAAGAGAGGGACTCTGGCTGCTCTCTAAAAGTGCTCCTTGTCAGCTCTACTCTTCCTCTCAAACTGCTGCCTGAGCTCGGAGACCAGAGCTGACTGGATGGGGCTCCCCGAGGCACTGTGTTTGGGTGACCCTCGAGGTTGCAGAGAGGTGAGTGAGCCAGAGACTGTGAGCACAGTCGAGGGGGGTGCCCCCGGGACGGGTGCCACTCTGGGTAGAGGAGGGGGCATTGGGGCTCTGGGGGATGGAAGGCTCCCCAGGCTGCTGTTGCAGTTCTCACTAGGGGGATCCTCTTTGAGAACAAACTTGGCTGCAGCCTCAGTCCTATTGCACTTGAGCCAATTGCTGTGAGCAGGGAGGGGGGCAGGGCAGGGCCGCCTGCGAAGCACGCGCCGCACTGGCAGGACCTTGTTGGACTTCTTGTGCCAGAAGGTGGCAGTGGACACAAGGGCAGTGATGGCCACAGTAATGGCCATGGCGCCGGCCAGCACACCCACAGCCTTCGCAGGTTCGTCTCTGGTCTGTGTCAGAAAGGTGTCCATGGAGGTCCGGGGCAGCATCTGGAAGAGAGAGCCATCTCACTCAGTGGCCCCTGCTGGTCCCGGAAGGACAGAGCGAGGACACAAGCTCCCGGAAGTCCAATGGTTTTGAATTTGCTGACACCAGGTCTCCCTTGAGAGTCTGGTGAGCACTGTGGGCTTCATTCCAGAAAAATGCACCAGAGAACAGCACACGGTGCCTGTGCCTCACCCGGAAATGCACCCAGTGAAAGCATGATGCAACATCCTCTCTCTGATCTAGACCTTCTCATTATCTGGATTCTGTTTTCCAGAGAGCAGGATGTAATTTACCTTTGATTATGGGAGCCACACCTGCCTGAATGTAATAGGAATGCCTTAAAATAATGACTTTTTCTTCCTGACATTTACCTGAGAACTATACATGATTTCACTTCCGCTGTCAACACCCATAACAAGGAGGCATCATTATTCCCATTTTATAGAAAAGGAAGTGGAGGCCTGGAAAAGTCCATTAGTGAGTATTGAAACTAGGACTTCAACTTCATCCTAAAGCTGGTGTATGTGATGGTGCATAAGCCTGCTCAACACTGAGTCTTTCGGAGGAAGCTGGAGATGGTGTCTCCCTCTGGTCATGCTGCAGTGAGGCCTGAGAGGCTCTCGGAGCCTTCCCCACCCGAGCTTCACACCCACCTCAGCATCTGTGATGTCAATTCTGAGGACGGCCATGGTGCTGAAGGATGGGGAGCCACGGTCCTTGGCCTGCACCTCCAGGGCCCATGTACAGTCGCCATTGTATGTGATATTGCACAGGGCGTCCAGGGAGCGGATGGAGCTCTTGAGCCTGATCTCTCCCGTGCGTGCATTGATGTCAAACACGCTGGCCGGCTCCGCGCGCATGATGGAGTAGTCCACCAGGTTGTTGGGTGCCTCTGCATCCAGGTCTGTGGCCTGAGCACAGGGAGAAGGGCAGCTGGGCTTCCAGGACACACTGTGTCCTGTCTGAGCTGCCCGGGCACAACTGGGTTGATGGGACATGCTATGTCCCGTCTGAGCTGCCTGGGCCGATGGGACAGGTTCTGACCCACAGAGTGGCCTGGAGCCGGGAGAGAAATTGAGTGTGTGCCCCACTGTGAGCCAGCACCCTGCCAGGCCCCCGACCTGTGCCTGCCACCCACGCTCAGAACTATTGGAAGCAGGTGCTGTTGGAAACAAAAGCTGGGATACCAGGTGGCGGGTCTGAGGACAGATGGTGAAGGTGAGAGCTGAAGGTCAGGCTTGGGGTCAGAGGTCACACTTCTCCTCAGGGGAAACCTGCATAGTGGCCAAAGCGTGGCTCTGAGACCTGCTGTGGGACTGGCGCCAGCCAGCACAGCCCATCGGAGGAGCCTGTTTGTGTTTGGACTCCATCCTTTGTTTGGTGGAGCCACAATAACATCTGCTTCCCAGGTGTTATTTCTGGGCTGAGGTGAGGGTGGGGACCCAGCAGTTACCTTAAAACCCTAGCCCAGAGCGAGAATTCAGTATATGGTATCCTATGTAATATAGAGCTACTATGTAGCCGAAGCCGGTTTGGCTCAGTGGTAGAGCGTCGGACTGCGGACTGAAAGGTCCCAGGTTCAATTCCGGGCAAGAGCATGTATCTTGGTTGCGGGCACATCCCTGGTTGGGGGTGTGCAAGAGGCAGCTGGTTGATGTTTCTCTCTCATCAACGTTTCTAGCTCTCTATCTCTCTCCCTTCCTCTCTGTAAAAAATCAATAAAAAATATTTTTTTTTTTAAAAAGAGCTACTATGCAAATGGTCATCATGCCATCACACCGTAACTGCTCAGACACTCAACACTGAGGAGAGAGGAAAGGGGATCAGCCAGGCTGTGATCCCGTCCGTAGAGGGACAAGCTGCGTATCCACAGTCTCCTGTGGCTGTGGCCGGCCCAGGCAAAGACAGCCCAGTCCTGGGTGCCTGCGATCGGTTGGAGGAGGGAATCCTGGGTCCTGGGTGTGGGGCAAGGCAGAGGCAGTTAGGGGCCATCAGGCCAGCAGGGGAGCAGTTAGGGCAATCAGGCAGGCAGGCAGGTAGGCAAGCAGTTAGAAGCCAGAAGTCTCAGATTTTTAGAGGCAGTCAGACATCCCCCAAGGGGTCCCAGATTGAAGAGGGTGCAGGCTGGGCCGGAGGACCTCCCCAACCTCATGATGAGTTTTGTGCATCAGGCCTCTAGTTTTGAAATAAATTCTTAGCCACACTGTCTCTTGCAGCTGTGAAACAAGGCTTTAGGGCCGCTGAGCTACCTGAAGCCCACCTCAATTTTCACAGGGGTCCCCAGCACCATCGTCTTCTCCTGGATGCTCTGTCCAAACTGGGGGGGGTGGTCATTGACATCCAGCAGCAAGACGGTCACATTGGCCAGGTCATGCCTGCCCCCCGCATCCTCTGCTCTTACATGGAAGCTGTACCTGGCAGTGGCCTCAGCATCCAGGCTGGCCCAGGGCTGCGTGCAGATAACCCCCGTGGAGGAGTGGACCTGAAAGCTGGCAGGCATAGAGATGAGGCAGGGTGTGCCCACATGTGGACACACATGGACACATGTGGACACACATGAACACATGGACATGCACATGAACATGTGTGCCTGTAACTGTGCAGCTCCTCTAAGGCCCCCTATCCCTGCAGTCTCACCAAGAGAGGCAGGTCCACCCATTTGCCACCAACTAAAGGACATGCCCCTCCTGCCACTGTCGGTCTCCCGGCAGCTGCTTGGTGGCTCCTGAGGTCAGGGCCTCAGCTCCCAGCCATTGGGAGCCTCCCCTCTTCAGCCCTGCACCTCGCCTTGGGTCTCTGCTTAACCTCCACTCCAAGAGACCAAGTCCTGTCCTCCCCAGCTCACTCTTGACTGTGGCACAGAACCCGTCCACCCTCAGCCTCCCAGGCCCTGCCCGAGGCCCTGCCTGAGGTTGGGTCTACGTACAGGTCTGCCTCCGGCCCGGAGACAAAGTATGTGACTTCACCCCGGGGGCCTGTGTCCACATCCACAGCCTGGAAGAGAAAGCGCCCTGTGGTACCTGCCTTATTCGTGGGCACACTGGCAGTTCTGAGTTGTTTTCAATGGCAAAGCAGGAGGGTAAGGTTTGCCTGGCTCAGGTAGAAACTGATGGAGGCTTCCCACAGCCCAGGGGATCTCAAGTGTGTGAGGTCCCAAAGGGTGTAGATCTGCAAGGTGTGTATCCTCCTCCTCTGTCAGTGAGAGGGAAGGAGGCGGGGCCGTGCCTGAGCTTGGGGCTCACACTCATGCCTCCCTCCTGCATCCCATCATAAAGAAGAAACCCTGGGGGCTCCCTGAGGGCCGGAAGCCTATCAAGGGCAGGCTCTTGAGATCACAACTCAGGCTGCAGCCTAGGCCTGTCTGACTTCGTAAGGACTCCTTCGGAGAGCCCCACCCCGATCCTGTCCTGGAACCAGTCCCCAACCCACCCTGACGGCCACCACAGTGGAGCCCCCGGGGGCGTCCTCAGGAACCCTGGCAATGTAGTGGGGAGAGGTGAACTGTGGGGCATTGTCGTTGGTGTCCAGCAGCTGCACCACCACATGCGCGGTGGCACTGAACTTCTCGGCCGTGTCCACCTCAGTGGCCAGGAGCTGGGGAGGGAGGAAGGGAGGCAGGTCAGGTGCTGATCCTCTTCTCATCCTGGCCTAGGTCCACCTGCCTCTTCTCAGTCCTGACTCTCAGCCACTGTTCCTGCCGCCACCACAGGAGGCACCTGGAAGGTTTCCATCACTCCCCCACCAACTTACACAGGCAGCTTTCTTATAGTTCCCACTAGTATTTCCGCCAGTTTCTTTTGTTCCACTAATCTGCATATTCCTTTTTAGTTCCAAATTTAAAATTTATTGTGCTTTATGCTATAATTTGATATTTGTTAGAGCAAATTCCTGCCTCATTCTTTTTTTTTCTGAGTTTTCCCAACTATCTATATATAAAACCCTAATATGAAAATAGACCGAACTGCAGAACACCTGAACAACCATGGGCTGACCACCAGAAGCCAAGTGTGGAACATGGTGGATGTCAGCAGCAGGGAGCAGAGCACGAAACACAGAAGGCGTTGGGCACAGTGGGATGATGGTGGAGCAGGTGAGCAGAGGCGCCAGACCAAGTCAAGGTTCTGTTAGTCATCGGGGCAAGCCTCTGGTGGTTACTGAAAATTCTTTGCTCCCATGTGCCACGGTCCCACACTGTGCTTCACCTGCTGCTGGTGCCAGCCCTGCTCACATTCGCACCCGCTGCCTGCACCCAGCACCGGTACCAATCACTTAGCACCATCAGTGGGTGCGAGTGGCGTCTGCCAGCCCTGATCACCCCTGAGAGCTTCTCCACCTCCCCCTGCTCCTGAGAGGCAATCAGGCCTGGGTAGGGTGTGGAGGAGGGGCTGAGACCTGCCCCTGTGCCCATTGCAGCCTCGAGGCCCACAGTCCCTTTCAAAGTGCATGGATTTATGCACTGGACCCCTAGTGTTTATATATTTATTTCTCTAGATAGTGTCAAGTCCCCTCACCACCTCTCTGATGGAAATTCTAGATAAGACTTAATTGAGGTGGCATTTAATTCTTTATGAAGGAGAATTGGCATTTTTAACAGGGTTTTCTTCTTTTTATCTGTTTGTTAAATTTTTGCTTTTTTTTTTTTTTTTGTCATTTAGATGTACCGTATTTCTTGTTATAGGAATTCCTAGAAAATGTTTTTGCTAATTGTTTTTGTAAAAGAAAAACCTTTATCCTATTATTTCCATTGCTATTTGTTGTATGTAGGAAAATTATTGAATTTTGTGTGTTAACTTTGTAGCCAATCAGGTTAACAACTTTGCTGTGTTTCTGACTATTTTTCTATTCTTCTTAGGTTTTTCTAAGCAAACAATCACATCAATTAAGAAATGATAAAATTGTCTTTTCCTTTCTAATGTTTATACCTCTTATTTTCCTTCTTTATCCAGGAATAATATTATTTCAGGAATAGTATTTAAATGATAGTGGTTATAGCAGACATCTATGTTTTGTTTCTGGCTTCATAGAATGCTTTTAAATTTCACTTTTAAGAATGATGTTGGTTTGCCCAGCCAGCATGGCTCAGTGGTTGAGTGTTGGTCTATAAACCAAGAGGTCATGGTTCAATTCCCAGTCAGGGCACAGGCCCAGGTTGTAGGCTCCATCCCCAGTGTGGGCTTGCAGGAGACAGCCAGTCAATAAATCTCTCTCATCATTAATGTTTCTATCTCTCTCTTCTTCCTTACTCTCTAAAATCAATAAAAATATATTTGAAAAAAGAATGATGCTGGCTCTGTGTGTGTATGTATAATTATAAGTAATTATAATAATTTAAATAATATCAACAAAGTATTTTTCATTTTTATTAATATATATTACTTATGTGTTTATGTGTGTAATAGATGTTGTTTATATGTTTATAGTTTTAAATAATTGCAAATACTAAGGAGTATTTTTTATGTTTTGCTAAAGTTTTTATCAGAGTAGGTGACAGATGTCAAATGTATATAAGAAGAAAATGTATTGTGACAAGTAGTGTTTCTTTCTCCACCTGTTTTTTTTTTTTAATATATTTTAATTGATTTCAGAGAGGAAGGGAGAGGGAGAAGAGATAGAAATGATGAGAATCATTGATCGGCTGCCTCCTGCACCCCCCCTACTGGGAATGGATCCTGCAACCCAGGCATGTGCCCTGACCAGAATCAAACAGTCCCCAGACCAACACTCTATCTGTTGAGCCACACGAGCGGGGCTCTCCACCTAGTAACATGCACATCCTACTGCAGTCTCCCCTTGGCCCTCCGTGCAGTCCGTAGTTGTGGGTTAGAAGCTGAGGCTCAGAGAAGCTGTGTGGCCACAGGAGGAGGCTCTCATGTCACCTTCTTTTCCCTCCCCAAGTCAGGAGCAAGGCAAAGGGTCTGAGAGAGAGTAGGATGAGGAGGGGCAGGGGCTCAGGGGCCCTCAGGAATGCATCCAGGGCTGCCTGAGCTGCCAGGCCCTGCTCTGTGCCTGGCAGCGCAGCGCGCCACATACCTGGAAGGTTAACACTCTGAACTTCTCAAAGTCAATGGCGGCTGAGTCCTCGGTGAGGACTGTGACTTGGGCTTCCTTCAGAGCTGTCTGAGGGACCACGCAGAAGGCGCCCCCCGACCCCAGCAGCTGCAGGGCGAACTTGGCATTGGAGCCCTGGGTGGAGGTTTGGAGAGGAAACAAGAAGGTGAATGAGAACAGAACTCATGCTCAGCAGCCCTCATTGTGGAGGCAAGATTTCCTTCTTCCTGAAGGCGAGAGACCTGTCTGGAGGGTTAACGGCTGTGAGGACCGCACTGGAGACCCCAAGGCCCGAGGCCGCGCCCCACACTGGTGCAAGGGCCACATTCACAGACCCACCCAGCCAGGCAGGCGGGCGGTGCTTGTGTTTGACTTTGACTTTATAACTAATCATGAATGTCTGGCCAATCAGGCTTTGCCAGCCTCTCCCAAGCTTTCTGGGTTCCCCTTCTGCTCTGTTCCCGCGGGGGCCACATGCCCTGTGACAAGCAGTGAAGGCTGATGCAGACCCTGTGTGAGACTGGCTCCATGCGATTCTCAGGAAGACAGGTGGAGGGCAGAGCCACACACCTGGTCTTCATCTTTGACGGTGACCTTGAGGCCACGCAGGATCTCCCCTGGGGACGGGTGCTCGAACAGGGACAGCTCGAACCTGGTCTGGGGCCCGCTTTCTCCGTAGAACACAGGTGGGTGGTTGTTGATGTCCACGATCCTGATGGTGACGGGGACCGTGGCCTGGGCAGCGGGGCTCCCTGCAGCGCTGACCTCAGTCACCTGGGATGGAGACAGGCGCTCTGGTGCTGGGACAGGCTGACCCTGGGACGGCTGCATGGCCCACCTCCCAGTGGTCATCCCTCACTCTCTCCTGGCATGTGGTCTGCTTAGAGGCTCGTTAGCGATAAGGGTGACGAGATAATGAGATACCACTCAGTGACTCGATCACAAGCCGCTCGAACAGCGTCTGCCAGCAGACACCCCCACCCGCTCCGAGGCGGCAGGCAGCTGTCACGAGAGGCCTGTGTCTACGGAACTAAGGGCGACCTCTGCCAACAGCAAAAAGGCAGCCGAGTCTCTGAGCCCATCTGCCCACGAGGAAGGAAATCCGATTCTCCGCCAGGGGAGTGCCCAGGGACCCACTGGGCTGAGCCTGGACTCCTGACCCAGAGAAGCTGCAATGAGGAATGTGTTTCAAAACCTCTAGGTTTGTGATCGTCCATACCAAGCATGCCAAACACTGCCAGCCAACATAACGGAATGTAAGAAACGTTTTAACAAGCATTTCATAGCTTATTTTTAAAATATCCTGTAATACATATGTCTGTTTAAACAAACCCACGCTTCTATGGAAACGGCAGCTTTTTATTTTTTTGCGGCCACATAAACCTACACCTTGTTTATCTAGCACGTGTGAGCCTTTGAGTTTGACATGCTTGCTCTATTATAACGGCCACAGGAGAGCCATCCAGTGCAGTGACTGAGCCACTGACCAGGCGAGGTGGGGGAGGAGGGCAGTGCCTGGACTCAGTGACTGAGTGGCAGGTGTATGGGACTCTGCAGTCAGTGTTCTCTTTACCTCACTGCACCACCCCGCTTTGCAGCCAGAGGGCTCGAAGTCCAGCTCTGCCAAGCTCTGCCAAGCTCTGCCTGGGCCCTGGGCCCAGGGAGGCGGGGAGAGGGGGAAGCAGCAGTAGATACTATGGCTCCTCCTCGGCATCCTGTGCAATCTCTTCCCTCCCTTCACAGCACTGCGTGTGCACTCTCCCTGCGCCCGGCGCTGTGTGCAGGTTGGAATTTTCAACCTGACTTTTCCTGCACAGCAAACTCCTGTTCTGGTTCGGCCTCCCCGCCGGCTGGCACACCGTGTCACCATCCTCTCCCTGCCCTCCCCCAGACCGCCTGGCTGTGCTCTGTGGCGTGCTCTGTGGCGCCTCTTCCCATTTGCCACTTCTGCCTCCCTGTCTCTCCCCGCATCCCTCCCGCCCAGGCAGGCCCGCGGCGGGCTCCGTGCTGGCCAGTCTCCTTGCCTTGGGTACCTTCAGGGCAAGAGGGCGGGGAAGGCCAGTACCTGCACTTGCAGCTCATACACCTCTCTCCGGAGCTGGGCCGGGCTCTGGGTGACCACAATGGCTCCAGACGTCGCGTTAATGTCGAAGGCGTCGTCACTCCCTGTCGGAGGAGAGCCCTGCAGTGCTGGCCACGCGGTGGCGGGAGCCTTGCCAGGCAGGGTCCCATGTGCTCCGTGGGCCAATCTGTCTCCTCCACGGGGAGGGGCTGTCATATCAATGCCCCGTGGGGACTGGATCCACTTCTATTGGGCGCCCAGGTGCATGCACTTTGCCTGGGACAGGGTGTGTGCCTGTGTGTGTGTGTGTGTGTGTGTGAGCGCGCACCCGCTCAATGGAAATCAAAAGACAAGGCAATAAAGAGGAGAGAGGAAAGAAGGAGAGGGGAGAAAAAGGACAGAATGAAAGAAAAGAGGCAGGAGGAGGAGAGGGGAGAGGGAGGAGGAGGAGGAAGAGGAAGAAGAGGAAGTAACTCCTCCCACAGGTGACTCCCCCCACAGGAAACTCCTCCCACAGATACCTCCTCCCAAAGATAACTCCCCCCACAGGTGATTCCTCCCACAGATAACTCCTCCACAGGTGACTCCTCCACAGGTGACTCCTTCACAGGTGACTCCTCCCAAAGGCAACTCCTCCCACAGGTAACTCCCCCCACAGGCAACTCCTCCCAGAGATAACTCCTCCACAGATAACTCCTCCCACAGATAACTGCTCCACAGGTAACTCCCCCCACAGGTGACTCCTCCCACAGATAACTCCTCCCACAGATGACTCCTCCCACAGATAACTCCTCCCACAGATAACTCCTCCCACAGAAAACTCCCCCCACAGATACCTCCTCCCACAGATAACTCCTCCCACAGATAACTCCCCCCACAGGCAACTCCTCCCACAGATAACTCCTCCCATAGGTAACTCCTCCACAGGTGATTCCTTCACAGCTGACTCCTCCCACAGATAAATCCTCCCACAGATAACTCCTCCCACAGATAACTCCTCCCACAGGTAACTCCTCCCACAGGTAACTCCTCCCACAGGTAACTCCTCCCACAGGTAACTCCTCCACAGATAACTCCTCCCACAGATAACTCCCCCCACAGATAACTCCTCCCACAGATAACTCCTCCACAGATAACTCCTCCCACAGGTAACTCCTCCCATAGGCAACTCCTCCACAGATAACTCCTCCCACAGGCAACTCCTCCCACAGATAACTCCTCCCACAGATAACTCCTCCCACAGATAACTCCTCCCACAGGTAACTCCCTCCACAGATAACTCCTCCCACAGGCAAATCCTCCCACAGGCAAATCCTCCCACAGATAACTCTTCCCACAGGCAACTCCTCCCACAGATAACTCCTCCCACAGATAACTCCTATACAGATAACTCCTCCCACAGGTAACTCCTCCCATAGGCAACTCCTCCACAGATAACTCCTCCCACAGGCAACTCCTCCCACAGATAACTCCTCCCACAGATAACTCCTCCCACAGATAACTCCTCCCACAGGTAACTCCCTCCACAGATAACTCCTCCCACAGATAACTCCTCCCACAGATAACTCTTCCCACAGGTGACTCCTCCCACAGATAACCCCTCCCACAGATAACTCCTCCCACAGATAACTGCTCCACAGATGACTCCTCCCACAGATAACTCCTCCACAGATGACTCCTCCCACAGGCAACTCCCCTCACAAGTAACTCCCCCCACAGGCAACTCCTCCCACAGATAACTCCTCCACAGGTGACTCTTCCACAGGTGATTCCTCCACAGGTGATTCCTCCCACAGATAACTACTCCACAGATAACTCCTCCACAGATAACTCCTCCACATGTGTCTCCTCCCACAGGCGACTCCTCCACATGTGTCTCCTCCCACAGGCAACTCCCCCCACAGGCAACTCCTCCCACAGATAACTCTCCCCACAGATAACTCCCCTCACAGGCGACTCCTCCACTGTTGACTCCTCCCACAGGCAACTCACCCCACAGGTAATTCCCCCCACAGGCAACTCCTCCCACAGATAACTCCCCCCACAGATAACTCCTCCCACAGATAACTCCTCACACAGATAACTCCTCCCACAGGTGACTCCTCCCACAGATAACTCCTCCCACAGGTGACTCCTCCACAGATAACTCCTCCACAGGTGACTCCTCCCACAGCTGACTCCCCCACAAGTGACTCCTCCCACAGATAACTCCTCCCACAGATAACTCCTCCCACAGGTGACTCCCCCCACAGCTGACTCCTCCCACAGGTGACTCCTCCCACAGATAACTCCTCCCACAGATAACTCCTCCCACAGCTGACTCCTCCCACAGCTGACTCCTCCCACAGGTGACTCCTCCCACGGACAGGACATCTCGGCCCAGAAAAGCGCAGAGCCAGGTTGGCCGCATCAGGACCAGCCGTGATGACTGTCAGCCTAGGCCCTGACACTGAGCCTTCCTGGCAACCACAGCCCGGAAGAGCCACCTGGAAAGCTGGGGGCTGTTCTCCTGGAACCTCCAAGGCCTCCCCTCAGATTCCAGCCTGTGAGGGAGAAACAAACCCTCAAGACACAGGGCCCACCACTGTACCCCAGGGGAGCCGCCCCTCCATTGCCTCCCCTCCATCCCCCACTCTAAGGGACCCCAGAGACTTGCAACCTGGGGGGCCATGGGCAGTGGCAGCTCCTCGCAGGCTGGTCCCGTCAACCTGACCCCAAGATCCCCTTCCTCTGACTCCCAGAGGCGAGGGCGGCCCAGCCAGCTCTCCTGCTGCTGCTTCTCTGAGAAGCCTTTCTTGGTTTCCATCCCGGCTTCAATAAACGCTGCCTCACAGTCACCTCACTCGTGTGGGGAAGTCTTTCCTGCAGGAAGTCAGGAGCCCACACACTGCCAGCAGCCAGCCGGACATGCAGGACCAGGCCCTTTCTGGCAACAAAAGGAAAGAAATCTGCCCACCCTTTGTTCTCAGATCCCCGCCCAACGCTTCTCTCCCTGCGGCTGGCAAGGCCATGCCAGCCTCTGCCCGCTGAGCCATAGTGACTGGACGCCAGGAGTTGGGAATGTGCTCTGGCACCCCAAAGGTGCCCTGGCTCACCGTTCATGAGGCTGTAGAGAAGGCGGTTGGGTTTGCCCCTGTCTCCATCCATGGCGACCACTGTCAGCACCTCAGAGCCCTGGGGAGCAGGAGCAGCCGGCTGCAGGCTAGGGTGGTGGTAGCCCCGCCCCCGCCCACAGACAGTGCCCTGTCACCAGGGGGAGTGCTGGCCTCACCAGCGACACCCCGGCCTCCATTGCCCCTCCCCTCTGGGGAGCTCACAGGACCGTTGGCCTTGCAGGGACTCTCACCACAGACCGCTTACTACTTAGCCTCCTTCCCCACATGGCCCGCTCAGCCCTCCTCCCCTTCACCCCTCTTCTCACCTTTTGGAGGTGTCACAGGGGAGGTGGGAGGCTGGTGGGAGGGGCCAGCACATGGAGTCCAGGACCAGCTTTTACTTGGTCCCCGTGGTGCACAGCTAGACAAGCCTTGTTGACCTTGGCCTGACACCCCTTCTATGCGCTCTCCTCAGGCCCCTCTCCTGGCTGATCCTCAGCAGCACAAAGGACCCCTGCCACCCTCCCGCCACTCCCAGTGAGGAGGGGTAGGAGGAGGCTGGCACTCTCCCCAGCAGGAGGGGGACATTTCCCACTTGGGCCTGGCCAGGCAATGGTCCTCCAAAAGGGTTTTCCATTGCTTTGCAAAGTCAAGGATAATCCGAAACTGAGGAAGTGAAAATGGGGGATGAAGCTCAATTCCACAGGAAGCCTCAGCCAGGGCCCTGTAAGTCTGGGGCTGTGGTTTGGGGGACCCTATGGTGCATACGAGGAGAGCATGCCCATGAGGGGGTGCATAGCATCAGATATGGAGGGGTACCACGGCTGAGCAGGGAGGGCAAGGGCCTCAGGCCGAGGGCATGTTCCAGGCAGAGGATAAGGCAGTGCTGGGCTGGGGTGAGGATGGTGAAAGCTCAGGGAGGGGTTTGTGAGGCTGGGGTTTGGGTGCCTCCCCCAAGGCAGAAGGGATGCAAAGGAGCCCAAACACTTGGGTCAGAGCCTGCACACAGGGAGACGCTGGAGCTGAGCCTGTGTGATGTCAGCCAGGCTCACATGCTTTGGCAGCAAACTATGGGAGAACCACTGTCTGAGGGGCACAGGGGCACCTCACCTCACACAGGTGCAGGAAAGACTCCCAGATCAAGGCTGTCACCTCCCTCCCAGCCTCTTGGCGGCCTCTTGCAGGGCAGGCCTCTGGGCGGGTCTGAGTTGAGTGTGAATGAGGGGGGTGCCTGGAAGTTCTGCGCCCAGTGTGCCCGCACAGAAGCACCTGCTTCCTCCCCTCAGGCTTCCAGAGCAGGGTGGGAGAAAGACACAGTCACCCACCGGAACCATGTCCTCGTACACGCAGCCGTGGAAGGGAGTGCCCACGAACACGGGGCCCACATCCTGCACGTCCTCCACGCTGACCGTGACCGTGGTGGTGGCTGAGAACACCGCAGCCGCACCCCGCAGCTGCCCGCCGCCGTCCTGGGAGGACCAGGAGCAGAGAGGCTGGGCTGTGGCCCACAGACTCCATGGTGTGGCCCCAGCCCCTGCGCGGGGAGCTGCTCTCTGAGTGCTGTTTTCTCCTGTCCCCCCACCCCCGCAATAGTTCCCCTCTCAGAGGCACGCTGGGGGATGGGACAATGCCAAGACTGGCCATGTCTGGCTCTCAAAGGAGGGCTTTCTCCAGGGAGGTCACGTTGGACAAGTAACAAAGGAGGGAGTCATCCCCCCCACCCATCCAGGAACCAAACCTCATCCCCTCCTGGACCCACCAGAGTCTGACTGGGCCCAGTTGACGAGGGGCCATGCTCCTGTCCCTGGGCACAGGTGGGCTGAGGCCACCACATAGGAGCGCAAGGACTGAAGCCTCAGGGACAGACTGGCCAGGACACCGAGGCCCCAAGAGGCAACTGGTCACACAGAGGAAGGCCAGTGAATGGGTCTGGGGGTGAGTCTGGGGGTGAGCAGAGGCCAGGGCTGAGGTCATGCTGGGATGTGGGATCTCCAGGCCCATGGAAGGAACCTGGCCTAGCTGTCCCCCAGAGGGGAGCATGTGTCCATATCTATGTGGAATCCACTCAGCAGATTATGCCCCACCCGACCCAGGCACCTGCTCTCCAAAGTGCCTGGTCCGCTGCCACCGAGTGCAGCTTCCCTGGCAGAGGCTGGGGAAGGACTGCATGCCCCATCCCTCCCTGGTACCTGGGCAACCACAGTGACCAAGTGGACCCGGGCCTTCTCGTAGTCCAGGGTGGTCCCTGCCCGGAGGCGCAGCACACCGCTTTGTCGGTCCATGGTGAACTGGGTGGCCGGCAGGTTCTGTAGGCGTGAAGGGCAGCTAGATATCAGGGAAGGACTGGCAGGCCCCAGGATGCCAGCTCTGCTTCCGGAAGGGGATCTACACTGTCCTGGGTCCCAGGGACGCCAGCCTCAGCCTGAAGCTCAGCCTCTCTGGCCTCTGGGTTTCCCTGTCCCTCCCTCAGTCAGAACCAGAAGGTCCCTTCCAGAGGCCGTAGCTCATCCAGGGAACAGCTGGCTCCAACTCCGGATGCACCTGGCCTGCAGGCCCAGCAGGCGGGGTGTCAGCACAGAGCTCCCTAGAGGCGTGGGGCTTCAACCCCTACCAGCTGGGCGTGAGACCAGGCCCAGGCAGCGCCTGGGTGAGGGTGAGGGGACAGAAGAAGATCGTCTGGGAGGGGCCTCCGTGTCGGAAGCTGTTGTTGGACTTTATGAGGATTTAAACCTCACAGCCAGAGAGGATGCTTCCACCTTCCCCACCTCACATGGGAGGGATAAGCTGGGAGCGTTAGGTGGCTTTGGACGGCCCCCGAGTGGGAAGGTGGGTACATTTCTCCAGCACCTGCGGATCCCAAGAGATTTCCCCTCCAACCTGTGTTTAACCACCAAGCTGTGTTGCCTGGGAGATTGTGAGAGAAAGTGAGTCAATATGGAGAGAAGATGGCTGGCTGGCTGGGTGGCTGGACGGACGGACGGGCTGATGGACAGACGGACAGGTTGGAGTTCACAGCCGATAGATGCCCTTTCCTCCTGGCAGCTCCAGACACAGGAGCTTTCTCCCAAGGAATGGGGGTTGGGAGCCAATTAAGTACCCAGCTTCTCCTGGGGAAGGGTTTTGGGAGAACGGCGAGTCCTGGAGATCAGGGAAGGGGAGGCAACCAGCTCAGAGGATGATGGGAAGGGGCAGCCAAGAGCAGACAGCCTCCTCCCTGCCCCTCGTGTGCTCACCTGCCTGTCCTCCCCCAGCGTTCACTGAAACCATGGGGTCTGATGTGTCACTCCTGACAATGTGGGGACTAGTAGAGGCACTGACCTAAGGCCTGGTGACAGAGGGGTCAGCCATTTGTCCTCACCAGCCCAGACCTCTGTACAGACACGCATGTACCCTGCTCACCTGCAGGAAGTAGGTGACACTTCCTCCAGAGCCCGTGTCCTTGTCCATAGCATGGACCTCAAAGAGACTGCTCCCAGCAGGTGTGTCCTGAGGGGTGCACAGGGGTCAGGCCAGGGAGAGGGGCAGGATGCCGGGGAGCTGGGTGCAGAGGGTCAGGAGAGTGAAGGACTAAGAAGAGGTGGGAAGGGGGTGATAAGCCCAGAAGCCCTGGGCAGGGGCAGAGGTATGTCAGGCAGGGGGCGGGTGGAGAGAAGGAAGAGAAAAGGAGGAGCAAGCAGACTCCCCCCCAAACCCTCCATACAGCCTTCAAGAACGAGGAAACTAAGACTCCAAGGAGACAAGCTGTTTAAATATGAACTGAGAAAAGGGTTAATAAACATGGACATAATCAGTATGACCAGAAATAAAATCCACACAATTGGAAACCAAAATAAAATGACGTTCTCCCACTGAAGCAAACACTTAAATATATGACAGTCCAAGTGTGGCAGGGCCAGGAAGACCTCGCCGACACCTCCCACAGCAGGAGCCCAGCCCCCACACCCTGGAGAAACAGCAATACTCAGGCATTCACACTGCAACCTCGCAATTCCAAATCTTGGCTTTATCTTTAGGAAATAATTCTAATTAGAGAGAAAGAACTGTTATGTTCAGAATTTGATGTTTCTTATAGCAAAAATTTAAAGTATCTTAAATATCCTATATAATAAACCGCTAACGTGCAAATAGACTGAACAGCAGAAAGACTGGTTGCTATGAAGCACAGTGACCACCAGGGGGCAGACACTCAATGCAGGAGCTGCCCCCTGGTGGTTAGTGTGCCAGAAACTGGGCTGGTAAGCACAGCGGTGGTGGTGGGAGCCTCTCCCGCCTCCAGGACAGTTGGACATCCCCCCAGAGCTCCCAGATTGCAAAGGGCACAGCCCCTGCCTCCCAGCCCACGAATTTCATGCACCGGACCTCTAGTCTAAACATAAAGGAACAGTTCCACAAATGGTGCAATGTTCACTTAACAGGCGCTATTAAAATTATAATTATGCAAACTTTAAAAGTAATGGGGGAATGCTTACAAATTAAATGGGGGGAAAAGTATTCAGAAAGCATGCTTAGTGTAGTTCCAATTACCTAAAACACACAGAAAATAAATCCAATAATCACAAAAACAGTTGAAAGGAAATACACTGGAATTTGACAATGCAACCTCAACCTGGAGGAGTTAGGGGTTGTTGTTTTTTAGAGTGAAAATAGCATTTTTTTTATTATGTAACAAAACTTCCTAAAAACAAAAATATCTAAATGTAGATTGATCAAAGACTGATTCTGAATTTTGTAAAAAGTGTAAGAACGAAGTCTAAGGAAAGGCCTTGCCTCCTGGCCAGTGGGAGAGTCATCGGGAACATACCACAAGTCAGCACTGACTCAGATTCGATGAAACTGACAGTTCATTTTTTTTTTAACCCACCAAAACGAGTGCATTGCATCTACTTTCTGGCTAGTTAATGGAAACTTTCTTCTCTCTACTCTTCTACATATTTCACATTTCCACAAGAAACCAGGAGAAGGGTGAGCGAACATTCCTCTGGGGGGAGTGCACGTGTGAGGAATGGCAGTGGGTGGGGTGAGAGGGAGGCTGCCGAGGCAGCCAGTGATGCGAGGCCCCTGGCTCGGTGCCACGGCAGCCCCAGAGGGCAGGCTGGGTCTGGGCAGGACTGCATGGGCCCTTCCTTGGGCCAAGTTCACCTCAGGAATCTGGACCGTGTACGGCTCCTGGAGGAACCTGGGTGCCTGGTCATTGACATCAGTCACCAGGATCACGACTTTCTCCGCCACCTGAGGAGGGCGAATGAAACAGGAATTGGGGAGTGAGGCCTTCTGGTGATAAAAGGACAGTGGCTCCTAGTGCCCCAGGTATATGTCTCTACCCATCTCCCTTCCTTCCTCCCTCCCTCTCTTCCCCTCCCTTCTTTTATTCATTCATGCAACATTATTATTAGGCAACCACTTGGTGCCAAGCACTGTGCTCCATCCCAGAGGCAGAAGATAGTCTGGTGGCATGTTATTTTGCAAAATGAGATGGCAGGGCAAAGGTCAGCATGTAAAAGGAGGTGGGATACACTTGGTGATGGCAGGCCTGACCCTGGGCACCATGCCCACTTTGCCCGGGGTGGCTGCACCAGACCAGAACTGGCAGGTGCATCCCGAGGGCCGGGTGCACAGTGCTGGAGGCTGCGGTCAGCCCGGGGCAGGCAGAGGGCGCCTTGCAGTGGAGTGGGAGGTAAGCCGCAGCAGTGTGTCAGACGAGAGGACAAGAGGGAAGGAACACCACTGCCAAAGCAGGAGGGGGCCCTGGTGAGCTCAGAGAGCACAGCAGGTTGTGGCTGATGTTGGTGGGGAGAACGTGGAAGGGAGGGCGAGGCCAAGGTGACCCTGAATGCCAGGCTGAGGCTTGGGCTTTCTCCTGAGGGGGTGGGGGCAGCTGCTAGTGCTCTTGAGCAGGTCCTAGCCAGGCTTGGGTCCTCGATGCCCTGGCCCAGCGCTGAGGGGTCTAGGAGCCTGCAGGCAGGACCCACTGCTGTTGTAGGAAAGAAGTATGGCAGGGCTGAGAGTGTGGCTGTGGGAAGACTCCAGGAGACACTGAAGCGCCTGGCTTTCTTCTCTCCCTATCCCTTCCCACCGGCCTCCCTCCTTGCTGCCTCTCCTGCAGCCACTCCTGGGGACACACGGGGCAGGTCTTGCTGGGCCTCAGCTTGGATTGTAGGGAGTCCCATCCTCCAGGAGTTGGGATTGGGAAACAGCTCAGGCCTGAGCTGCGGGGCTGGCCGGGGCTGGCCCCGGTGTCTGCTCACCAGGTTCAGGCCGTCGGAAATGCTGATGATGGCTTCGATCTCATCCTCCATCTGTAAAGCACAGGACTGAGTGTCCAGGAGACCGAGGCTGGAGGGTGGGGGGACCCTCCCTGCTCCCTGAGCCTGAAAGAGGCTGGAGCAGGGCTGGTGTCCCAAAGCTGCCTCTGGCCATGCTTTCTTTCAGGGCTTTGCAAGCAGGTTCTCCTAACCCAGGGGGCTGCCAAGGAGCCGGCAGAAAGTGGCCCTGGCTAGAGCGGGGCGTTGTGGGCCGGGTCCAGGAAGGTCTTACATGTCCTCCCTTTTCCTTCCACACCACTGGTCTCCCCCGAGCCTCCAGAGCCCCAGACCACAGAGGGCCAGGTCTGTGGGGTTGCACATGCCCCAAGACTCAGCGGGACTTCAGTGGGGAAGGTGTTGAGGCTTTCTCTCTCCCCGCCCCGGGCTGGTGGTGGCTGCACCAGACCAGAACTGGCAGGTGCCTACCGACAGGTCCGTTCTGTGGACAGCCAGTCTACCAGCTGGCGTGGGGCCCTGCCCCCTCACTGCAGGTTCGAGGTGCAGAGGCTAGAGTTGTACCAACTCAGACCCACCCTAAACCAGCAACCAGCCCTGGTCAGCCCGAGTTTTTGTGGCTTATAAGACCTCTCCAAGGACCATCTCGGGGGGCCTCTCACCCACAGATACTGGTCTCCATGTCAAAAGGCTGCACCCTCACACCTCCCAATACCTCTCGGTCCAACTCTTCAATCAGGGTGATGTTTCCAAAACTGGGGTCAACAGAAAAGACGCTTCTAGTGCTGGGGTCAAAGCTGATGTGGTAGGAGACAGGTTCGCCCTCGGGGTCTGTCCCGTTCAACGTGTACACGTGAGAGCCTGTAAGGGGACAGGAGGCCTGGAATCTGGAACCCAACTTTTCTCAGCAGTGGCAGTGGCTCAGAACAAGGATCCTTGTTTGTACAGTGAATGTGCGATTCCAGCGAAGGCCCAGCCTGAGTGGAACCTGGAGGGGGGTTGGAGGGTGAGGGGGGCGAGGTGCAGTGGCCAGGCAGGAGGAGTGGCTTGGGCAGCAAAGTCCCAGGCCAGGTCAGCTCCCGGGCCTGCACTCTGCAGTCCTTCTGCTCAGGCTGCCCAGCCCAGGAGGGAGGACTCAGGTCTCTCCTCTCCTCTCTGTGTAGCCCAGGCAGGTAAGTGTTCTTGGGCCATTTTAAAGCCTAAAGATCTGCGACTCTAGGAGTCAGCACCTGTGCTCAGGGTCAGGCCATGGGCACTGGGCAGCCGGGCCAGCAGTGACGTCATGTGCCTCCGGAGCCTGCCTCTGGGTGCCCGGCTCCGCCCCCAGCTCGTTCCCGGGCATGGTCCCCGGGCATGGGGGTGGGCATGTCTGGGGGATGAGGCCCCTCCTCGGGTTCCTCACCCACAGGGGTGTCCTCCGGGAGGCTGAACAGGGCCATGTTTCCGTCCGAGCTGCCCGCCCCGTTGTCGAAGAAGTGGGGGGCCAGGTTGACCTTGGCTGGAAGACAGCAGAGCAGTGGCTCCAGACGGGGCCCTTCGCCCCGCTCTCGGGTCTGGCCCACCGGCACTTGGACCCGCTGGGGGGGGGTGGGGTCTCTGCCCCACCCTCTGCTGGCAGGCCGCGGCCAGAAACCCAATGGGCCCTGGGACCAAGCCAGAGAGGGGCCCGGAGCTCCCCCACCGCCGCCCCAGCCCCGGTCCCCGCAGAGCAGCCGCCCCTCCGCTTCCCCGCCCGCACTCGGCCCGCTCACCCAGGCAGAGGCGCAGCAGCGCCAGGGCCAGGGCGGCCCGCATGTCCGCAGCCGGGGGCCGGGGGCCGGGGCCGGAGGGTGGGCGCTGCGGGCGGCTGGGAGGCCGATCAGCCCGGGGCCGCGGCGGCGTTGCGGGGCGGGGTACGAAGCCTGCGCTCGGGTCCGAGCCCAGCCTGGCCTCCGGGGCGGCCGCAGGAGCGCCCTGGCTGCGGCGCGGGGAGCAGGCGGGGGCGTGTCTGGGCTGTGGTCCCGCCCTCCTCGCCCGCAGGCCGGAGAGCAGCGCCCCTCCTCTCAGGGAGGAGGGGGGAGCTGGCGGCCTGGCCCTTGGCCCAAGGGTGCGCTTGGTGTCACCAAACTCCGGTCCCTCACCTGTCCCCGAGGGAAGCAGAGCCCGGGAAAGGGCCGGCCAGTGGTCCGGAAGAGCCGCTCTGTCCTGTTGCCTCACCAGTGGCTTCTCTCTCCTCCGTCCGCTCAGTCCACAGCCTGGCCCTGGGGAGGGACAGAGAAGGCCACCGCCGGCCCAGCAGCTGTCACCGCTCCGGAGTGCTGTTCCTGCGGAGGGAAGGGGAGCAGAGCGCAGGGAGGTGCCCTTGCTCGCCCGGCCTGAGGGCAGAGCGGGTTCAGCCCCCTGGGGCTGGGCTCAAACAGTCACAGCTCTTCCCTCTGCAGAGGGGCCTGGAGCTGCTGTTCTCAGCTGAGCCCCTTGCGCACACACCCTTTCCACAGCGCTGGCTTTATAGGCGCAGTTTATACTGTCTTCTCACATTGCACAGGCTCTCATCTGCTAGAGGGACTAGCCAGCGGGCTTGCCTGGGACGGAGGGTGTTTTAATGCTTCCTCCAGGGACCTCTGGGGTGAACAGACAGAGCCTCGAGAGCTCAGGAAACATCAGCTCTTCGTGGAGGCCTCATCATGGCCTGATCCTGGCTTTACAGTGAGGAGGGCCTGATGGCTTGGTGGAAGGAAGGATTCCCTGCTGTGGAATCTGGGCTTGGCCCCACTGCCAGACCCTGCACTGTCCCAGTACCCTGGTGACTTGGCCTCCCCCAGGCCTGCCAACACTGGCACCCTCTCCTTGGGTTCCCACCATGGACCTGTGCTGAAATGCCAATCAGGCAGGTCCCTGTAGGGCAGGTCCCTGTAGGGCAGGTCCCTCTAGGCCAGGTCCCTCTAGGGCAGGTCCCTGTAGGGCAGGTCTCTCTGACTCAACCGAATAGCACAGGGTAGAGACCCCTTCTCACGACCCATGTTCAGATCCACAGCATATTTAATCATTGAGTTGAACAAAAAGTTGCATTTCGAAATAGAAAAGGACCTTTTCCTTCTGATATCTTGAAACCTGACACCTCCTACCTTGGTTCACACTCCGTAGGTCCCTGGGGGCAGTGGGCTTCCACAGGTTAACCACAGATGGTCCAATGACATTTTCTTGGGATGGAGCCGCTGACAGCAAGCTTACCAATTGCCTCTGGAGCTGGCGCAGGCTACCAGGCTGCTAGTAAGCACAGAGCCAGCCCCTGACTAAACGGAAGGGTAGCATGCTGGGCCCGGGAGTTTCCTGCTATTCTCAGGGCAGGGAAGTGCTGCAGGGTCCCTTGAGCCATGTGGGGTGGGGGGTGTCTGTGGAGCACTGACCAGACCAGTCCTAGACTCTTAAGCCCCAGGAAGGGCCACCTCAACAGTTTGCCCCAAGATGAGCTGGGAGACGAGTCAGCAGAGGGGTGGGCACAAGGGGCTGTAGGTGTGCATTGCCAACAGGAGGCCCTGCAGTGGCTGGAATGGCCCGCTCCAGGAAGCCTGGTCCTGTTTGGTGGAAGCAGATCTGTGACCATTAGGCTTCTATTGCAGAACCAGGCCTTTCTCGTCTGACTTACTCTCCATGAGAGGCTCTCAGTCTCATTGCAGAGCCTGGAACCTGAGGCCCATGTGGGCACATGACAGAGCCATCATTTGAATCCAACTCTGTTTGGGAAGCTTGAAGCTGTCAGCAGTACAGGGTCCCACAGTCAGGGAGTGTGAGCCCCTTCAGTTGCCATGGAGACTGCACACTTTCTAATGGCACCACTGTAACCTGCAAACATGACTGGATTCTTCAAGGAGTAGGTCTGCTGAGAAGTCCAGTTTTCTAACTAAAAGTCACTTTCAGATGTTTGAGGTTTCCTTGTCATCTCAAATGGTCCCTGAGAGCCT
This sequence comes from Pipistrellus nathusii, assembly GCA_963693515.1. Classification (NCBI taxonomy): domain Eukaryota; kingdom Metazoa; phylum Chordata; class Mammalia; order Chiroptera; family Vespertilionidae; genus Pipistrellus; species Pipistrellus nathusii. The sequence goes on from OY882871.1 coordinate 54,019,155, forward strand.
TGAGTCACCGTATGCACAGGATTATCTTGTAGACTCACCAATTCAAACCCATGTGGCAAGCTCGGGAGGCGGCTCCCCAGGTGAGAGGGGAGGGTGCTCTGGGCCCCTCAGCTCTGCAGGCTCCTGTTTGCGTGGGAACCAGGCTCCCTCTGGCTGTTTCCCAGGTAGCCCCAGCCCTTGCATATCGCTGAGCCTTTAGAGGACTTATCCCTTTTGCCCTTTGTCTACTTTCCTTTGTCCTTCTCCCTCTATAAGCAGTGGCTTAAGGTGGGGCAGAGCAGACTTTTTGCTTCCCCATGCTGCCAGGAGGACTGGACTAATCAGTGCTGCTTAATTGGCTCAAGTAGTGACAGGCAGTGCGGACCCTTGGTTGTGCATTTAATGTCTGACTTTCCTTTCCGACTGCAAGCTCAGAAGGCTGGGCCTCAGACCGGGGCTTTCTGAGTGTGAAGAGGGACTTGGCTCAGCCATCGGCATGTGGTTCCTCCTGGTTGAGTCTTGGGTACAGGTGTTTACTTCTGTGTAAGATTTTTCTCTTTTCCTGTTTCGGAGGGTGTGGGAGTGGAGAATAAAGGAGGCAGCAGGGCTGGCCTCGGGCATTGCTGGGTGAGGGTCCCTTTGCCGAGGAAGCTCTCTGGGAGCCTTGCACACCCAGGAATGGTCTCGTCCAAACAGCCCTCAAGCTGCCATAAGCTGCCACGTCTCACCCTCCCGCCTGCCTGGCTCGCTGTCCTGCCTTCATCCCAGCAGCCCCTCTCCTGCCTGCATTCGCCTCTGCTCACAGCGGCTCTGGCTCTTCTCTCAGCATAAGCTCTAAACATCTGATGCTTCCAGGGGCTCACAGGCCTCAGAGTGAAGCCCCCCTTTCTCTGTGTTCCTTGGTGTTGCTGTCCAGTTGCTGATTTCCCCCCAAATACTTAAGTTTTCCTGCCTGGCCCTTGCTGCATTCCTACTTCACCCCAAAGACAGACAGACACCTTCTCTCCCAGCTATAGCTCCCCCAGAACTCAGCTCGGGCACTGGCTCCTCCTCTCCCCATCCCTCCCCACGGTGTTCACAGCTCTGTGGGACTGTGATGGCTCCTCAGCCACAGCCTCAGGGCCTCAGAGCCTCCCATTCTGACCAATGCCAACCGGGAGGGTGAGAAAGCATGCGTGAGGCATGCGCCATGACTGAGGCTTGGAAAGCAAGGCAAGGGCTGCTGGCTGCCTTGGGGCCACGTCCCTGAGGCTGCACAGAGCATCGCTTCCCATGAGCCCTGCACCTGGCGGCCTGGCAGGCTGACGTGTGTGGGGCTCACCTTGCAGGAGAATCCGATTGAAGGGAGCTTTACTGAGAGATAAGCCTCTCAGACCTAGGCCATCTGCCCCTCTGAGGCCCAGCCCTGCAGCTCTGCATTCACCATGGACACAAACACTCCTCCGGGTGAGGGCAGGGAGGCAGGGACTTCCCTGAATCAAGCCCACCCTCCCACCCCCGCTCCTGTGAGCAAGCCCTTTGTCTGTGGGCACTTTACATCCATCTTCTAGTTGGAGCCTCTTGTCTGTCCTCTAAGTAGGTCCTGTGAGCTTTATTTCACAAAAAAGAGGAATCATGGGCAGGGCTGGGACTTGAATCCTAGGGTGTTGGCACAGGCCTTGCTGCTTTCGCTAGTTCCCATTCTCCCCGCTCCATTGGGTGTGCTGTGGTGAAGGGCTTTCCTTGAGCAGAATCTTGGGGCTCACATCCTCTGACAGACTTGCCCAAACAAGGATGCCCCATGCATTTTGCTTATTTATTTGTCTGATTATTGTTTACTAGAAGCCTGATGCTCGAAATTCATGCAAGGGGCATGGCCCTTGCAGCCCAGCCTTCCTTCGAAAAGTCATCAGGAAGGCCATTAGGCTGTCCAGTCTAATTAGCATATTACTCTTTTACTAGAGGCTTAGTGCAGGAAAATTCATGTATTGGAGGAAGGTCCCTCTCACAGTCCGGGAGCTCTCAAGGGTGAGAGGCGACCCGGCAATCAGGGGAAGGTGATCACACCTTTGCTGCTGCCACTGCCGGCAGCACAAACCTCGACTGGCCCTGGCTGCCTGCGCCTCAGGCTGGCCCTGGGCGACTGGAGGGGGTGCTGAGGGGACTGGGGAACTCCAGAAGCAGGCACATAGAATAGCCCTAGGTGGGCTCTGCCTTGCCACGTGCCTGCCACCCCAGTGGGGCTGAGGAGACTGGGCACTGCCATTTTGGGCTGTGGATATCATCACCATCTTTGAGGGTGGGGCAGACAATTAGCATATTCCTTCCTTATTACATAGGATTATTATAGATTCCTGCCGACTCTCATGGGGAAGATAGGAAAGGACTCCTCAGGGGCCTCTGGATACAAGTGGAGGGGCTGGGCGCGTGTGGAATAGTGGGGGCCCTGCAGCCAGTCAGCTGCCCTGGGGAGCCTGCTCACTGTACCCTCAGGCACTACAGGCTCTGGATTCATAGCTGCACATGTCCCGGGAGAATCCTGTCTGTGCCACAGGCCAGGTGGGGACAGAGGCAAACTGGGCTGAGCTTGGTGCACAGTAACTCTGATGGCTGACGGCATGATGGGATCAGGATCTGAGGTTCTGGAACTCTCCCAGGGCCCTGCTGTCCAAGAGGAAGCCCTCCCACAGCCAGCTCACAGCAGTGAAGGTTGAAGGAGAATGGAGGCCTCAGAATAGTGACAAGGGGGCCTTCCCTGGCCTTGTCTCTGATGCTGATGTGAGTCCCAAGGTGCTAGGTTATTGTCCAAGGACACTCAGAAAGACAAGCATTCTTCTTTCTTTATTGTGGCTTTTCTGAAAGGCAGGGCAAGAACAATCCAACCTGGCGCAGGGAATGGTGTGTCTAAGGAGGAGACCGGTGATTTGGGGCAGAGGCTTCCAGGGCCTTTGCCTCAGTCCCAGCTCCAGAGGGGAGCCAGGGGCTTCAGGGAGCCTCAGGAACCGAGCCTTGCTTGGGAAACACTAAACCTGTGGGAGCGCCCCGGGCACCACCCAGAAGGCTTGAACTTGCTTGAACTCTGGCTTGAACTTGCATGGTTTGCAGATCCTCACGCGGTGCCCTGGGAAGGAGCAACAGGCAGTCATGGCAGGCAGAGCCAGGGGTGGAGAGAGGGGAACACAATTAGGATTCACTTCTAGACACAATCTTTAAAAAGTCAAAGCATGGATCAAACTCTACCCTCCTCCCCAAGGCACAGACAAGGCCTCCAAGCATGAACAGCCCAAGGCTTTTCCTCGCAGGAGATGGAGAGGTGGCTGAGCTGCTTGGTTGGCTCTGCCAAGAGCAGAGTCCATTGAGGCTGAGGAGCCGGGTGGAGGCCCGGCCCACGTGCATGCAGGCCCTCGCACCCTCAGACCATCTTTCGGCAATATGTGTGACAGAACTGGGATGAATTTATGGGACGAACAACCCACAAAAAAGGAAAAACTGCATGCACTAAGGTATTCTTCAGAGTTTTGTCTTCAACAGTGGAAAAATTTAATAATAAAGCACTATGATTATGAAGACTATGTTGCAACATAAAAAATGATTATGATATAGTGTGAATTTAAAAATTTAAAAGATGATATACAATAAAAATAAAACCAGGCAAACATTTTGCATGACAAAACAAAGGAAACACGAATGAGAGACTTATTAACTTATGGTAATGAAATTATTCTTTTCTTTTATTCTCCTTCTGTTTCCAGGCTATTTCTATGCAAGGAAGTGAGAGAGTAAGAACATAGGATCTGGAGCCAGGTCATTTGGGCAGAGCCAGGTTTACCACTTACTAGCTGTGTGACCTTCAATAAGTTACTTAACCTCTCTGTGCATTGGTTCCTCATGTGTAAAAATGGCCATAGTAATAGTACCTAACACTTAGGATTATTATGAGGTGGGGCCAAAACAGCTGCCATCTGATCCCTTCCAGCAGGTTGAACGTTGCTTTAAGAACTGCAGCTGGCAGAGTGCTACTCGGTTCTAACACTGAAAAAAGACCTTTTTGGTAAACTGGTCTGTGTAACTTCGGCAATTGGCCACTAGAACATTGATTTTTGAAGATGATTTTGTTGGTCCCAGTTCCACCCACTACCCCCTTCCCGCCCCCTCCCCAACCCTCGGAGTGCAGCACCTGCAGGGAAACAGCTCAGGAGAGCCTGGAGGCTGAGGAGCAGCTGATGTCCACGCATGGGCCATCGCCCACCTGGGCGCAGGGGCCGCTCCAGGCCACCTGGTTCTGCTCTCTCTCCAAAGGCAAGCCACGGGCACTCCTGTCAGTACGGGGAGCAGAGCTGGCACACCCGCCCCTGCTGGCCACACGAGGAGCCCCACCTGGCTGAGAGCACATGGCTGCTGCTCCCTCCTGACCGCCCTCCTGGCCCGCTCACATTTCCTCCCCATAACAGCGGGCCGGAGGGCAGGCAGGACCTCGGGCTCCACTGTGGCGGTGAGGCTGACCCTAGTGAGGAGTGCGTGGCCAGTGGGTGGAGCGGGTGGGGGGCGCAGGTGGCTGACGGCCACGGCCACAGTGAGAGCTAGGTCCCCTGGGGCACGCGAATAGCTTCACCAGTGCACTGCGGGAAGCCGGAGGGGTGGGGAGAGTGGCTGCAGAGGGAAGTCCGGACCCGCCGGACTCCTCGCTCTGCCTCAGACTCAGTTTCCCTCAGTTCCGCACTCACTGTGAAGCAGTGACCATGCTTCCCGTCGTGGTCTGGGTTTAATTGAAGATTGCTAAGGACATAATAGAACTGTTTGTTTTGCTCTTTTTGTTCTAAGTTGTTCAAATCTCTGCGATGGAATTTTACACATGTACACTCTGAAAGAAGCCCCGACCACCACGAGAGCCCGCACAAGGGTGTTCTGGAGTCCTGTGTGACTCACCATCTCCTGGCTCTGCGCACAGCAGTCGCTGGCTGTTTCTCGGGAGACGTGTGCTAGCATGTGGTGTGCACACATCCTTAACTCCCCTCCCACCTCCAAGCAGGGGCATCCTGGGGAGGGTCTGAGCATGGGTACATGCTGCTGCTCTTCCCTAGGTTTCTGCCTTATTTCTTTCGTGAAACACCTCCTGCACCTGGTTGGGCCTCAAGTGGTAGCTGAGCTCCAGGTAGCCAGTCAGCAGCTCACTCTCCACCTGGCCTGGGTGCTGGGCGCCCTGGGCTCAGGGTGTGAGGTCTGGTACTTCTACTGGCCCCTGCGGGAGGCGATGCCCTTCCTCAAAAGAGTGGCCTGAGGCTGAGCCACTAGCTCCCTCTGGTGCACAGGCTCTTGGAGGTGGTCAGGCCTAGGTGCAGAGAGCCAGCGGGAATGGGAATGGAGGGTACTTAATGGGCCTGAATTTTAGTGAGGGTTTTTTGTCCTGGATTGTAGCAAGGAAACAGTCATTGCTCTACATCGGTGTTTCCCAAACTTTTGACATATGTGTACCTCTTCTATAATTTTCGTAACGCTGAGTATCATGAGAACGTAGAATTAGGCGCAGCTAAGCATGGTGCAGTGCATATCCCCACCAAACCCCGGTGCAACTCGTACCTCCACCAAACTCTTCCTGTATCCCTGGGGGTACACGTACCACACTTTGGGAAACACTGCTCTACATCGAGCATGTCAAACTGTATCCTGCATTACCAATGGTAGTGGAAGAGGAGCTGGTGCCTGAATCGGTCCTGGAGGGGACCTTAGGCTTTGGGGTGTGGGGACCGTCTTGGCTCTGTCAGGCCTGGCTGATGGCAGGCTCTGCAGCTTACCCTGAAGGACTGTGCTAGCCCAGGCTCTAGGACCCACCTACCACAGGTCAGCAGAGGTCCAGCACTCCTACCTCTCACCCAGGCCAGCCCATGCCCACACGTCAGTCTACCCCTGGCCTGGCTGGGACCTGGGTGCCTGTAGCCTCCCCACTGCATGCCTTCTGCCACCCAGCCATGCCCAGGCCTTCTCCCTGCCTGTACTTCCGGAACTCTTGACCTGCCGACCTCATCTGCCCGACCTCTGTGCCAGCTCCAAGACCAGCCCTGCCTTGGTTGGTAGCTTCCATGAGCACTTCTCAACTACCTCCCTGTCCTCCATGCCTTCCTCTTGCACATCACAGACCCCTTGCCTGCACCCTCTCCCTCCACCCTCGGTTCCCCATTTCTTTTTTTTTTTTTCTTTTTAAATATATTTTATTGATTTTTTACAGAGAGGAAGAGAGAGGAATAGAGAGCTAGAAACGTCAATGAGAGAGAAACATCGACCAGCTGCCTCCTGCACACCCCCCACCAGGAACGTGCCCGCAACCAACGTACATGCCCTTGACCAGAATCGAACCTGGGACCCTTCAGTCCGCAGACCAATGCTCTACCACTGAGCCAAACCGGTTTCGGCAGTTCCCCATTTCTTAATTGCATCCTGTTTTTTCATTTGACAGAACATATTGAGTTCAAAATGATTCATTTGTTGACTTTGGAGCTGGGGTGGTCAGTTTTCCCCACTGATGGGAAGCCCCACACAGTGATCCTACCTGTCTATGGCCCCTCCACACCCGGCAGGCCGCCGGCTTGGGCGGGGCTGACATGGCCCACAGGGTGCAGTGCTCACCTTTCTGGGTCCTCTGGGCAGGATCAGGAACTTGGGAACAGCAGGGCTTGCCTTTCCAGGGCTTGGCAGGAGGCCGAAGATGCCTTCTTCCTGAGGGCGGACACAGGGCGGTGAGGGTGGGGAGCACTGGGCTTGGTCTGTGCGGGAATAACTGGCGTGAGCTTCAGCTCTCACGGCTCAGGGCGCAGACATGGCTCTCGCCGTGGCCATTGAGCCTTAGATAATAACCCTAAATATAGGAATTATTTTATGTACACATATGCCTTTGCCACATACCTAAAATAGTACAAAGTTGTCAACCATCTAAATGTCTAAGCATGTAAATTCATCATACACATTCACCTGATGGCAAATTATACCTAAAAAATATTAGTTGAATAGCACTGCTATGGAGAATCTGCCAGAGATATTCCTAAATGGACAGGAAACTTAATGGGGAAAGAGCTTTATCTTTATTAAATCCTCATGAAGGAGCAGTGGCAGCCTCCAACATGGTGAACGGAGGTCTGTCTGCACTGCCAGCCCTGTGTGTGAGGATGCCAGCCTGGCTCCATGTCTTAGACGCCCATGTCCCTGCAGGCACGTCAGGAAACAAACCCTTCCTGTCATCTTGCTCAGAGATCACTGCTGCTGGCATGCTGGTGTGAACGCCCTAGGAGCCAATCCTGACTGCTTGGTGAGCATCATATAAGCAAGACACAACCTCGAACAAAATGGCTGGCATGCAATAATGAAAAGAAACAATCAAAATGTTGAACAAGGCTATTCTCGCAGCATGAAATGATGGGTGTTTTCACCCATATACATACTTCTTCATCCCCAACCCCAATGAATGTTAACTAACCGTAACTAACAGTAACCTTTACTAACACAAGAGTAAAAATAGGCAGTTTTTAGAGGGGTAGGTAAGAGAAAAAGCTCAAAATACTCAGCTATCTACAAAATATTCATATCCACAGAGACACAGGATCGCCCCCAACTTCTAAACCCCACGTGTGCCCTCTCATGCCTTCTGCCACAGCGTCTATGTGCATGAGTATGGGAAATGTTCAGACTCAGATAATCTATTAATTTATACATTCAACACACATTTACTGAGCTTTGAGCGTGGCACAGTGGCCCGTGAATTCTGGCGGTGCAGAGCCACCTGGTGGGGAGCCCTCCCACCGCCTGTGCCCCGGAGCTGTGAGATGATGGCCGTGGAGTGACACTGGGGAGAAGTGCTGCAGAGACTCCGGAGGACGACGACTTTGGGGCCCAGGCCTGCCTACCAGGGGCCTGGCCTCCACCTTTCTGATTCCAGCCTTCCCGACGCTGACACCCGCACGATCCTACCTTCCGTGGAGAAGACGGAGTTGCAGAGCAGCAGCATGCAGAGCAGGCCGGAGAGGACTAGAGCCCGCATGGTGCGGCCGGGCCTCCGTCTGTCCGGGAGGCAGCTGCGCCCCGGAAATCCTTCCCAAGGACACCGAGTGCCGGAGAGGTGTTCCCAAATGGGCAGGGCGCAGCAGCCTTGAAATTCTCATAAAGAGTAGAGTCAGCCCCTCCCAAAAGGAAAAAACCAGCTTTTCAGGAAGGTGAGAGCCTCTAGTGAGTGGGAAGCAGAGCTGCGGGCCAGCCCAGGCTCCCAGGGGCCTCGGTGGCCAGAGCAGGAAACTTGCCAGGAAGAGCCACTTCCCTGGGTTGAACATTAACATTTCGTGTCTGTGATCATCTCATCCATGCAGCTCTTCCCGCTCGCTGCCGAGCTGTGCAGGAGCGGCTGGTGAAGCCCCTGGCAAAGCCTGGGGAGCGCTGAGAGCACTGGGGATGTGGGAGCAGAGGCTCCGGGCCAGAGCTGAGCCAGGCTGGATCTGCTCTCCACACAGCAGCGCCGGAGCCTGCGCTGCCTCCCAGTGGTGAAGGGGCAGCACTGCCTTCCTCCAGTCAACGAGAAGCTCGGTGTGAGGAGGGCCTGCCTGCGGGTGGGCCCTCAAGGTATGTGTGGGCTGAGTGCTAGGCCCAGGCAGAAGGCATGCAGTGGCCTTGGGCTTTTTTAGTGGGGTAGCTGTGAGATCCAGTGTGCTTCCCCTGGTGCTCTCAGGTCCTCTCCTTTGCCCCAGTGTGTGCCCTTCTAACCAAGAGCAGGCTCCACTCAAGCCCACTGGTGCGTGGGACACTGTGGCATCTGGTTCAAGCCCCCAGGCCCCCTGCTCCCAGCAGCCCATGCAGATGCTCAGGCTGCCTGGGACTGGCAGCCACGCCCTCCCCAGCTTCCCCCACTGGAGCTCAGGGAACAATTTAGACAAGTGTCCATCAGCTCAGTGAGCCAATCAGGGCCCAGGGGATGTCATGACAGTCAACCTGTGTGCTTTTGTGTGTTTAAACCATCCACACAAAGGGGCTGCTGGCTCGAGGTCCAACGTCCTGCTGATAGTTACCCAGTCCCACTCTGGTTTTCCCTCCAGGCGGTTCCCAGCCTTGATGGCATCGCTGAGTGGGCATGGCCTCTCAGGGTGTGGCCAGGAAGATCTGAGTGGGGGAGGGTGTTTTCCAGAAACAACGCCAGTCTTGGTGCCAGGAGAGGTTTGAGGGCAGCCATTGTTGAAAGAAGGGACAGGGAGAGGTGGACTTGTCTTGAGCTGCATCTACCAGCAGCAGCTGTCCTAACTCAGGTGCTTCCTGAGTTAGAATACAGCCATGGTTCCTATCAAGAACTACTGCCACTGCTTTACTTTTATTGGGTAACTTGGGGTGCCACCACCAAGTCCTCTGGGAAACAGCATCCCTTTGGCTGCACTCACCCATTGCCTGCTGTCACAGCTACTCTCTGTACCAGCAAACTTGGCGCAGGGCAGAAATGCAGTCAAACTTGGACTTGAACTCTAATTGCTTTGCAATGGCAGAGACAGTAGGCGAGGCTCTGCCTACTGAAGAGAGGTACTCATCTGCTCCCAAGGTCCAGGCCGTGGTAATTTTGCAGGACTTCAGCCACCCAGCTATTGAGTCAGAAATAGATGCCAGCTTCTCAACACAGAACAGGATCATAAGGGCACTGACAGCTAAGAGCAGGAGCAACTGGCTCTCTCAGCTTCTGCTTCCTGCACAACCACACACACTGTTCTCAGATTTGCAGGTGTTCCTGGGAGTGCATACTTGGCTGGAAGGATGGATTCAGATGTCAGCATCCCACCTGCTTTTAAATACTTATTAGAAGTTACTTAAGCAACCTCTGCCTGCAGTAATTTAATAACACAGGGTATAACGTGCAAGTTCTACCCAAAACCCCACACCCCCGAAGACAATCCTTGCACTCGGATTTTCATCTGTTTTCTTAACATTTCAAAGACAGATGGCTGTGGATGTCTTATTTTTAAAAAGAAAGAATGCCTTATTTGAATATGTTGAGCTGAAAGAGGTGAAAATGAGAAGCATTTTAAAAAGGAACATCTGTTAGATTAAGCATTTGCAGTTTGGGTACAAAAGTAATCAAGTTTGAGGCACTGAATAATTTCCAGAGATGATTTGACACTTGGCAGCTTCCTGAGAAAATGTCTTAAAGGCTCACCTAACTCACAGGGGTGCCAGGAAGGAACCAGTTCCAAGTCAAATTTCTGGTTTCTAATTAGATGACTGCCTGAAGTGCCTCCCCTTAAGCCATGCACCTTAGGCTGTCCCTCCCTTCACTCTGGCCATCACTCCTCCCCAGGGCAGGTACTGGCCCTGCAGTTACTGCCCTGCAGTTACGCCCCCTCCTTTATTTGCTTAGCAAATTCCAGGTGAATTTATAATAGGAGGGGTCAGACTCCTGGGACCACTTCAGTGATCCTTCAATTCTTTTCTCATGGAATTCTTCCCCAAGCTCAGAGACAAGCATTTAGTTTCATCTTGTTACAGGAAACACATGCCTCCCCTCATAGGAAACAGCAGCAGCCTGACTCCAAAGCTGAGGTTCTTTCCTGATGTGTTCAAGCGTTGGTTCTACAGCGTTGATCTAGCTCACATGCCACTCTGAAAATGCACAAAAAACTAATGGCTTCTTCTGTTTTACAACTGACCTGCGCTTTCTCGTGAGCCTCCAGCCTGCCTCTGGGGTCAGTCCCCTCCACACTGGCCTGGCTGGCCCTTCCTTTCCCCACACGCTGTGCACCCTCCCTGTTATTCTCCCCCCCCCCCCCCCCCCCCCCGCCACTGGGGGGCCATCCACCCACAGCCCTGACAGCGGGCCACCTGCCTATCATGGTGGCTGCCAGCAGGACTTGGGCTCTTCCCCGGAACTCATGCTGGAATGCCGCCTTCTGCTCCAGGACACAAAGGGGCCATCTTCCCGCCTGCACTCCCTGTCCTGCTGGAGCACCCGTGAGGCCACTGCCTCTGAGCCCCTTGCCCTTCTGCCCTTCCTCTCCATGGAGGCTCTGCCTTTGGCCCGACACCTTCCCACCTACCCATAGTTTTCAGCCTGGAGGGGGACTCAGAACCCTGGTCTTCTAAGTAACACAGCCTTAGAGCCACACGGCCCAGGCTCTGCTGCAGGGCAGTGAGAAGCCGGAACAAGCCAGGGCAGGAGGAATAGGGAAGTTGAAACAAGAAAGTTGGAACAAGACCAAATAGTGAGGGTAATTTGCAGTTGGCCTTCAAATAATAAGCCATTACCTTTGAGAGCAAATGGTTAAAGCCTCCCTCAGGAGAGAATGCAGGCAAGGAGGGGGAAGGAGAAAGGAGAAACGGCAGTTTCATTTCTTTTACTAAGCAGAGAAGCCAGCATCCTCAAGGCATGACAAGATAAAGTTGCCAGGTGCTCCTCGTGTCCTGGGAAGGCCACAACAAAGTAAAAAGAAACCTTGAGAATTAATCTGCACCAACATATGCAGCAGGGCTATTCTGAAACCTATAGCCAGGAGGGTACAGAACGCCTCGGACTCCCACCCAACCTGCTCTTCAGATTAGCTGATCGCCAGTCTGCGCTTCATAAGCCAGATGGATAGGTTTGCTTGCCTTGCTTCTCTAATAAATGTGCATGCTTTAATAAACTAGCTTTATCACAACTCAATTGCCTAGAGCCCCTCATTTAAACTCATTCACAGGAGCACTAAGAGAACGGAGGTGGGGCAGCCTCTCCCTGGCTTGGGCTGTCCGACAGCATCTCTTCGGGACCTCGGGCTGCGATGACGGAGCTCTGCCACTGAGCGGCCTAGGGCCGCTGCACAGCTGTGCCGTTCTCAGTGTCTGTTCCAAATTACAGCAGCAGCTGCAGCTAGAGGAACAGATCCTGTGATGAGTGCAATGCTAACGTGTTCTGGTATCTGAAGATAATCTATTAGATGGTGGTTGATTGTTGGAAGTGTGGGCAACCTATCTCCAAAAAATAGCAGCCCCACTTGTGTTCAAGGAGGTATGGTGCTTCTTCAGTTAGAGCAAGCATATCAAACTCTCATCATGCCTTATTTAAATAAATGAGGTATGTAGCCCGCTGGCTTAAGTTTGACATGCTTGATAAGGAGCAATGACTGTTTTTTCTCTTGCCACAATTCAGGACAAAAAAAAAACCACCCTAAAATTCAGGCCTAAATGACAAGATGCCAGCATCGTTCACAGCTGAGGCTTCTGACAGAGAAGGGAGAACCTGTAGAGCATGCATGAGGAGTGGCCGCAGGGAGAGGGGTGCCAAGGTCTCTGCTTTTGCCAGCCCTCAGAGCTGCCTGGGATGGATCCTAGCTCAGTGTCTGGCCTCTGACTTGCAGGGTTGACAGCAGGCTTCCCAGAACAGAAGCGTCAGCTTTCCCCATCCCCACCCTCCCTCCTGGCGCCACAGGGACAGGGCGAGGTCTGAGGTGCGGCCAGGGCTCAGCAGTCCTGGGGAAACTTCAACCTGGGCTCACTGCCTACACCTGTCAGGGCCACAAGCACCTTGAAGGCTCTGGGTCCAGATCCACTGGGAGATGGGCTGTGCCAAGGCCTCAGGGTGGAGAGATGTTCTGCTTTCATGGATCTTTGAAAAGTGTGTTTCAATGGATTTTCTCACCATATGTACTTTTCTTTGTAAAAAATTAGAGGCAGCTACAAGATACTGGAAAATGTAGCAAACAACTCATTTTCCTACTGAGTGTTCCTTTCCCTGCCACTTAGAATTAACAGTGACGATCTTGTCATTTTTCCAACTTCCTTTAAAAAAAGACTTCTACCTAAATGAGGAAGTCTTTTTTTAAAGTCACATGCTTTCCTTTGCCGAGGCACCAGGATGCCAAGGGTGATACACCCTGCGACACAAGCAGAGTCACAGACACATTGGGTGTGCTAGCAGAAGCTGGGTCCTCTGCAAGGGGGGCAGGATACTTCCCATGATGCTATGGAGGGTGTGACCAAAGCAGAAAGCCCCTTCCAGCCATCAGCCCGCGCAGGGCGTGGGGGACGCCTGCCTTCCTGAGGGCATGTGGCACACCTGTCCCTTCCCTGCACTCCTGCAACCTTCAATCTGGATCACGCTTTTGGGGTTTCTAGGTTTTCATAACTACCGTGCGTCACCTGTTGCTATTTCTCACATTTTAACAGCATGTATCTAATACAGCACTAACATGTATCTGTTGACTTGATCTCTTCAAGAGTGACTTGTGATTGACAGTTGTGTTTGTGCCGGAAACTCCCCACTGATCCTAACAGCTTCCATTTCCAGCACCGGCTGCTCCAAGCCAGCCAAGCCTCGGCCTCCTCCCGAGAGCTCTCTTCTGCTGCCACCCTGCCTCTGCCCATCAGAAGGTGTCTTCCCGATGGCCTGCTTCTATCTAGTTGGGCTGATGGCAGGGCAGAAAGGGCAGACACAAGGATTCATGTTTCTCCCCACAGCTGGTGCTGAGTTAGTTCTTTCAAGAAGCACCAAACTGAACCAACCTAACAAGTCCCTGAATCTTCCTAACGAAGTTATATCAAACTGCATCCCTCATGTTCTCAGCGTCCAGAGGTCTTTCTGTTTGGGTCATTCTGCATTCAAGCCCATGAGACATCTAACTGGGTGGGGCTAGGCTAGTACTGTCTTGTGAAAGATTCCCTCTGAATCATCGGGAAAAGTTAATAGCTACTGGTGATTACCATGATTATCCTTTAGATACATGTTCTTACAGGATAATGAACTACTGGGAAATTATGGAAAATACCATATTTCTTCAGTTCTAAAATGCCACTAATTTTAAGATACACTAGTTATGTAAAAAAAAAAAAAAAAAAAAAAAAAAAAAAAGGAAAGAAATTGACAGTGTAAAAAATACTGAATCTTAGCATCGAGAACACAGCTACTGAGTAGATGGAACTAAGACATGCCCACCCTCTCATCACATGAATCGTTTTCCACAGCTGGGATGCTATGTGCACTCCCACTGGGACACATGTGAGTAGCCCACGTGTTTCACGCACACGTAAGCCTAGTCTGGAGTACCATGGCCAGCTGACACCATGCTTCAGCTGATCAGAGAGCTTTTACAAGGGTCTCAGTGGAGGGCATTTTTATTTTTTAAAACATTTTTACTGATTGGGGAGAGGGATAGAAACATCAATGAGAATCATTGATTGGTTGCCTCCTGCATGCCCCCTACTGGGGAATAAGCCCACAACCTAGGCATATGCCCTTGATTGGGATCAAACCCAGGACCCTTGCCCTTGCCCTAGCCGGTTTGGCTCAGTGGATAGAGCGTTGGCCTGCAGACTGAAGGATCCCTGGTTCGATTCCGATTAAGGGCACATGCCCGGGTTACGGGCTCGATCCCAAGTAGGGGGCATGCAGGAGGCAGCCAACTGATTCCCTTTCATCATGGCTGTTTCTATCCAATCTTCCATATCCCTTCCTCTCTGAAATCAATAAAAATATATTTTAAAATACAAAACCAAGAACCCTTCAGTCCACAGGCTGATGCTCTATCTACCAAGCTAATCCAGCTAGAGCTAGCTTTTTAAAAACTTGTTTCCAGAGTTGTGTGCCTCATTGTGAGAACAAATGAAAATTTAGTCTTGCCAGAAAATATCAATCCTGTATTCTGGGTTGTTGCCACACTCCCCAGGTCCCAAATGCACCGGCAAGGCGGTAACACCCCTCCAACCTTCCAGTGAAGGTAGGACTGACTTCTCACTAGCTGTGAACCAGGCAGAATGGAAAGCGGAGGCCAGAAGAGACTGTGCTGGACCTCCCTCATGCTAACTGGCCAGTAGCCCTGGGAGACACTAGCCCTGGGAGACAGTGGTCCACACATCCCCTCCCCTATCAGACTTCTGACTTCATCTTTGCTTCTGACACAAAATGCCCCTTTGCTGCTTTCAAGTGTTAATACTGGGAGTGTTCTCTCCATCTTCGTGAGCTGCTATGCTGCAGAGCAAGTCCTCCAGGTCAGAGCCTTCATGTCTTATCCTGAAAAATGGCTTCCATTTTGAGTGACATAAATTGAGTACATTTAGGGAGTAGTCATCTTATTGACTACACTCACCTTTAAAAAAAAAAAAAAAAAAAAAAAAAAAAAGGCCTGATTTGTAGCTCCAAGTTGACTGGAACTTCTGATACTCTCTATAAAAAAATAGGCCCTGAGCCCTAACTGGTTTGGCTCAGTGGATAAGAGTGTCCTGCAGACTGAAGGGTCCCAGGTTTGATTCTGGTCAAGGGCATGTACCTTGGTTGTAGGCACATCCCCAGTAGGGGGTGTGCAGGAGGCAGCTGTTTCTCTCTCATCAATGTTTCTAACTCTCCATTCATCTCCCTTCTTCTCTGTAAAAAAAATCAGTAAAATAAAAAAATAAAAAAATAGGACCTGAGGAAGTAAAGCATCACCATTTGACCGAGGTCAATTTCCTTTTGATAAACACTAGAATTCTAGCATCCTAGGTATGCTCAATAGAATCCCAGCCTGCCTATTGTCTTGGTACAGTACTTTTGATTCTCAAATAGGATTTCAGTCCTATGGCATTCATCACCAACTTCTCAGGGTAACAGATTAGGAGGATCATTCAATTCTACCACTTTCTCCTTCCCAGCCATATGATCTTGTTACAAAGATTAAACTTGGGCTTCAGTGTAATCCTTTGCAAAATGAAAACAGCAGCACCTAGTTCAAAGGAAGGTTATCATTTGTGCAAAGGGCTTAGCACACAATACACACACACCAGACTCTCTAGATGCCCCCACCCTACTGGGATGATACAAATCTCTGATATCATTTAGTTCCAGGAATTCCAATGTGGACACATCTACACATATGAACAACTTTAAAGGGAACATGATGCTAACACTTCAAAGAGCACAGAAAAGGCCAAGAGGTCAGTGTTCTAAGCACAGAACACACATGTTGTGAGCAGGAAACCAGGTTTCAAGGGAGCTTCTCATTTCCTGCCATCTTTCTCCATGTCCCTCCTCATCCTCCGCATCCTTCTGCTGTATGAAATGCCCATTTTTGTGCACTGTAACTACTGTATTTACTTGAAGACTTCCTCCTGGGACAGCTTGGAAACTCAGTCCTTTGTTCGCTTCTCGTTTTGACACTGAAATGAACAATGGCTGTTTTCATGGAGATGTGCCTACCTTGGCCAGCTAGCATGATAGACACACTTTTTATTGAAAGGTCTTCACTGTCTTAGCAAAGCCAGGAAAAGTAAAACACTAGGTCACTAAAAAAAAAACCAAAAAAAAAAAACTCCCTTGATTTCCTGGATAAGCTTGTGCCTAACAGCCATGCTTAAAATTATATTTTGTTTTGTGTATGTGATACCATCCAAGCATCAAGATATGACTGAAGACAAAAGGACCTCTAAGATTTCACATTAAGGTCACACTTACATTGTACCAGAACCAAAACAGGGAAAAAATAGAATTTTTCTCAGGGGGAAAATAACAAAAAACCAACAAACCCAGTGTTTACGAAGTGGCAGCACATGTCACCTTCAGGTGGGCTCTGCTGTTCTCCTCATTTTATATGAGAAAATGGGAACAGTGCTGTGACATAATGCCTGGGTCACATAAGAAGTGGAAGAGTTGGGGTTCAAATAAAGGCAGTCCAGCTGTCAGTACATGGTCATAATCACACTGCACAATATATACTATATTGGGAAGAGAATAAGCCGCTTTCTTGAACAAATGCCTATTCCAAAAATATGCAAATGGTCAGATGGGAAAACTACAGACCAATCACCATCTGGCTGGAACCTTTAATATTTCAAATATAAGCATCCTCGGTAACTTGATGTGGTTAGAATATTTTTTTCTGGATTACTGTAATAAATTCTTGTAAAAAACACCATTCATTTCAATAATCATCCTCATTTCAGTAAGAACTTCCAAAAATAACTCTTTTGTTCTCAAACATTTATAAATGTCACAGGAGAGCTAAGTCTCTGAAGGAGAGAAGGAAAATTCTGCTAGAGGACACTCTCAGGAAGTATTCTGCCCATTACAATTCTGACTGATATACTCGATGAAGAAAGAGTAACTTTGCTTTCCTTCTTTTAGTGTTTTATCTGAGAGGGAACACCAGAAACGAAGTCTCAGAACAAAAACTGCCTTCATAGTGTAAACCACTAACAGGTTTTTCTACTAAAGCAAAGTTGAAGAGGTGAAAAAAACAAGCATGTATTCTATTAAACATTTCAATAAATATGTAAAAAATTCAGCAATTGTTGGTATATTTTGAATATTTTATCGTGAGGAAGTATTTTAAGGAATATTTTGTTCTAGAATATTCAAAGATAAAGCTTGCACATACACATATTTTATACCAGGAATTCTGTATGATTACATTCTGGAGTGCCCTAACAATGTCAAACAGTGAGAAGCATTATGGTCACATCTACACTGGAAAGAGGCTTGAAAAGGAATAGCAGGCAATACTATCACCTACGCCTTTGTTTTGCGCTCAATGCTTTCGGTAAGTTCAGGAGACAAACAAAGTGATCACTTGTTTCCAAATAGCAAGTCCTAAGGCCAGTATTCAAAGGAAGGCTGCAGGTGACCCTTTCTTTCTTTCTGGTCCCTTTACCAAATCTCCACGCTACTCATGACATTGCTTGTTAATATTCTGCATTTCAAAATCTAAACAGGTAAACACAAGTTTGCTAATTTTTACTTAACAAACAAAACAAAATTTAAGATAAAACACTTAAATTCTCAAACACAAACATCTGTTTTCACATTCATTAAAACATTTCAAAATTACTCAAAAATGAGAACTGAACACATGTGCGCTTATCTGGCAGAGAACTTCTGAATTTATTCTCCAGAAGAAAAAGCAGGATCACATTACTGGACATTTCAAACATGATGACAAGTTCTTATCTTCTAAACTTCAACAAAAGCTGCTTGAACAAACTATTTAATGAATACCTGCCCTATCAGACTAGCCAGGAACCTGATGCACTAACGACGTCAGAAACGGAGTCACTTCACTTCTTTCTGCTGTTTCCAGTTGCTAGAATAGTGGCAACTCGCATAAATATATTTAAAGTATCCATGTAGATTCCCAACATCCTAGAAAAGAAAATAATACCCGTTTAAGTATGTAATTCTAATAACAATGATAAAAATTATTTCTTAATCTAGAAAAGAAGAAAAAGCAATACTGATTATTTATCTTAGGTATATAAGCTGGAAATTTTAAAACAAGATATGCTAAATAAGGAAGTCCTCGACAATGAAATAGTCAAGATTTTCTTCTGGCAAAATAACCTTTTAAATGGCAATGAGCAGTCTAAAAATCATTATTCTATCCAACACTCTAAATATAATATCTTGATGAGGGACATGGGGGAGGGGAGGAATGGGTGCTAGACAATACAAGAATCAAAACAAAACCAGCCCTGACCAGTTTGGCTCAATGGATAGAGTGTCGGCCTGCGGACTGAGGGGTCCCAGGTTCGATTCCGATCAAGAGCATGTACCTTGGCTGCAGGCGCATCCCCATTGTGGGGTGTGCAGGAGGCTGCTGATCGATGTTTCTCTCTCATTGATGTTTCTAAATCCCTCTCCCTTCCTCTCTGTGGAAAATCAATAAAATATATTAAAAATAAAACAAAACAAAAAAACACCACCACAGACAAAGAAACACCTTTGTGGAGGAAGGGAAAATGGCAACAGAACAGATGGACCTGTTCTGAGCCTAGTCCAGAGCAGATAGAAGGAGCTCGGGGAGAGTTAGTTGGCAAGCTAAGGGATAGAAGGACTCTAAGAGAAGGTGGGGGACTTCTGGAGGTGGTTTCCTGACCAAGCAGCCCGCACCATGGCGGAGACCTCTCCTGGAGCTACGGGCTCAGAGGGAAAACTACTCTATCTTGCAAGGAAAAGTGGATCTTATCTGAGGCCTGAAAAACCCACAACTGTGGAGACCACTGAACAGCTGTGACGCCCCAATCTGCGCAAACATGCGGATTCAAGGGAGTTCTTCACTCACCCACAGAAAGGTCAGATTTTGCCGGGGATAACGTGAGGGATTGGGGTCCCGGCTGCGGCGGTGGCTACTCGGCCACTGCGGCTCCGAAAGTGGCAGCGTGGCAGAGAGAAACGCGTACGCTGCAAGACCCTGAGGAAGTCTGTGCCCACAAAAGTTTCCCCTCCCCACTTCGCTGTTGGGTCTGGCGTGATCCCTGATTGTGCAAGGGGGTCCTCAAGGTTGCTAACAGAGGGGAATCTCTAAAATCTGATATGACACAGAGGGAGAGCATAAGAATTTGAAAGGTGTGCAGATTGCTTGAACTTTTGCACAAACCCGTCCTGTGCACACCTGGGCTTGTTCCTCCTCATCTCCTTGCTTCTGAGCACTAAGCAAAGACTACCCAGTTTGTCATATCCTGGGAGACTGCAGGCGGAAATTGCCTTTCTGGAAACCGGGGATGAGAGTGGGCAGAGACCACTTGGGAGCCAGCTCCGAGGCAGCCCATCTCCACACACTGGTATTGAGTGACATAGAAAAAGATGGCTAGAGCAGCCAAAAAGATGGGAAAGTCAATCCAGAATCACTGCCACCTAGGGGCTGAATTACAAACTGACTTCTTTTATTATTACTTTTAATTAATCAAAAATAAAGGGACATAAGTAACTAAGAAACAGCCTACTTAAAAATAAGGACTAGCGTACAACGAGGTGCAGTGGAACGCAGGGAACTGCAATACTGTTTGGCCTGAGAAACAGGCGTGCCAAACAATAACAGAGGAATGACCTTCACTACTGCATATTTTTCATGCTAATTTTTCTATTTTTTATTTTATTTTCATTTTTTATATCTTTTACTTAAGAAACAATTTTTTTTCTTTTTTCCTCACTTGATTTTACCTTTTTAGTTACATTTTTAATTTTAATCATCATTATTACTACTACTATTTCATCTTTTTTGTTTCCATTTTCTTTTTATGAAGTGCCATTTTATTTTCTCTTTATTTTACATTGGGATTAGTATTCTTCATTCTATTTTCATCTTTCCTGTAGCATCGTTTAACCCTATCTCAATTCAACCTTTATGCCATAGGTTGAATTGAGATAGGGTTAAACGACCCTATCTCTTCATAACCTTTCCCCTTTTGGTGGCCTGTTTATCTTAACCCTTTCCTGCATTATATTTTCCCTATTCTTTCTGTACACCCCCTGCTAAAATTTTCACCCTACTTATATATCTAATTTCCAATCCCCTGCTCTAAGTGCAAACACACCACTCTCTTCGCTATCTTAACTATATATATTTAAAAAAAATTGTTTTCCTCTTTGTTTGTTTGTTGTTGTTTGCGTGAATGTTGATCAGATTGAATTTCTGTGCTTTTTAGTGAGATTGATTTGCCTACTCTTTTTTTATTGTTGCTTGGTATTTTTTATTTGCTTTCTTTTTATTGTTTACTTAATGTTTCCCCTTGCCTTGCTTGATATTATAGTTTATATTAATCTCCAAGTACTGTTGCTGTAATGTACTGGGATTAGTGGTTGACTATTGGAATTTTCTCTCTTAGTTTGTTCCCCTTTTCTCTCTTAGTCTCTTTCTGTCTCTCTTATCCTCCCCTCCCTCCGTTTCCCAATTTCATTTCGACACTACTTTTTTTTTTCTTTCTTTTTTTCTTCTTCGTCTTTCTCTCTTATCCCCTAATTTGCCTTTCTCTAGTAGTCACCATTATTAGAGGTTATTAATAATGCAAATACATTTCTGTTTAGTACCTTTTGTGTTGTATCTGACTGTGTTGTATTTTGTGCCTCTAAATCAATGCAGGAGACAGAGAACTACATAAACAGACATCCTGAAAAGAGAGACCATGGGGACACAAAAAAATAGCCCACATATGAAAGAAAAGCAGCATTACCAGAAAAGGAAGTAAATGAATTAGAGACAAGCAACCTATCAGAGCAAGAATTCAGAGAAATGATCATAAGATGACTAAAAAAGAATGGAAGACAAATTTGACAATATGAGTAAGAACCAAAAGGAAATGAAAAATGACATTGCTACTGCTATTGTAAAAAACTCAATAGAAAGCATCAAGAGTAGACTAGAAGCAGCAGAGGAACACATTGTGAGCTAGAAGACAAGATGGAAAAAAATACGCAATTAGAGCAGCTTCTAGAAAAAAAGTTAAAAAGCAGGAGGAGAGCCTACAGGAGCTTTGGGACAATGCCAAACAAAACAATATTCGAATGATAGGAGATCCAGAAGGAAAGAAAACAGAGGAAGGCATAGAAAAACTGTTTCAAGAAATAATGACAGAAAACTTCCCTGAGATAGAGAAGAAAAAACCCACACAAATCCAAGAAGCTCAGAGCCCCAAGCAAATTAATCCAAAAAGACCAACGCCAAGGCACATTATAATTAAACTGGTGAACACCAACAACAAAGTAAGAATCTTAAAAGCAGCTGAAACCGGTTTGGCTCCGTGGACAGAGCGTTGGCCTGCGGACTGAAAGGCCCCAAGTTCAATTCCGGTCATGGTAATGTACCTTGGTTGCGGGTTCATCCCCAGTAGGGGGTGTGCAAGAGGCAGTTGATCGATGTTTCTCTCTCACTGATGTTTCTAACTCTCTATCCCTCTCTCTTCCTCTCTGTAAAAAAAAAAAATCAATAAAATATATTTTTAAAAAAATCTTAAAAACAGCCAGAGAGATGCCAAAATCGGTTTGGCTCAGAGGATAGAGCATCGGCTTGGCGACTGAAAGGTCCCGGGTTCGATTCCGGTCAAGGGCATGTACCTTGGTTGCGGGCATATCCCCAGTAGGGGGTGTGCAAGAGGCAGCTGATCGATGACTCTCTCTCATCGATGTTTCTAACTCTCTATCTCTCTCCCTTCCTCTCTATACAAAATCAATAAAATATATTTAAAAACAAACAAACAAAAAAACCCCCCAAAAAACAGCCAGAGAGAGAAAGTTACATATAAAGGAACCCCCATTAGACTAGCAACTGATTTCTCAACAGAAACTTGTCAGGCCATAAGGGAACGGGATAAAATATACAAAGTCATGCAAAGGAATGGTCTGAATCCAAGAACACTGTACCAAGAAAGGCTATCAATCAAAATTGAAGGTGAAATCAGGATCTTCACAGATTAAGGGAATTTATCTCCACCAAACTAGCAATGCAAGAAATGCTAAAAGATCTGTTGTAAAAATAAAAGAAGAAATAGGAAGTGAAGAAGGAACACAGGGGTACAGAATAAAAATGGCGAAAAATAAGTGCCTATCAATAACTTTAAATGTAAAAAGATTAAATGTCCCAATCAAAAAACATAGGATAAGGGATTGGATAAGAAAACAAGACCCATATATCTGCTGCCTACAAGAAACCCATTTCAGAAAAAAAGACGCACTCCGACTGAGGGTGAAGGGATGGAAAAAGGTTTTCCAGGCGAATGAAAATGAAAAAAGTAGCTGGGGAAGCAATATTTATATCTGACAAATTAGATATCAAAGTGAAGGATGTAACAAGAGATAATGAAGGCCACTTCATAATACTAAAGGCAGCAATCCAACAAGAAAAAATGACCCTGGTAAACATATATGCACCCAATACAGGAGCACCCAAATACATAAAAAAAAAAAAAAAAAAAAAAAAAAAAAAAAACTGCTGGAGGATATTAAGGGAGAGATTAATAGCAATACAATTAATATTAGCAGATTTTAATAACCCACTTTCACCTTTGGACAAATCATCTAAACAAAAAATCAGCAAAGAAACATCAATCACTAGAGCAGATGGAATTGACATCTTCTGAACATTTCACCACAAAGCCACAGAATACACATTCTTCTCAAGTGCACATGGGTCATTTTCAAAGATAGACCACATTTTGGGAAATAGGCAAAGTCTCTTCAAATTCAAGAAGACAGAAATCAAGCATCTTCTCAGATCATCTTCTAGGCATAAAACTGGAAATCAACTACAATAAAAATAATACAAAGATATAAAACACATGAGACTAAACAGCATGCTATTAAACAAAGACTGGGTTACCAGAGAAATCAAGAAAAAAATAAAAAACATCCTGGAAACAAATTCAATGAAAACACAACAATCCAAAATCTATGGGACACAACAAAAGCAGTCATGAGAGGAAAGTTCATAGCTCTACAAGCTTACTGCAAGAAAAACAAGAAAAATGGTAATAAATCATCTAACTCTACAACTCAAAGAGTTATAAAAGAGCAACAAGAAAAGCCCAGTGTAAGCAGAAGGAAGGAAATAATAAAAATCACAGCGGAGATAAACAATATAGAGACCAAAGAAACAATACAAAAGATCAACAAAACCAAGAGCTAGTTCTTTGAAAGGATAAGATTCATGAACCTCTATCCAGGTTAACCAAGAAACAAAGAGAGAGGACCCAAGTAAACAAAATCAGATGTGAAAGAGGTGAAATAACAACAGACCCCTCCGAAATACAAAGGATTGTTACAAAATTCTATGAATAATTGTACTCCAACAAACTGGATAACCTGAAGGAAATGGACATATTCCTAGAAAAATATAACTTTCCAAAACTCAGTCATGAAGAATCTAAAAATCTCAATAGGACAGTAACTTTGGAAGAAATTGAAACAGTCATCAAAAAGCTCCCAGCAAACAAAAGCCTGGGGCCAGATGGCTTCACAGGAGAATTTTACCAAACATTCAAGGAAGAACTAAAATCTATCCTCCTCAGACTATTCCAAAAAATTCAAGAGGAAGGAACACTTCCAAGCTCTTTCTATGAAGCCAGCATCACCCTAATACCAAAACCAGATAAAGACAACACAATGAAAGAGAATTACAGCCGAAACCGGTTTGGCTCAGTGGTAGAGCATCGATCTGGGGACTGAAAGGTCCCGGGTTCAATTCCGGTCAAAGGGCATGTACATTGGTTGCAGGCACATCCCCTGTAGGGGGTGTGCAAGAGGCAGCTAGCTGGTCAATGTTTCTCTCTCATCGACGTTTCTAGCTCTCTATCTCTGTCCCTCCTCTCTGTAAAACATCAATAAAATATATTAAAATAAAAAAAAAAAGAGAGAGAGAATTACAGGCCAATATCCCTCATGAACATAGATGCCAAAATTCTAGTAAATCGCTCCAGCAGCACATCAGAAAGATCATACACCATGACCAAGTAGGATTTATTCTGGGAATGCAAAGGTGGTACAATATCTGCAAATCAATAAAGGTGATACATCACATAAACAAATTGAGAGATAAAAGTCATAGTCATATCAATCGACACAGAAAAAGCATTTGATAAAATCCAATTCCCTTTCCTGATAAAAACTCTCAACAAGGTGGGAGTATAAGGATCATACCTCAACATAATAAAAGCTATATATGATAAACCCACAGCCAACATCATACTTAATGGGCAAAAACTAAAACCATTCCCTCTAAGAACAGGAACAAGACAGGGATGCCCACTCTCACCACTCCTGTTTGACATAGTACTGGAAGTACTAGCCATTGCAATTAAAGAAGAAGAAATAAAAGGCATCCAAATTGGAAAAGAAGAAGTAAAATTGTCCTTATTTGCAGATGACATGATATTGTACATAAAAACTAAAAGACTCCATCAAAAAACTAATAGACTTGATAAATGAATTCGGCAATGTAGCAGGATACAAAATTAACACCAAGAAATCCATGGCATTTCTATACACCAATAATGAACTTACAGAAAGAAAGACTAAAATATTAATAGCAATCCCATTTACCATCGTATCAAAAAAAACTAAGATACTGAGGAATAAATTTAACTAAGGAGGTAAAAGACCTATATACAAAAAACTACATAACACTGAAAAAAAATATAGAGGAAGATGTAAACAGATGTAAGAACATACCATGTTCATGGATTGATAGAATCAACATCATCAAAATGTCCACACTTCCCAAAGCAATTTATTGGTTCAATACACTCCCCATTAAAATATCAACGGCATACTTCACAGACCTAGAAAGAACTCTCCAAAAATTCATCTAGAACAAAAAAAGACCCCAAATAGCCACAGCAATTCTGAGAAAGAATAAAGTAAGAGGTATCTCAATACCAGATTTCAAGCAGTATTACAAAGCCACTGTTCTCAAAGCAGCCTGGTACTGGCACAAGAACAGACATATAGATCAATGGAACAGAATAAAGAATCAGGATATCGACCCAAACCTCTATGCTCAATTAATATTTGACAAAGGAGGCATGAACATACAATGGAGTCAAGACAGTCTCTTTAATAAATGGTGTTGGGAAAATTGGACAGATACATGCAAAAAAATGAAACTAGATCACCAACTTACACCATACACAAAAATAAAATCAAAATAGATACAGCACTTAAACATAAGAAGGGAAACCATAAAAACACGAGAGACATCCACAGGCAGTAAAATCTCAGACATACGCTGAAAAAACTTCACTGATACTTCTCCTAGAGCAATGGAAGCTAAAGAGAAAATAAACAAATGGGACTACATCAAAATAAAAAGCTTGCCGAAATCGGTTTGGCTCAGTGGATAGAGCGTTGGCCTGCAGACTGTAAGGTCCCAGGTTCGATTCTGGTCAAGGGTATGTACCTTGATTGCAGGCATATTCCCAGTAGCAGGTGTGCAAGAGGCAGCTAATTGATGTTTCTCTCACATCGATGTTTCTAACTATCCCTCTCTCTTCCTCTCTGTAAAAAATCAATAAAATATATTTTAAAAATAAACAAATAAATAAAAAGCTTTTTTACAGCAAAAGAAACCATCAACAAAACAACAAGAAAGCCCACTGTATGGGAGAACATATTTGCAAATGTTATCACTGATAAAAGTTTAAACTCCAACAT
The DNA here is from genome assembly GCA_963693515.1 of Pipistrellus nathusii. NCBI lineage: Eukaryota > Metazoa > Chordata > Mammalia > Chiroptera > Vespertilionidae > Pipistrellus > Pipistrellus nathusii. The sequence continues at coordinate 54,044,977 of OY882871.1, forward strand.
CTACAGACAGCTTATACAACTTAATAAAAGATAAATGATCCAATTAAAAAATGGGCAATGGACCTACATAGAATCTTTTCAAAATAAGATACAAGGCCAAAAAAAAAAAAAAAAAAAAAAAAAAAGATAGAAAGCCAAGAGGCACATGAAAACATGCTCAAAGTCACTAATTATCCAAGAGATGCAAATCAAAACGACAATGTGATACCACCTCACACCTGTCAGAATGGCTATCATTGACAAATCAACAAATGACAAATGTTGGCAAGGTTGCAGAGAAAAAGGAACCGTCATGCACTGCTGGTGGGAATGCAGACTGGTATACCCACTGTGGAGAACAGTATGGAGTTTCCTCAAAAAACTGAAAATGGAACTCCCATTTGACCCAGGAATCCCACTCCTAAGAATATATCCTAAGAAACTAGAAACACCAATCAAAAAACACCCCCATGTTCATAGCAGCACAATTTACAATAGCTAGGATTTGGAAACAGCCTAGGTACCCGTCAGCAGATTATTGGATCAGTAAACTATGGTACGTCTACACAATGGAATACTATGCTGATATAAAAAAGAAGGAATTCTTATCATTTGCAGCAACCTGGATGTACCTGGAGAACATTATGCTAAGTGAAATAAGCCAGTCAACCAAAGAAAAATACCACATGATCTCAGTTATTTATGGATAATAAAGAACATTATAAACTGAACAAAAAGATGGATACAGAGACAGTTAAGCAACAAACAGACTGTTAAATTATAGTGGGGAGATATGGGGGAGATAAGGGATCAACCGAAGGACTTTTATGCATACATATAAGTTTAATCAATGGACAAAAAAACTCTCGGGAGGGAAGGCATCTACGGGAGGCGGGCCATGGTACGATATATACACATATAATACCTTAATAATAATTTTTTAAAAAAAAACACCTTTGTGCCGAAACCGGTTTGGCTCAGTGGATAGAGCATCGGCCTGCGGACTGAAAGGTCCTGGGTTCAATTCCGGTCAAGGGCATGTACCTTGGTTGCGGGCACATCCCCAGTAGGGGGTGTGCAAGAGGTAGCTGATCGATGATTCTCTCTCATCGATGTTTCTAACTCTCTATCCCTCTCTCTTCCTCTCTGTAAAAAGTCAATAAAATATATTAAAAACACACACACACACAAAAAAAAACCCACACCTTTGTGTTAGACACAAGTCTGGTAATTTTAAGTGTAATATACCCTGTCCTTAAGGCCCTACTCCCCCTTCATCCAAAGAAACTATTATCAATCTGTAAGCATTATAGCAACATTTTAAAATCGTTACAGTATTAGTATTAAAAAAAGACTAATAAGTTGAGTTGTATGAGTTCTTTATATATTTTGGATATTAACCCCTTGTTGGAGCTATTGTTTGCAAGTATCATTCCCCATTCTATTTGTTGCTTTTTTGTTTTGTCAGTAGTTTCTTTTGCTGTGCAGAAGCTTTTTAGTTTGATATAGTCCCATTCATTTATTTTTGCCTTTTCTTCCCTTGCCTTTGGGGTCAAATTCCTAATATGTTCTCTATGACTAAGGTCTATAAACTTAGTACCCATGTCTTCTTCCATGTACTTTATTGTTTCGGATCTTAATCCAAAAATTAATGTGGCCGAAACCAGTTTGGCTCAGTGGATAGAGCATCAGCTTGCGGGCTGGAAGGTCCCAGGTTCGATTCCAGTCAGGGGCATGTACCTTGGTTGCGGGCACATCCCCGGTGGGGAGTGTGCAGGAGGCAGCTGATTTATGATTCTCTCTCATTGATGTTTCTAACTCTCTGCACCAGACAAAAAATCTAACTGAAAAATGGGCAAAGAATTTTATACCTCTCCCAAGAAGACATATAAGCAGCCAACAGATATATGAAAGAAGATTCAACTTCACTATTAGCGAAATGCAAATCCGAACTATAATGACATACCACCTCACACCTGTTAGAATGGCTATTATCAACAAGACAAGTAATAAAAAGTGTTGTGAAGGAAAAGGAACCCCATTCACTGGTGGTGGGAATGCAGCCACTATGCAAAACAGTATAGCGGTTCCTCAAAAATTAAGAATAGCTACCTTATGACACAGCAACATCTACCTGAAAAACTCTAAAACACTTATTCACAAAGATACAGGCACACCTACGTTCCCTGCAGCATTATTCATGGTGGCCAAGACACGGAGACAACCAATGTGTCTTTTGGTCAAGATGTTGTACGTATACCAGTGCACAATGAGATTCTATCAACCATAAGAAAAGGTGTAATACTGTCATTTGCAACAACATGAATGGACCTTGAAAATACCATAAGCGAAATAAATCAGTCAGAAAAAGCTAAGAAACACGTGATTTCCCTAATATGCAAGATATAAAACTGAAACTCAGAGACAAACAATAGGATGGTAATTACTAGAGCGGGGGAAGAAAGTAAAGGGGCCAACTATATGGTGACAGAAGATGAATTGACTTTGCATGGGGGGTACACCACTCAAATAGATCATCTTATATAATATAAGGCTAATATGCAAACTGACCGAACGGCAGAAAGACTGTGTGCTCCCACAGGGGGAGTGCCACTCAGCCAGAAGCCAGACTCACAGGGAGTGGACCTAAGCTGCTAGTCAAACATCCCCGAGGGCTCCTGGACTGCGAGAGGGTGCCGGTCGGGCTGAGGAACCACAGCTCCCAGAGTGCATGAATTTCACGCACCGGGCCTCTAGTGGGTTATAAAAACGTACACTTGAAGCCTATATGATCTTATTAACAGTATCACTCCAATAAATATAACTTAAAAAAAGAAAAAGAAATAGCTTTAGCCTAGCTAGCATGGCTTGGTGGTGAAGTATGAACCTATGAACCACGAGGTTATTGTTAGATTCCCAGTCAGGGCCACATGCCCAGGTTTCGGGCTCAAACCCCCGGGGAGGGGGAGGGAAGGGCATGTAGGAGCAGCCTACCAATGATTCTCATCATTGATATTTCTACCTCTCTCTTCGTCTCTGAAATAAAAATATATATATTAAAAAAAATAAGTTACTTAAAAAATATGTGGTAACATCATGAAACTCAAGAAATTATTCAATAAAATAGCCTACTTTGGTGGAAAAAAAGGAAAAAAGCATCATTATATAATACTTAATATCAGTTAAATTTAAATATCTCCAAAATGAAATTTTCATTCTAAGATATTTCCAATTTTTAGTAAAAGTCTTTTCGATTAAACATTTCAAGTCAATTACTTACACTTTCCAATGAATACCCAACAAATACATCTTTTCTTCAGTTCTAAAATCTGTTAAATATTAAAAGTAATTGACCAACAAGAACACCAAAGACTAATTATTATGAATTAAATGAATATCTAAATATTACTTGGTTGCAATAAAATTTCTATAGATACACAGCTTACTAAAGAAAGAATAGACCAAACAGCAATAGAAATAAAATAGTAAAAGTTGACAAATTTTGTTGTAGGTTGAAATAAAAAGGTATGTCCAAGTCCTAATCCTTGGTTATCTGTGACTGTGACCCTATTGGGAACTGGATCTTTGTGAATAAAATTAAGGTATGAGTTGAGATGAACACTGGAGTAGGGTGTGCCTTAATCATATATAACTCTCATTCTCATAAGAAGAGAAGAGACAGCAACAGACAGGGACAGGAAGAATGCCACATGCAGACGGAGGTAGAGTTCGTTCAGAGTGATGTATCTGCAAGCCAAGGAATGCTGGCTCTGCCAAGACGGTAAGAACGGCAAGGAACAGGATCTGCCACAGAGGCCTCTGATAGGGGAGGGCAGTTGGGAGGGACCAGGCTTGTAGGGAGGACAGTTGGGGGGGACCAGGCCAGCAGGGGAGGGTAGTTAGGGGTGACCAAGCCAGCAGAGGAGGAGAGTTGGGGACAAACAGGCTGGCAGGGGGCAGTTAGATATCAATCAGGCTGGCAAGGGAGTGGTTAAGGGGTGATCAGGCTGGCAGGCAGAAGTGGTTAGGGGAAATCAGGCAGGCAAGCGATTGGGAGCCAGCAGTCCTGGATTGTGAGAAGGATCCCAGATTGGAGAGGGTGCTAACTGGGTCTAGGGACAAGCACCGTGCCCCGCCCATCCCCACTGCACAAATTTCATGTACCAGGCCTCTAGTATAATCATAAAACAAAACAGGACAAAATAAATGTTTTATATAACAAAGACATTAAAGACTACTTACGAATTGATGGGATCATATTTTTGAACTCCATATACTGGCACTATTTCTGCACGCTTGATGACTTTCTGTGTATCATACAGAAGGAACATGCTGAAAAGAGCTAATCCACCGTAAATTGCCACAGAGTACAGAGTGGCACCAGCCACAGTGGTAGGTGGAAGAAACATAGATCCTGAAATCAAAATGGGAAAAGAGGTGGGGTTTTTTTTGTTTTTTTTTTAAAGGGTCTTTTCTCTAACTGTATATATAGTTAATGCTATTTAAAAATTTTTTTTGTATACTGAACAGATTAAAAAAGCATCTCAGTTATAAAAATGGTCTAATTTTATATACATTCAATTCAAAACCCATGATACTCATTTCTGCAAAGGGTGGCTTACCCACATTACAGGAAGGCTCTTGTATCAGAGCAATGCTCATGTTCTGCAGACCAACTTTGCCATTTTAGATGCATTTGGTAAACCAATAGTAATGATTTGCTCTGATGCCAAATAAGAAAATCCAGTCTAATTAGCACAGATCTTTTGAACAACTTTTAAAAATGACTAAATATTTTTCCCTCCAGTAAGAAACCTGAGTATCTAAGATGATTTTGGTACATCATGAACCAAAAACCAACTGTCAAAGCACAGTGGCTTACCCAGTGAGGACACAAAGACGAGGCCCAGGCCCACTCCCAGGGGTGCTCCCATATTCAGAAACTTCTCACTGGGCGCACACATGGCCACAGTGGAGAGGCCACCTACGATGCCTGCCGTGTACCACGCAGCTCTGATGAGAAGAGGCCCCCCTAATATCGTCAGAGGAGCCACTACTGCACCCATCACACCTGGAGAAAACAAGTGGTTAGTTTTTACTAAACAAGCAAAGGGAAAATGCCACTTCTAACATGCCCTTTGAACCTATTTTAACTTATATTAAGCAGTTCAATAAAAAAGCCTTCCCCTTATTTATGTTAACACTACTCCCAAAATCCTACAACCAAAACTTAGGGCTATCCAGATTCTAAAATCACAATAGCAGCATTATTCATAGTCAAACAGCCACAACTCACAAGTACAAACACTAACCTACGTTTTTAGTGACTGTCAAATTTTGTGCTGTAGTTAATTTTTTGGGTTAAAACCTAACTTTAGTCTTAAACAAAGTAAGACGAGAAAGTGAGTTAATTATGCTAATCTTAAATGTGGCTCAAGGTTGAGTGTTGATCTATGAACCAGGAGGTCACAGTTCAATTCCTGGTCAGGGCACATGCTCCAGGTTGCAGGCTCGATTCCCAGTAGGGGACATGTAGGAGGCAGCTGATCAATAGTTATCTCTCATCATTGGTGTGTCTCTTTCTCCCTCTGGCCTCCTCTCTGAAATCAATAATATATATATATATATATATATATATATATATATATATATATATATATGATTTTTTTTTTCTTTTTAAATGTAGAAACTTCAAGGACACTGTTGTTATATTGTGTAATAAGGAATGTAATCATAACTTGTAAAAAGTAATTTGTTGTTAAATATTTATAAACAGCCTCATAAAAATTACAATGGAAGTTATCAATATAATTAACCAAGTAAACAGAATTCAATTGAAAAATAAATCTTGCCCTAAGCAGTTTGGCTCAGTGGTAAGAACCTTGGCCCTCAGACTGAAGGGTCCGGGTTCAATTCCTGGTCTAGGCATGTACTTGGGTTGCAAGCCCGCATGTGCAGGAGGCTAACTATCAATGTTTCTCCCCACTCTCCCCTTCCATCCTCTCTAAAAATCAATGGAAAAAATATAATCAGGTGAGAATGAACCATAAATAAATAAATAAACAAACAAATAAATCTTAGATAAGGCATTATCTCAATGGTGAGTAGAACAAGTTACCCTTTTCTTAAACATTAAATGTGCATAGTCTAACTTAGAATAGGCACAGAGCTGTCTTCATACTATCATAAAACTTCAATACTAGTGTATTTCTTTTGTGAGAATAACATTTCTAGGTCAAGTAGTAAGGTAACTGATTGTATTTCATGATGAATAACTTTAAAATATTTTTTGCTCTAGGATCCCACTATAGCTGCTGTGCTCACCAGCCATGAGCCTGGCTCAGGGCTTCTGGCTAAGCAGCACTTCCCATGGGAGCACACTGACCATTAGGGGGCAGCTCTGCATTGAGAGTCTGCCTCCTGGTGGTCAGTACACATCATAGCGACCAGTTGTTCCACTATTCAGTTAATTTGCATATTAGCCTTTTATTACATAGAACTAGAGGCACGGTATACAAAATGTGTGCACGGGAAGGGGGTGTCCCTCAGCCTGGCCTGCACCCTCTCCAATATGGGACCCCTTAGGGGATGTCCTACTGCCGGCAGTCAGATATCCCTCTCACAATCTGGGACTTTTGACTCCTAACCACTTCTGCCTGCCAGCCTGATCACCCCTTAACTGCTACCCTGCTAGCCTGGTTGTCACTAACTGCTCCCCTGCCGACCTGATCGTCCTCAACTGCCCTCCCCTGCTGACCTGGTCGCCCACAACTTCCCTCCCCTGCCAACCATTTTGTGGTGGCCATCTTGTGATGATGTGAGGGCATCATGCAAAGGCACAAGAACCACCTAGGTTTTAATTAGTATAGATACCTGAGCCTCATTCCATATTTCTGGTTAAGTGCTCCCAGTTTGCAGACTGTCATTTTGATGTGTGTACTATTAACTTTTACTAATTACTATTTCAGTAATTCACTGCTTTTACTTGTTATTTCTGAATTTTTGACAGATATTATAGCTAATAATACTGCATCATACATTTGAATGTTGCTAAGAGTAAATCTTAAATATTCCCACTAGGAAGAAAGAAATAGCAAATATGGAATGGAGGTGTTATTTATTGCCATGGTGGTAATAATTCTGCTACACATACGTGTATCAAATCAACATGCTGCACCTTAAACTTATACAATATTATGTGTCAATTACATAATAAAGTTGGGGGAATAACACAAATAGAATAGTTTTTCAACGAGCATTTCAGTAACGCCTGCTAAGTATCACTTGGTCCTGACTGAGACCACTGGTGTACTAAACGTTTGGATAAAAAATGTCAGCTTTGTTGTCCTTTTGATGCTGAGTCCTTGAACCATCCAAACCCCCTCTGGGTCCCATCTCAATCTTGCCAGGGAATAATAAACGGGCATAGTTCAGGACTTGGAAAAACAAGACTGGGGTGCCAGTGACTTTTGTGCTTCCTAGTGTATGACTCACCCAGCCTTGGTTTCCTCAATTATACAATATGAATATGCTAATATCTACCCAGTTTCCTAATATATTTATGAAGAATAAAACATATTTTGAGCCACAATTAAAAATAAATAAATAAATTGGCCATCATACTGTGCAGCCCTGGGTTAACATAGCAGGCCTACGGCTGTCTTTACAAAGGCCTGCTTGCCAGGTTAGTCCTGCTTATCTGAGAAGCTGGCACTTGTACAGTTCTCTGACAGGGTGAGGCTACTGGTGCAAACACTTGAGTTATGCTAAAGACCTGCTTTCCTTCAGGGAGTCTGGTTTGGATTTTTTTATTTGTTTTTGTGGTTAATCCTCACCTGAAGATATTTTTACATTGATTTTTTTTTTTTTTTTTTTAATAAAGTGGAATGGAGAGGAAGGAGGACGACAGAGGGGAGAGAGAAAGGGAGAAAGAAACATCAATGTGAGAGACACTGATTGGTTGCCTCCCACAAGTGCCCCGACTGGGACTAAAGATTTAGGGATTGAACCTGAACCCAGGTACAATCAAAACTGTGACCCTTGGTGTGAGGCTGAAACTCCAATTACTGTACACACCTGCCAGGGCAGGGAGTCTGTTTTTTGATAGTTGCTAGGAGGGTGCCTACATGATCAGCTTTCAATAAAAACCTTGGGCCTGGCCTGCCTGGCTCAGTGATTGAGTATTGACCTAAGAACCAGGAGGTCTCAGTTTGATTCCTGATCAGGGCACAGGTTTGGGTTTTGGGCCTAATTCCCAGTGTGGGGCGTGCAGGAGGCAGCCAAAAGTGATTCTCTCTCATCATTGTTATTTCTTTCTCTCCCTCTCCCGTCCTCTCTGAAATAAATGAAAACATATTTACAAACAAATAAATAAACTAAAAATAAAAACCCTGGACGAGTGTCTACTGGCTTCCCTGGGCAGAAAAACTACATGTTCTTCCTCTTTTCCCATTCTTGGTGTGCCCCCCAGGAAGGAGAACATTGAAAGATTGTGTATTTCTCCAACACCAGACTCTGCCTATATATCTTTTCCTCTTGCTGATCCAGTCGTGCATCCTTTCATTGTAATAAACCTCACCTCTGAATACTAATCAATTGCTGAGTGAATTAGTGGGCTTAAGGACCCCACTCCCACCAACACACATAAAATACTGACCCAAATAACTTATATGCTACAATAACATCAGATTAAAAGGTGTTTTGTAAGCAAAGCAGGTAGAAATGCTTAATTCAAGTCAACAAGTGACTTAAGAGACCAAGAGGGGAGAGAAGGAGTTAGAGGGGAAGAGGAGGGAAATCAATGATGAGACCCACTGATTGGCTGCCTCCTATTTATCCTAGATAAAAAGACACTAACCCTGTTTCCTCAAAGAACTCATTGTCTAAAATGGGAAACAGGTGCCTGGTAAAACTACTCAGTAGCCTAGAGATTTAGAAACATAAATGTAAATGTGAAAATTCAAATGGCGAGAATTTTGGTGATTCAATGAAAGTCTTATTAACAAATGCATAGACTATTCTTCTAAATACTTTTTTTTCTAAAAGCAGGTCATTGGTAATAGAAGAAAAGGGACCATCTCCCTCTCTAATAGTGATTTGTCCTGCAAATCTCCAAGGAGATCATCTATAAATGAGTAACCTAACACCAGAGAGACTTGAAAACAAGGTTGGGAAATCATGCTGTCTCCTAGTTACCAAAATAAAGATAGCATATGAATAACATAAATGACATATTTCACCCCAAGTTGTGATTGAGTGCCAAAAACCTGGTTTTCATTTACTAACCATGCTAGAACACTTCCCAGTGTGTCTCCCTGAAGTTTCAGGAAAATGCTTATAAAATGTCTTGCATTGTGGTAGAGAACATGCACCAAGGAAGCATTTCTCGATCTGGTTAGCTCTTTATTCAACCTAGAAACAAACTATGCCAGGAAACTGTCTGAACTTTCAAATATTTGTCTTGCAACAATTAAGAAAAAATTCACAGAATATACCTACAAGGATATGAAAACTGCCCTGCAATAGCAGGGCTGACAGCCTTTGCCCTGCCCAATGTTACCTTGTGCCAAGAACTGCCCTAAATGCATTAGTCACAAACATATATTGTGATGGGTATCAGGTCTAAAATCCTCCTGGTTGCCGAAACCAGTTTGGCTCAGTGAATAGAGCGTCGGCCTGTGGACTGAAAGGTCCCAAGTTCGATTCCAATGAAGGGCATGTACCTTGGTTGCGGGCACATTCCCAGTAGGGGTTGTGCAAGAAGCAGCTAATCAATGATTCTCTCTCATGTTTTTAACTCACTATCCCTCTCTGTAAAAAATCAATAAAATGTATTTTAAAAAGAAATAAATAAAACCATCTTGGTTATTAGATAAAACACAGAAAAGAAAATCTCTGCATGTACTAGACCAGTGGTTGGCAAACTCATTAGTCAACAGAGCCAAGTATCAACAGTACAATGACTGAAATTTCTTTTGAGAGCCAAATTTTTTAAACTTAAACTATATAAGTAGGTACATTGTTATTAACTTAATTATGGTACACCTAAGCTGGCTTTTGCTAAAAACTCAAGGGGTCAAAGAGCCCCTTGTAGCTCGTGAGCCACAATTTGCCAACCACTGCATTAGACTATACAGGAGGCAAGATTAGTACTGGGGATTTCCATGGTCTTAGTATATAAACAGTAGTAAGTAGAAAATTACCAAATTTTTCTAAACATGAAGCTTAACTAAATTATGTACAAAGCATGTGTGATTGTGAAAAGCCACTTAAAAGGTAATATTAAAGATTTAATAACAACTGAAAACTAGAACATACCAGAGTGCAGTAACCAAGCAAGATGCTTTGAGCCTGGGCTCCGGTCATAAGGTATTGATTGTACCAACATTCCAGCTCCAATCATGGCTGCAAAGGTTGCACCAATTGTCTGAAAGAACACATATTATTAGGAAAAATCTATCCTTATACAACAACAAAGTAGAAGCCCACAATTTCTAATTTTCAGTTAATCTTTCCAAGAAACCATGTTTTTTCCAACACATAAAAGACCTTTATTTCCATTTGGCCAAGTTACAAGAGTGCCAACGCCCTTAAATTTGCAGACAATTCTAAGTGTATACAGAATTAAGCTTTGACTAATAACGTCATCTTTTAAAAACTTTATTCTTTTTAGACATAGGTTTCACAAAATCTTGTTACAAGTCCCAGAATAATTATTTTTAAATTACATCCTAGTATAGCACTAATAGCATTTAAGAATATTAGTCAAGATATACCAATTAAAATATATATATATATATATATATACACACACACACACACACACACACACACACACACATATATATAAAAAAATAAATAAAACACTTGGAAAAGAAACCTGAAAAAATAAAAGCACATGGAAAAGAGAAGAAATAAGACTGTTTCTTTCTTTCAAACTTTCTGGCTGACTTGGACCTCTTCCCTTTTTGTTGCCTTAGATTTCCATTATTATGATTTGTAAAGATTCCTTGTGTATATAACAAGAAAGCAATATAGGTAATGGAAAAAGATGATAACAAATAGCCAGGAAATTTAAAGGGAAAAACTATAAACTTGTACCTTTTGGACAGAATCAGATAGCATGTATTTTATTTGGCCAATTACTACAAACAAATGAACACCGTAACTGAATGCAAATGCTTCTGGTTGGGAAGGTTTTTCTCCAGATGCTAAGAATCCTGTGTGATGCTCTAGACCTGCCTCATCATCTGCACTGTCTGTCTGACACACAGGCACCTGCTGCTTCCATTCACGTTAAACAGAACAACATGCTGAGTTCTATTCTACCATTTTCCAATGGACAATTACTAAAAACTACTTCACATATCTCTGTGCAAAGCATTTTCAGGTTATTTATCACAATTACACTTTTTCTTTTAAGCACCTTCATGATCCAGTTCCATTTTTTGCCTTTCAACTTTCCAGTCTCCACTCCAGCTGCACAGAACTAGTAGGGCTACAAACATGCCTCAGGCTTATGCCTCTTTAATTCTGTTCATTGTGCCTAAGAACTCTTTCCTGTTTGACTTACTTCAGAACTTTCTCTTTGTCTGGGAAGGTTTATGGTGGGTCCCCTTGCTGCCAAGAGGTGTCAAGATAACTCTTCTCTGTTCCAAAGACACTTAATACAATGATCAGTGTCTCAGACATGTCACCCCCCCACTCAAGAAAAAAAAAAAAAAAAAAGACTACATATTCATCACTGTAGCATCTGTCTGGCTTCCTAAACTTTTACATAAGTACAAGAGTAAAAGCATGAGAGTGATCTACCGTATTTCCCCAAAAATAAGACATCCTCCGAAAATAAGACCTAGCGTATGGAAAGATAAGGCATCCCCTGAAAATAAGACCTAGCACAACTTTGGGAGAAAAAATTAATATAAGTCGCTGTCTTATTTTCGGGGAAACAGGGTAATGCCCACAGGAGATTATAGCCTATGCACAAAACTTCTTTAACATTCTTATTTTAGGGGCTAAACTCCTTTGTGAATTATTTTTTTCTTTTGTGAATTTTGATCTTCCTCATATAGCCATGCTTGCTTAATTACAAAAAGCACTATTGTAAATGATGTACTACTGATTTAACCAACATTCCTAGTGAGAATGCACATGCTTATTCTGTGCCTTGTAGAACCTGTAGGCTAGGCAATCCATGCCACCCATCTGAGAATATCCTAAGAATACTGACTGTCCACATGGCTATGATACTGTAAGTGTTCCTATTTTGGAATGTACAATCTGTGTAAATATTACAGATTTGGAGGTTGAATAGATTTGGGCTACCTACAGAGAACTGGTGTGCCATGGGACATCTCTGAGTATTATTACATAGACTCTCCCATCTTCTCTTCCCGTCCAGCCTTACAATCACTGTTCTAGTTCACACTCTTATCAACAGATCTTGCAAAGGTAGAGCTAGTACACTGGCTCTTCCACACTAGTTCTCCATATTCCAATACCCACAAGGCCTTTGCTGTTCCAGTCCTCTGCAATGGCCTCACTGCTTAGGCACTCCTCTCAGCTTGCCAATCACACAGTCCCTTAACGTCATCTTCACACTCGAGCCCTCAAATATGCTAAGGAATTGTAAAGGCACTTTTAATAACTGCTTTCTTTGCTCAAGCTGTTTTTGCAAACTTGCAATACTCTTGTACTCTCCTAAAATAAGAAATGACAGGCTTCAATAGCCCTGATGAGATAAAACTTCACGGGACTTCTCTACTAGTCCAAGGCAAAAATAATCTTTCAACTGATTTAAAACTTTCTTCTTCTTATTGTATATACTTTACCACTTACTCTAGTTTATCTCTTCAACCAGAGTAGAAAAATAGGGTGATTTCACCACCCTTGAAATTAGTTTTTGGTATCTAGTAAAATAAAATATGTACAAGAAACACTCATCAGACCATGCCATCTTGAAGGGGAAAGTGGGTCTTATTGGAAGCCTGAAAATCTACAACTATGGCAACCACCGAACAGCTGCAAGCCTCAGAACACCGGTCCCCAATTGGTGCAAACACTTGGATTCACAGGAGTTCTACACTCCAACACGGAAAGGTCCGATTTCGCCTGGGATAAGGAGAGAGAGAACTACATAACCAGGCACCTGGAAACGTGAGACTATAGAGAGACAAACAGCCCGTATATGAAAGAAAAGCAGAAATCACCAGAAAAGGAAATAAATGAAATAGAGGCAAGCAACTTATCAGAGAAAGAATTCAGAGAAATGGTCATAAGGTGGCTGAAAAGAATGGAAGACAAATTCAACAATATGAGTAAAAACCAAGAGGAAATGAAGAAAGACCAAGAAAAAATGAAAAATAGGCTCCCCTTGCACAGGCACCGGACGGGGCGCCGGGAGCAGGCGGCGAGCGCCTCTGAGGAGCCGCCTCCTGGTCGCGGTCGCGGTCGCAGCCGCGGCCGCGGCCGCGGCACCAGCTCAGCCCATGCCTCCCGGGCTGTGCCTCCGGGAGACCACACCACCCGTGCCGGACAGCTCAGGCCAGGATGCCCGCCGGGCTCCCAGTGCCCCGCAGACGGGCAGGAGACTGTGGACGCCTAGCCCGCAGCCCGTAGCATGGATTCGGATTCCAGCGAGCAGAGTGAGGGTGAGCCCACCGCCACTGCAGGTCCCAATGTCTTTAGTTTCAAGAGTTTTGCCCTTCAAGCCCAGAAGATTCTGAGCAAAATAGCCAGCAAGACTGTGGCCAACATGCCGATCTATAACACCAGCAGTGAGATCTTTGATGAGCTCTACAAAGTCACCAAAGAGCACACCCACAACAAGAAGGAAACCCACAAGATCATAAAAGACTTAATCAAGGTGGCCATCAAAATCGGGATTCTCTACCAGAACAACTAGTTCAACCAGGAGGAGGTGGCTATCATGGAGAAGTTCAGGAAGAAGCTGAACCAGACCACCATGACTATCGTCAGCTTCTAAGAGGTGGAATACACCTTCGATAGGAACATGCTCTTCAAGCTCCTGCACGAGTGCAAACTGGAGGACCTGGTACAGGAATTGGTGCAGCAACACCTGACCCCATGGTGCATCAACCACATGGGCGCATCAACCACATCTTCAACCACTTTGCTGATGTGGAGTTCCTCTCTACCCTTTTATAGTCTGGATGGAAACTGTAGACCCAGCTTCAAGAGGATGTGTGAAGCAATCAATAAATTGCTAGATGAGAAAGTCCTCTGAATATCTTCCTTCCTCCTGGACTTTGCTGCATTTCGGGTACAGCCTCCAGTGTGGTCTGGGTGAGAGCCAAGAAAACGGGAAGAAACCTTGTCAAAGATGCCCATGTTCTGTCCTTTTCGTCCCTCTGATGTGGATGCTGAATTGAGCTCAGGTGTGTTTGTCCCCTGAGCTTGCTGACGAGGTCTGGAATTTAAATCACCTTTGTTTGCGAGCCCAAAGGACATGTGGTCGGCAAAATCATTAATCAACAGAGCCAAATATCAACAGTACAACGATTGAAATATCTCTTGAGAGTCGAAGACCGACTTTGGCACATGGGCCACGAAGTTTCAATCTCACTGTACATGCACACCCAAATGTGGTATTTTGTGGAAGAGCCACACTCAGGTTTCAAGGGTGTGAAAAGACACCCTTTGGTTTATTATTTTCACACCTTTGGTTTCAAGGGTGGTGAAATCACCCTATTTTTCTACTCTGGTTGAAGAGATAAACTAGAGTAAGTGGTAAAGTATATACAATAAGAAGTAGAAAGTTTTAAGTCAGTTGAAAGATTATTTTTGTCTTGGACTAGTAGAGAAGTCCCATGAAGTTTTATCTCATCAGGGCTATTGAAGCCTGTCATTTCTTATTTTAGGAGAGTACAAAGGGCCGCATGCGGCTCATGAGCCGCAGTTTGCCGACCACTGTTCTACGCTAAGCAGAAAGGCTGCCCTGCTCATCAAGGAGAGCTCAGATCACCTGTGGAATAGAAGGAGCCCTGGCCCAGAAGGCAGAGGACATGGTTTGGTTCCCAGCTCTACCAGTTGCGACTCCATCCTCTGGATCCTGCCCGCCCGCCTGCCTCCCTCCCTGGGTTGCTGTGAGGATCAAATGAAACAATGTATGTTCATGACTATGAAGACGCTAATGTAGGGTCTTCTCTTCAGAGTGTGAGAGGGAGCCACTTGGATTTAGACTATTAAGCAGCAAACAACAGACCAATAGTCTCTGGTGGGATGGGCTTGCAATCTGTCTCTAGACGTGCTATTTCAAAAAACTGAAAATGAATCTAAAAGTGTGAAAAGGTATAGCTGCAAATTGGGAAAAGAGCTCTGTTTTCTGGATCTTAACTGTGTGGTTCTATGATCCTCCAGTGGGGGGTAGAATCCCACCCGTCACGCAGAAGCGGAGAACTGTGCTCCCTGCAGGACCCCTTTCCATCCTCTAAGGGGCACAGTCCATGAGGCCCAGGAGTGTCTATTCCAGCTGCACAGGAGAGTCAGGCAAAGGGAACCCCCCCCATCTTTCTTGGCTTCTCATAGTCATTGTGTGCTGTTTTCTCTAGTTTGTTAATAAATTCAAACTACCCTTAAAAAGAAAATTGAAAAATAACATTGATGCTATAAAAAACTCCATAGAAAGCATCAAGAGTACACTAGAAGTAGCAGAGGACTGTACCAGTGAGCTAGAAGGCAATATGGAGGAAAATACCCAAGTAGAGCAGCTTCTAGAAAAAAAAATTTAAAAAGCAGGAGGAGAGCCTAAGGGAACTTTGGGACAACATGAAACAAAACAATATTAGAATAATAGGGGTTCCAGAAGGAGAGAAAACTGAACAATAGAAAGCTTGTGCGAAGAAATAATGACAGAAAACTTCCCTGGGATAGAGAAGAAAAAACCCACACAAATCCAAGAAGCTCAGAGTCCCAAGCAAAAAGAACACCAAGAGACCGACGCTAAGGCAAATTACAGCAGCAGCAGCCGGGCCCAGAGCAGCAGCAGTCAGGCCAGGAGCAGCAGGGCGTGGAGCAGCCAGGACTAGAGGAGCAGCATCCAGGCCCGGAGCAGCCGGGCCCGGAGCAACAGAGGCCAGGCCCAGAGAAATAGTGGCCAGGCCCAGAGTAATAGCGGCCAGACCCGGAGCAGCCGGGGCCGTAACAGCTGGCAACTCGCCTGTCCATGCCCCAGGGCTGCTTTTCAGACATGGCTGGAAACTTTTGGGGGAACTTGAGGGACTGCTGAATCAAGTGATGAAGGCTTAGATCTGGATGTGTTGAGTTAGTATAGCGCTGGGGTGTTGATCTGTGAGTGCCTTGTGTGGGGTCTGGATGAGGTTGGTTGATCTATTTGGAAGTGTCTTTTGTGTGAAGTGTATCCTTGGGCATGTGAAGGTATTATTGATATGAGAAAATGCTAAGTACTGTATTTTCCAGCGTATAAGACGACCCCCTAATTTTAGTTAAAACATAGGTTTAGGCCTATATTCGCTGTATAAGACTATCCCCCCAGTTCAAAGAAAAGACTTACTTTGCCGTCAAGATCTGCAGGTAATTTTTGTGCAATTTTGGTCTTTTGCCCCCGATTTTCGGTTGACTTTTTTTCGTTTCAAAAGTCGTCTTATACTCCGGAAAATATGGTAATTGATTTACTGCCTGAAAAATTTAAAGTTCTGAAAGTTTAAGGTCTCTTGCCAAAAAGAGGTTTTAAAGCTAACACCTTAATTTTAATGGAGAAAGGGGAGGACAAGCCCTTCCCACCCAGAACAGGTAATCCAATTCCAGCCAGCAGCTATCTTTAAACAATGTGTTCATTTACATTTGAATGGCTACGCCTTTTGATAGCCTAAGGGCAAGTTTACATCTAAACAAGTTTGCTACTCAGTTCCCAGGGCAGAAAAAACAAGGTTTAAAATTATTAGATTTTAAAATTTATTCTTAAAAATAAAAAGTTTATTAATTAAAAAAAACAAACAAGGAAATTAAAAAACCTGATGAACAATATTAACTGTTGATTATAATAGAATCAGAGATACGGGAGGTGAGTGAACTGACAAAAGAGGAGTGTTGGACGGGGGAAGAGACTGAACATAAACTGTGCACCTATAGACGAGGACAATGGGGGGTGGGGAAAGGGCAGAGGGTGGGGTGGGAACCTGGTGGAGGGGGGAAAAAATGAGGAACTTTTGTAGTAATATGAACAATAAAGTTTGATTAAAAAAAGAAGATAGAAATCATATTAAGCATCTTCTCAGATCATAATGGCATAAAACTGGAAATCAACTACAATAAAAACAATCAATAAAAACAATAAAAAGAAATCAAACTCATGGAGACTAAACAGCATGCTACTAAAAAATGATTGGATTACCAGAGAGATCAAGGAAGAAAAAAAAAGCATCATGGAAACAAATAACAAAACAATCCAAAATCTATGGGTCACAGTGAAAGCAGTCTTGAGAGGGAAATTCAAGTTCTACAAGCCTACTGCAAAAAACAAGAAAAAATGGTAATAAGTTACCCAACCCTTCAACTCAAAAAGTTAGAGAGCAACAAGAAAAGCCCAGTGTAAGCAGAAGGGATGAAATAATAAAAATCAGAGCAGAGATAAATGACATAGGGACCAAAATAAAAATGTTCAACAAAACCAAGAGCTGGTTCTTTGAAAGGATAAAAAAGATTGATGAACCTCTAGCCAGGTTAACCAAGAAACAAAGAGAGAGGATCCAAATAAACAAAATCAGATGTGAAAGAGGTGAAATAACAACGTATACCATCAAAATACAAAGGATTGTTAAATACTGCGAAAAACTCTATTCCAATGAACTGGACAATCTGGAGGAAATGGACATATTCCTAGAAAAATATAACTTTCCAAAACTCAATCAGGAAGAATCAAACAGCTCAACAGGCCAATAACTATGGAAGAAATTGAAGTAGTCATCAAAAAGCTTCCATCAAATAAAAGCCTGGGGCCAGTCGAAACAGGTTTGGCTCAGTCGAAACAGGTTTGGCTCAGTGGATAGAGTGTTGGCCTGCGGACTGAAAGGTCCCAGGTTCGATTCCAGTCAAGGGCATGTACCTGGCTTACGGGCATATCCCCAATGGGGTGTGTGCAAGAGGCAGCTGATCGATTATTCTAATTGATGTTTCTAATTCTCTATCCCTCTTCCTCTCTGTAAAAAATCAATAATATATTAAAAAAAAAAAAAAGCCTGGGGACAGATGACTTCACAGGGGAGTTTTACCAAACATTTAAGGAAGAACTAAAACCTATCTTCCTCAGACTATTCCAAAAAATTCAAGAGGAAGGAACACTTCCATGCTTCTTCTATGAAGCCAGCATCATCCTAATACCAAAACCAGATAAAAACAACACAATTTGCCGGGACTGGTTTGGCTCAATGGATAGAGTGTTGGCTTAGGGACTGAAGAGTCCCGGGTTCGATTCCGGTCAAGGGCATGTACCTTGGTTGCGCAACTGGTCGATGATTTTCTCTCATCGATGTTTCTAACTCTCTATCCCTCTCTCTTCCTCTCTGTACAAAATCAATAAAATAAAAATTTAAAAAAAACCCACAATTTAAGAGAACTACAGACCAATATCCCTCATGAACATAGATGCCAAAATCCTCAATAAAATTAGAGCAAATCGGCTCCAGCAGTACATCAGAAAGATCATACACCATGACCAAGTAGGATTTATCCCAGGGATGCAAGGATGGTAAAATATTCGAAAATCAATGAACATGATACATCATACCAACAAATTGAGAGATAAAAACCACAGTCATATCAATTTATTGAGAAAAAGCATTTAACAAAATCCAACACCCTTTCTTGATAAAAACTTTCTACAAGGTGAGAATAGAAGAATCATACCTCAACATAATAAAAGCTATATATGACAAACTCACAGCTAACATCATATTGAATGGGCTAAAACTAAAACCATTTCCCCTAAGAACAAGACAGGGATGCCTACTCTCACCACTCCTGTATGACTCAGTACTGGAAGTATTAGCCATTGCAATTAGACAAGGAAAGAAATAAAAGGCATCCAAATTGGAAAAGAAGTAAAATTGTCCTTATTTGCAGATGACATGATATTGTACATAAAAAACTAAAAAACTCCATAAAAAAACTAATAGACTTGATAAATGAATTCGGCAATGTAGCAGGATACAAAAGTAACACCAAGAAATCCATGCATTTCTATACACCAATAGTTAACTTAAAGAGAGACCAAAAAAGCAATCCCATTTACCATCACATCAAAAAAATTAAGATACCTAGGAATAAACTTCACTAAGGAGGTAAAAGACCTATATGTGGAAAAATACGGGACTCTAAAAACAGAGATAGTGGAAAACATAAACAGATGGAAGAACATACCATGTTCATAGATTGATAGAATCAACATCATTAAAATATCCATACTACCCAAAGCAATCTATAGATTCCATGCATTCCCCATTAAAATACCAACGGCATATTTCACAGACCTAGAAAGAACTCTCCAAAAATTCATCTGGAATAAAAAGACCCCAAATAGCCAAAGCAATCCTGAGAAAAAAGAATAAAGTAAGAGGTATCTCAATTCCAGATTTCAAGCTGTTTTACAAAGCCACTGTTCTCAAAGCAACCTGGTACTGGCACAAGAACAGATATAATGACCAATGAAATAGAATAGAGAATCCAGATGTCCACCCAAACCACTATTTAATATTTAACAAAGGAGGCATGAATATACATTGGAGTCAAGACAGTCTCTTCAATAAATGGTGGTGGGAAAATTGGACAGATACATGCATAGAAATGAAACTAGATCACCAACTTATACCATACACAAAAATATAGTCAAAATGGATACAGGACTTAAACATAAGATGGGAAATCATAAAAATACTAGAGGCATCCAAAGGCAGCAAAATCTCAGACATATGCTGAAAAAACTTCACTGATACTTCTCCTAGGGCAATGGAAGCTGAAGAGAAAATAAACAAATGGGACTACATCAAGATAAAAAGGTTTTGCACAGCAAAAGAAACCATCAACAGAACAAGAAAGCCCACTATATGGGAGAACATATATGCAAACATTATCACTGATAAAGGTTTAATCTCCAACATCTATAGGCAGATTATACAATTTATGGTCAACAGACCTAAATAGAATCTTTTCAAAAGAAGACAGAAGGAAGGCCAAAAGGCACATAAAAACATGCTCAAAGTCACTAATTATCCAAAAGATACAAATCAAAACGACAATGCGGTTCCATCTCACACCTGTCAGAATGGCTATCATCAACAAATCAACAAATGACAAGTGTTGGCGAGGATGTGGAGAAAAAGAAAGTCAAGCACTGCTGGTGGGAATGCAGATTGGTGCAACCACTGTGGAGAACAGTATGGAGTTTCCTCAAAAACTGAAAATGGAACTCCCATTTGACCCAGGAATCCCATTCCTAGGAATATACCCTAAGAAACTAGAAACACCAATCAGAAAGGATATATGCACCCTATGTTCATAGCAGCACAATTTACAATAGCTAAGATTTGGAAACAGCCTCGGTGCCCATCACCTGATGACTGGATCAGAAAACTATGGTATTATACATCTACACAATGGAGTATTATTGCTGCAATAAAAAAGAAGGAATTCTTACCATTTGCAGCAACCTGGATGTAACTGGAAAACATTATGCTAAGTGAAATAAGCCAGTCAACCAAAGAAAAATACCACATGATCTCACTCATTTGTGGATAATAAATAACATTATAAACTGATGAACAAAAAGGTAGATACAGAGGAAATAAAGCATCAAATAGACTATCAAATTACATTGGGAAGGTTAGGGAGAGGTGAGGGAGATAAGAGATCAACTGACAGGCTTATATGTATGCATATAAGCATAACCAATGGACAACGCAAAACACTCGGGGGTAAGGGCATGTATGGGAGTGAGGTGGGGGGAGGCAATGAACATATATTTTACCTTAAAAAAAAAAAAAAGATTAAAAAGTGCTTTAAAAATACAAAAAAAACAACAACACTCATTCAATATAGGGTGGTCAAGGAAACTCAGAGTAGTAGCACTATTCTACTCTTAAATTGCTATAAGATATGCAAAATACAGGCAGTTTGATAGACATTTATCTGCTAGATAAATAGGACATTCCTATAAGTTTGATTTCTAACCCCTTTGCCACTATAAAATACACATCCAAGAAAATATAGCTGACATACTTCACTGTAGAATTTTTACTCTATCTCAGCTGCATTACTAATTTCATATATTATTTGAACAAAAACCTGTTAAATTTAGTAAGGCATTCTTTCCCTTTAACACCCGTCCCAATATTTTTTGTCTAATCTTTTGATAGTGGAAAAGGTAAACAAAAACAAGCTGACTTACAACCCAAGAGCCTCTCATCATGAAGTTCATGAGAACAGGAGTTCTGCTCACTGCCAGGGCTGACAAGGCTGTTAAACCAATGCTTCCTGCTAAGTACATGTAGGTAGAATGAATTCTATCTTTCACATACTGAGGCCAAATTCTGTAAAAAATAAATGAATAAATAAATGTTAATTTATAAGATTCTGAATGTGAATTTTGGTTGAATCAGATTAGCTGGGAGGTCTTGGGAAATATGTTACTGCTCTAAATCTTATTCACCTTATTTATCTCGGAAACGATGCATACATTGAAGTTACCATAAAACGTAAATGATAAAGACATATAAGGGAGGGGGGGGCTGATGGGTGGAGGTGGAAAAGAACAGAGGGTATAAATGGTGATGGAAATTTTTGAAGCAATTAAAATAAAAACACACACACAAAAAAAATGAGATATATGCATTCTACAAAATGCTGAACTTCAAAAGCATTGTGCTAAGTGAAAAAATCCAGGCCCAAAGGACCACACATAGCATGATTTTATTCATACTTCATGTCCAAAAAGGTAAATCTATAAAGACAAAAAGTAGATTAATGGTTTCCTGGGACTGGGAAAGGAAGGGTTACAACTAAGCATAAGGGATCTTTTCCAGGTGATGGGAATGTTCTAAAACAGCTGTGGTGATAGTTGAACCTCTATACATTCAAGAATCACTGAATTGTATACTCACAATGGGTGAACTTATAAAAAGTATGCCTTAATAAATCTACTTAAAAAATAAACACAGCCATAATAATAAAAATAAGACATAAACATTTGACTCATATACAAAGCAACACATTTTCTCCTAACCTTGGAAAAAGAATTTTATTTAGGTTTGAATAAATATAGGTCAGGGAAATAAGAGATCCTATCTGTATTCATTTTTCTGCTACACAAGACTTGACATAAAACATTCCGAGTGGCCAAAGGTAAGAATGAGAAGAAAATTGGAGCTTTTAAGGTTAGAACTGTTTGGGAATAATTTACTTACACAGCCTTTTCAATTGCTCCAATCTCATTAGACATTCCCAAGCCATAGTAGCACAATGCACCAAGGCCAACAGCAGCCCCTCCAGCAATAAACCATCTTCCCATCTGATCAACTGCAGAACACAGGAGAAAATGCAGGTTAACACTGTCATGTTTTAACTAAATTAAAATGCTGGTAGTAAGCCCTTCCCTAGGCTTAAGAGTAAATGAGGGAAATCAAATTATACACCATACTTCTTTGTAATAGCTATAATTAGTATATATAGAAATGGCCTTAGAATTAAGGGACTAATAACACTGCTGAACTGAAACCGGTTTGGCTCAGTGGATGGAACATCAGCCTGTGGACTGAAGGGTCCGGGTTCGGTTCCAGTCAGGGGCATGTACGTTGGTTGCGGGCATATCCCCTGTGGGGGGTGTGCAGGAGGCAGCTGGTCGATGTTTCTCTCTCATCAATGTTTCTGGCTCTCTATCTCTCTCCCTTCCTCTTTGTAAAAAATCAATAAAATATATATTTTTAAAAGTTTGGGGTATGTTCTCATGATAACTAGAAAGCAAAGATGAGAAAGAACCCTGGCTGGGAAGCTCAGTTGGTTAGTGTTGACCCTTGTTCAGGGCACATACAAGAAGCAACCAATGAATGCATATAAAGTAGAACAAATTGATGTTTTCTTTTCTCTCTCCCCCTTCTCTCTCTCTAAAATCAATCAAGCAATAATTTTTTTAAAGAAAGAAATGTTGAGTTAGATCACGTTGTGTCTAAAGTGACAGTAGCAAAGATGGTGCTTTATAATGGAGTTAAGGAAAAAAGTGAACCATGTATATGCCGCTGAATTAAGGGGGAGGATGCTTTTGCTTTTAATACTGAGAAAGAAAGAACTTAACTAGATAAAGGTATTCATGAAGACCAGCTTACTCCCTTTAGTCTAAATTTGTACACAAATGTTACTATTCTATGGCCATAGCATTCATATAATTTGGTTTCTAGGGCCAATTTACTGAACAGAAATATCCCATGGGATACCGATTAAGGCTGTCTCCCACATAATATATTGACATTTTGCAAGGTTAAGGAACCTTGGCTGGCTTTGGGTAGATTAACAATCTAGTTTCTGAACTTGCAAAGCTGAATTCCAAACTGTGAACTGAAGGTACAGCTTCCGAGAAGCTTCTAGGGTAGCCAGTTAATAGGACCTTCCCAGAGAACTAGACTTTTATTAAGGTCTGGTTAGGTGCCTACTTTTAAATATTTTTTCCATTGACGGTTCCATTGCTACTTCTTTGAGTTCTTGTCCAGTTTTCCCACGCCGGATCCCAATTCTTGTCTTGGTGGCATATTCCTGATACATATGAAAACAAAGACATACACCACCCACAACAAAAAAGAACATTAACGATAAAACAGGATCTTATTACACTAAAAAACTCTATATAAAGTTGGTACTTTATGTGCATGTACTTTCACTATGAAAGTACGGTAGCCAATTTAAATGTTAAATGGAGACCCCATTGTATTTGTGCTCTATCTTCAAAGTGACTTGCTAATTCTTTATAACTTAACTTCTTAAAGTTTCAGAATGTATATTTCATAAACTACAGACTTTATTAGCTACATGTTTTTTCCATCTGGAAAATGAGCTCAATAAAGTTTCTTTCCTTAACACAAAGCCAAAGGAATGACTACTATCTCCATTTTAGCTCCTTTTCAACAGTGAAACGGTTCATTTAAAAGGTGAAATCTCTTCTAGATTCTGTATATGTCCTTATCTACCTCCCGTTTCAAAATGTATACTTTTCTGAATGTCAGGATTCCATTATCTAAAGAAATGGCTTTCTCTCTTACCTGCCCGATTTTACTATTTCCTAAACAAAAGTTTAAATGACAGAAGAGAGTAATATGCAAATTGACCATCATTCCAACACAAAAGATGGCTGCCCCCAACTGGTCAAAGATCTTGCCTGCATGTGGACACAAGATGGGCACCACAAGATGGCCAGCAGGAGAGAGAAGTTGGGAGGGACCAGGCCTGCAAGGGAGGACAGTTATGGGTGATCAGGTAAGCAGAGAAGGGCAGTTGGGAGGGACCAGGCCTGCAAGGGAGGGCAATTAGGGGCGACCAGGCCTGCAGGGGAGGGTAGTTAGGGGTAATCAGACTTGCAGGGGAACAGTTAGGCAACAATCAGACTGGCAGGGGAGAGGTTAGGGGGTGATCAGGCTGGCAGGCAAAAGCAGTTAGGGGCAATCAGGAAGGCAGGCAGGCAGATGAGCAGTTGGGAGCCAGCAGTCCTGGATTGTGAGAGGGATGTCTGACTGCTTGGATTAGGCCTAAATGGGCAGTTGGACATCCCTCGAGGGGTCCCACATTGGAGAGGGTGCAGGCTGGGCTGAGGGACACCCCCCTAACCCCCGCCACTGCACCAATGTCATACATCAGGCCTCTAGTTTAGCAATATGATTGACAACTGGTAATAGTCCCAGGGTAAAGCTTTTCACTATGGGCTCCATGATCTCTATGCTACACCATAGCTCTCATCCTTTACTAGTTATTTTAATGAGAAATCAAGAGCTGTAAAAAACAGAAAAGTTCTAGTTCCTTTTCTCTTTCACACGAGATGAAGATGGAACAGAAAGATACAAAACTAATGGGGAGAAAGAGCTAATCTGGGGCATTTTCAAGGCTAGCTGTTCCAGTAAATGACTAATGGTGGAGCAGAGAGCTGGCTGGGGAGCAGAGAGCCAGCCCTAGCGGCATCCAGGTGATCTTTACCCTGCTGGGGGCTAAGGGCCAGGGGTCCTTCCTGATGGGGCCCTTCAGCACAGGGGCGGCCTTGGTGGAGAGGCCCGGGCGAAAGGCCCTTGGCGGCAGCGTCCGGAGACACAAGAGCCTCGCGGCCAGCATGGTGATGCGCCAGGCTCTCCGCAGGTCGCAGGTGCTGGAGAGACAAAGACAGAAACCACCGTGAGCAGGGGAGGAAGGGCAGGGGTCCAGAGACAAAAAGGGGCCAATCATTTTTGGCTGAAAAGAGGGACTAAAGTGAGCTTTTAAAATTTTAATCTTTTGCTTGTCCCTTGTTAATTCAGAAAATTCGTCCTACAAAACCCAGGAAGAGACAAGTACCTAAGGTCATACTGCATTGCAAGGTTATAAGACATCAATGGAAACCAAACACATTTCTGCCAAACGTGCCAAAATGACTTCTCTTCCAATGGGATGCAAAATATTCAAGTTATCGAAACCACCTGGGATGCACCTTTAAGTGTAGATTCCGGAGTCTCTCTCTGCTGGTCCTAATGATCCAACCTCCAGGGTGGGACGCAGTAATATGTATTTTTAACCTGCACCCCAAAGCCCGTAATTCTCGCTGAGAACGCCCATCTCAGAGTCTGTCCGGCTTTGCTCCCAGCCCTGCGTCCACGGGCCCCCACCGTCAGCCGAGCACCAGCCCCGCCTGCACTCGCGGGGGCGCTCGCGGGCCTGCCCCAGGACAGCGGGAGGACCCGGATTGGACCTGGGCCTCGGATCCGGCCCTAAAGGCGCCCGAGGCCGCCCCAGCCCCGGGCCGCGGCGAGCGCCCGCGCGAGCCTCGCCCCGTCCACCCACCCAACACCGCCGCGGGCGACTCAGCACTCGCTGTCCCGGGAGAGGCAGCGAGGCGAGCCCGGGCGCCCAGGCCCGGCGCCGCCCGGCCACAGGTCACTGCGGGCGGCACAGGCGCCGCGGGCTGTGACGCAGCCGCCGCTCTCGCGCCCCCGGCGGCCCCAGCGGCCCGGAGAGCGCCCCGACCTCGGGCGCCCGCAGCGGGAACCGCACCTCAGCTCCGGGTCGCTTCACCCGCACGGCCCCTCAGGCGGCGAAACGCAGCGGCTGTTCAGCTCGTCCGCCTCCGCCGTCAGCCCACGCAGCTCCCCTGCTCACGGCGTGACGTAACGTCCGGAGAAGCGGCCGCACTACAGACAGCCAATCACAGGACGACCTGCGACAGAGGGGCGGGCACCAGGGCGGGGTCTGGACCGAGAGGCGGGGCCAGTGCGAGGGGTTGGAAGGGATGGCCTGTGTCCCAGGCCAGTGGCCAGAGCTCTGTCTTAACGGTTTCCTTGCAGCGGTTACAAACATTATTCAACACGTGCAAGACGTGGTGTGAGAGTTACCCGACTCTTTGCTCCGGCCGCCTTTTGTGGCTCCTCAGGAAATTATAAACAGTGTCAGAGGTTTCAGACGGGAGCCAACTGGTTTAGCGCCTGAAATCTCGAAAGGATCTAAGTTACTGGAGGTTGGAGAGCAAGCTAGGAGTTTCCGTTTTTTTCATTGCTGCCTGGCCTGCGCACTGCACGTTTCACGCTGCAGTGTATATGTGCATGAAGGGTTGATGCCACAGGGTGTGCCTGTGGTCCACGTGGTTCCGAGGACTGACTGTTTAGATATTTTTGTGCCAGCACCTCTCACAGACACAGAGGTGTAGGGGATAGCCCTTAAGTCAGAGGGCTGTCCCCAACTCAATTACTGTCATATTCCTGGGAATACATTCAAATGAGTAATAAACACAGTCTTTTTGGGCTAATATTTTATTTTTATTTATTCATTTTTTAAAAAATCAACCTTTATTGTTCGTATTATTATAAAAGTTCCTCATTTCTTCTCCCCTTCACCAGGTTTCCACCCCCCCCTCTGCCCTTTCCCCACACCCCTCATTTGTGACAGTCAGCCCCGTCTGCCCAAGAGATAAGGACTGTGACAGTCGGCCTGGTCTGCCCAAGAGATAAGGACTCTGGGAACAGAACAGGCCAGGGGAGAAAAGTTTAAAAAAATAGTCAGTCGTAACTCAGCACCGGGAGAGATTAGGGTCATAAAAACTGCAGCATCCTGCACTCCTGTTGGGAGTCAGAACAGACATTCTGTTTGAAGCAAAACAGGCCAAGTTGTGTAAATCACCTAAGGAACAGCTAAGGACGGCCAGTTCTTTGTCCTGGGGGGCCAATCAGAGAGGGACAGACCAACAGTGGGATGGGATGGGAAAAAGAGGTATAAGAGGAGGGATTGCCCCTCCATTGGGGCTCTTGCCTGGGTGTTTGCCGGCTGCTGCGTCAGCTAAGGTTTGAGCCCGGATTCGAATCTGTAATAAATTCTTGCATGCTTAATCAAATTGGCTCTGGTCATTCATCTCTTGGGGACTCGCTTCGTAACACCATTGTCCTCATCCATAGGTGCACAGTTTATGTTCAGTCTCTTCCCGCATCCACAGCTCCCCTTTTCCCCGAGAATTGTCAGTCCACTCCCCTCCCGTATCTCTGATTCTATTATAATCAACAGTTACTATTATACATCAGGTTTTTTAATTTCCTTGTTGTTTTTTTAATTAATAAACTTATATTTTTAAGAATAAATTTTAAAATCTAATAATTTTAAACCTTGTTTTTTCTGCCCTGGGAACTGAGTAGCAAACTTGTTTAGATGTAAACTTGCCCTTAAGCTATCAAAAGGCGTAGTCATTCAAATGTAAATGAACACATTGTTTAAAGATAGCTGCTGGCTGGAATTGGATTACCTGTTCTGGGTGGGAAGGGCTTGTCCTCCCCTTTCTCCATTAAAATTAAGGTGTTAGCTTTAAAACCTCTTTTTGGCAAGAGACCTTAAACTTTCAGAACTTTAAATTTTTCAGGTAGTAAACCAATTACTTAGCATTTTCTCAAATCAATAATTGTTACGCCCAGACTTCGTGATCCCCAAGGACCACTAGGGAGCCGAGTCCGATGCAATAAACAAAAGAGCCTTTTCCATGCTAGCATGGGCTCTGTCCCACTCACACCAGCAGCATGGCAGAAGAGAGCGAATTTTGCCCAGTCCAGGGGTTTTACTCCGGTCGGTGGTGATGTCACTGCTTCGGCTAACCCTGATTGGTTGTGTGAGGGCTAGGGTTCAATTACAGAATGGAGGATAACTCTGCCCTGCCCTCTCATTCCCCCCTTATCTAATGTGCCTATTCAAATCATTGACTCAGCCTACTTCCTTTCAGCATAAACAACAAATACAGTTACCAAGACCCTTAGTACCACAGTTCCCATCAGTATTGTCCTCACTGAAGTCCAGTTCCCCCCCTGCAGGCATCAGTTCTCCTCCTGGCCTGTAGTTGCCAGGATTCAGGCCACGCAGGAGCTGGGAGTGGTGTAGTCAGGTCTGGGTGCCATCTACTTCAATAGCAGTGGGCGTGCTCAGGATAAGAGTGCAGCATCCCTTTGTGTCCTTGGGCAGTGAATTTCTTTACCCACATTGAGTTCCAGGGCTACAGGGTCTGCGGTGGGCACTGGCAGTGCATCTGGAACAAGCAAACTGCAGAGTCTATAAGGACTTGAGCAAGGGAATGGTTACCATACATGATCCCCTCCAAACAAAAAGGGGGGGAAACTTGTCCCAGTAAGGGGTACACCTGGCCCTCAAGAGGGCAAAGGACAGGGGGTTGGTCCAATTTTCACCGATTCTAGGACACATTTAATTAAATCCCTTTTTCTAGAGTCTTACTTTTGCTGTCTTAAGGCTAGAGCTATACTCTGAGATACCTTAGCTACCAAGGTGGGGCTGTTATCTGATACTGGCAACCTGAATCTAGGTATAATCTCCTGGAGTAATTTCTTGACTTCTATAGAGATAGTTTCTGTCTTAGTGGGGTATACTTCAACCTAATCTGAAGTGTTTACAAAAATTAGACCTTAATGCTGGTGGTTTAATCTGTGAAATCCACCTACCAATGTTCTCCTGGGGAAGTTCCCTGGAGCCCGAATTCCCAGGGGGACCCCCTTACCTTGCTTAGTATTTACCTGTGCACAGACAGTACTTCTAGCAACTCTGCCTCACAGAAGTTCAGAAGTCTTGGAGACACCTAAGTGGGTAACCTGGTGTAACTGGGCAACTAACGTCCGACCTAGAGCCACTGGGACCAATAGTCTGCCATCTGGTAGAGTCCACCAACCATCTGGTAATGACTTGCTTCTGTTCAGCCAATTCCTCCTCTTGTTTGGTGTAGGTTGGGGTCTGGCAGACTTGTAAAGGCCCTACTAGTCTTTGGGCGTCTTCCTTAGCAGTTTGGATTGCGGCTCTATTTCCTCTGGCTTCAATTGTCTCCCCTTTCTGATGTCCTGTGCAGTGCACTATTGCAACTGCTTTCAGGAGTCAGATGGACTCAAATAAGCTAAAATCTCTTCCTTATTTTTAATGTTCTTTCTGGCTGAAGTTGGTAATCCTCTTTCCTGGGGGACGGCACTGTGTCCCCATAGAAGGGCCTGGATTAAGGCCAAAAGTTCAGGAACTGTGCCCAAATGGTGTTGTCCAGGGTGACTACTGCTGCCCCTGTATATCAGATCCCATCCCGAACGTAACTGCTCCCATCCGTGAACAGTACCTTGTCGTCTGTTACCTCTGTGCAGTCATGAATGGGTTCCTCCATCATCATCTGGAAGCAGGCTGGTAGGGTTGAAGGTCACAGTCTTGTGAAACCAGACACAGGGCTGGTCCAGGAGAAAAGCTTAGCTCTTGGTCCAGAGTCTGCTTATCTGCGTCCTTCATCAGCAATGCTGTGGTTGCCACTGCCTGGAAGCACGCTGGCCACCCTGCTGTCACAGGGTCCAGTCTCTTAGATAGGCAACAGGTCTCTTCCAAGGACCTAGAGTCTGAGTGAGAACCCCTTTGGCAATGCCTCTTACCTCATGTAAAGGTGGAAGGGCTTCACGTCTGGCGAGGCTAGGGCAGCTGCTGAGATGAGAGCCTTCTTTAGCTCCTCAAAGGCCCGTTGTTCCACTTTGGACCAGTTCAACAGCTGCATTCCCCCAGTACGTGTTCCTTCCGAGGACCACAGTCCTTTTTGATGTCCAAGGAAAACAGGCAGTTTGTCCAGTGGCTTCCTGAGCTAATGTACGGGTCCTATTGGCTCTCTCAAGACTAAATAGGGTGCCCCAATGCCCATCAGGAAACTAACAGGCTTGCCTCTCCTAGCTAACCTGTCAGGACATATTCTTTATAACTTTTATAAAAATCTCATCTTCCAAAAATACATAACCATGCCTCAAATTTTAAAGAAAAGGCAAGGGAGGAGGGAGCAGGTCCAGTACCTGTTCCCAGGCCTCCAGCCGCTTGAAATTTAAATGCCACATTTTTCCTACAGATACAGATCTATCTGCATTTCTAAGCCCCCTTCTACTCCACCCCCCCCCCCCCCCCCCCCCGCAGAATGTGACAGTTGTCCCCGTCTGCCCAAGAGATAAGGATTCTGGGAACAGAACAGGCCAGGGGAGAAAAGTTTAAAAAAATAAAGTCAGTTGTAACTCAGTGCCGGATGGCCAGTTCTTTGTCCTGAGGGGCCAATAAGAGAGTGACAGACCAACAGTGGGATGGGATGGGAAAAAGAGATAAAAGGAGAGACTGCCCCTCCATTGGGGCTCTCACCTGAGTGTTTGCCGGCTGCTGCGTCAGCCAAGGTTTGAGCCTGGATTCGAATCTGTAATAAACTCTGGCATGCTTAAAGTCAAATTGGCTCTGGTCATTCATCTCTTGGGGACTCGCTTCGTAACAGCATTTAGTTAACTTTTCTTAATTCAATTTATACTTTGAATTTTTAAAGCTGGCAAGTCAAATATATTTGGCATTTTTTAGATTAATAACATTACATTTCTAATATATCCTGCTTACTTAGGGTAAAGTTTCAGCAACAGATCTGGTCACACATTTTTCAGATCTTAAATTTTTTTCTGAAGTTCAAACAAAGCACTGAATAATCTCTTTGCAGGAGAGCTAATAGTCTTGCCCTCTCCAGCCTCCCCTAGACCTCTCCGCACCAGAGGCAGTTTACTAAGGTTCAAGACAATGTCAGAAAAAAGAATGAATTTTGTTCATAGGTCAATCACAATTCATAAGTAGCCATATGACTCTGCTTAGCTGATACCAATGACAAAGACTAAACATTGTAAGCAAGGTCATCTGGGCAGCTTCACCACGGAATCAACTGCCACTCCCTGCAGATCACTGGAGTAGCATTCAAATGCAAATGAACACATTCTTTAGCTGAAGACTCCTGGCCATTCATGGTCATTCAGGTAAACTTGTTACCATTACCATCTAGTTTCTGCCTCACGGCAGGGAATTTCAAAAGCTGCTTACAATGACTTGGGAAACTAGTTTTAATTTATTTACCAGTTATCTTCACCACTTTTAAAGCTCATTCTGTACACAGAAAAGCGTTTTAAGCACAGTCCCAAACTATGCCCACTCGTTTTGAACTGGCCTTTTCTCTTTACTGAGCACAGAGATTCGCCCTTGAGCTCCTCTCCCGTACCCGATGTCGCCACGGACCGGATGCCTCCATGCTGGCCCAAGCCCACTGAGTGAGGCTGCTTCGGCTGCCCCAGCCACGCTACTCAGGCAGCCCCCGAGGAGAAAGCACAGGTCGCCCCAGTGGCTTCCCGGCTCCACATCCCCTTCTCCAGGCAGTCAGCAAATTAACCCAGGTGCCTGCTCCCCAAGCAAGGCCACCACTGCCCAGCCGCACTCCAACGCACAGACTGAGCCCCGAGGAAGCCACACCTCCGGCCCAACGCCGCCAGGGGGCCCCGCACCGCCACGCCGGCCACACTTCGCCGGCTCCATCCTGGGGCGCCATGTCGCCCCCAGATACCAAACTCAGACCTGGGAAAGGGTTCCGCAGGTGAGGCAACCACGGCTCACGCCGCTCACCTCGTCCTGGGAGAGGCTTCCATTCCCCTCACCACATGAGGGTCCCTCTAGGGCCCTCCCAGGAGGTCAGAACGTCTTCTGACCTCCTGCCTGTGGCTTTCATGGTGCGTCCACCAGGCGTATTCAGGCACCAATTCCATGAGGGGTTTTACGTCCCTCCAGAGCGTGCACACAAGGACACAGACACACACACACACCTACCGCGGCCAGTCAGGCTCTCTGGATGGGGGTCCCTCATGGTCCTGGCTGGGGATCCCGGACGAATTCCCCTATATGTTACGCCCAGACTTCGTGATCCCCAAGGACCACTAGGGAGCCGAGTCCGATGCAATAAACAAAAGAGCCTTTTTCAGGCTCAGTCCCACTCACGCCAGCAGCATGGTGGAAGAGAGCAAATTTTGCCCAGTCCAGGGGTTTTATTTTGGTCGGTGGTGATGTCACTGCTTCGGCTAACCCTGATTGGTTGGGTGAGGGCTAGAGTTCAATTACAGAATAGAGGATAACTCCACCCTGCCCTCTCATAATACCTCCACATGCCCAAGGATACACTTCACACAAAAGACACTTCCAAATAGATCAACCAACCTCATCCAGACCCCACACAAGGCACTCACAGATCAACACCTCAGCGCTACAACAATTCAACACATCCAGATCTAAGCCTTCATCACTTGATTCAGCAGACCCTCAAGTTCCCCCAAAAGTTTCCAGCCATGTCTGAGAAGAAGCCCTGGGGCATGGGCAGGCTAGGAGCAAGCTTTTCCGGGCCTGGCCTCTGTTGCTCTGGGCCGCTCCACAACCAGCTGCCCCGGGATCTGGCCTCTGCTGCTTGGGGCCCGGTTGCTACCGCTCCGGGCCTGGATGCTGCTGCTCTGGGCCTGGCTGCTCCGGGTCTGGCTACTCCAGGCCTGGCAGCCCTGGGCTTAGCTGCCTCCACCTGGGCTGCTCCGGGCCTGGCTGATGCTCTTCCGGGGCCTGGTTGCTGCTGTTCTGGGCCCGGCTGCCACTGCCCTGGGCCTGGCCAATCTGAACCTGGCCGCCGCCACTCCAACATTCTGTCTTTTTTATTTTTTTTTTTGAACCCATTTGTGTTGAAATGTTGGCTGCTGAGTTGAGCTCTGTCTTAGTCTTCGATGTATTCTTTTTAAAAAAAAAATATTTATTGATTTTTTACAGAGAGGAAGGGAGACGGATAGAAAGCTAGAAACATTGATGAGAGAGAAACATCGACCAGCTGCCCCCTGCACACACCCTACCGGGAATGTGCCCGCAACCAATGTACATGTCCTTTACTGGAATCGAACCTGGGACCTTTCAGTCTGCAGACCAATGCTCTACCACTGAGCCAAACCGGCTTCGGCATGATGTATTCTTTCTTAAGTAATTTTACTGTCTTTTTGCTATAACTTGATTTCTTCACATTGAAAACTTCTTCGGTTTCTTCCTCCTCGTCCTGAAAGCTTAGCAGGCTGGCCCGTGGCACCCCTTTGTTCTCCTCGGCCTCCTGCGTGTCTTCAGCCTGTTGCTGGGGTCGGCGCCACCCAGGAAGCAGCCCCCGGCCTCGGCTTCATGGCTGGCGATTAGTGGTCCAGGGCCCAGCGGCACCTCCTCTCCCTCCCCCCGGGGGCCCTGTCACCTGGCTCCTTGCCAGTGCATGGCTTGCCTGTGCCCGCTCCTTATCGCGCTCCTCCCAGCCTGGAGCCTTTGTCTCCTTCCTGCCAGGGCAGTCTAGCATCAGAGTCAACGGTCCGTCCTCTGTGCACAATGTGCGTGACTCCGGGGGCTCTGCTTTTTGCCGTTCCTTTGGGATTCCTCCTCACAGGCCTGTCTCCCTCTGTTTTAGCCTAGGTCCCCAGGGTCTGGCCTAGTATTGGGGTTCAGCGCTGTCGGACTGGGGTTCAGCCCAGTCTGGAGCTTTTATCTCCTTCCCGCTAGGGAACGCCAGCCAGGTACTCAGCCTCCCCCTCCTCTCCGGCTTCATCCTCTCCACGTGCGCACGCATGTGCGCAGCATGTCTCTGTACCTTAGGCTTTTACAGCTCCTCTGATTTTCCTTCTGGTTTTCTCTTTCCTTCTTATTGTAGAATTTTCAGTCAGTCGACTTCCTGTAGCTCTGGGCAATGTCCATTTTATATTTTAGTTGTATTTTATTGAAATTGTTGTGTGTGGCCGAAACCGGTTTGGCTCAGTGGTAGAGCGTCGGTCTGTGGATTGAAAGGTCCCAGGTTCGATTCCAGTCAGGGCATGTACATTGGTTGCGGGCACATCCCCAGTAGGGGATGTGCAATAGGCAGTGGTCAAAGTTTCTCTCTCATCGACATTTCTAGCTCTCTAGCTCTCTCCCTTTCTCTCTACAAAAAATCAATAAAAATATATTTAAAAAAAAAAAAAGAAAGAAATTGTTGTGTGTGGCTGCAGCTAGGTGTTTACCTGTGCAGCCATCTTGGATCCTCCCCGATGTGGTGTTCTTGGCTAATATTTTATTTTTTAAAATGCTTTTAACTACATATCTTCAGTTGCTTTCTTTTGTTAAAATTTCTTTATTGATTATGGTATCACATAATTGTCATCCCCCCCATTCCCATCCCAAACCACTCCCCACTTATGCCTCCTCCCCCGTGTCCATGACCATTAGTTAGGCTTATATGCATGCGCACAGGTCACATTGTCTTAAAGTGAATTTATTTTTAAAAAAGCATGCACATTTATTAGAGAGGCAAGGCAAGCAAACCTATCCATCTGGCTTATGAAGCACAGACCAGCACTCAGCTGCAGGTTGGGTGGGAGTCCGAGGCATTCTGTACCCTCCTGGCTATTGGTTTCAGAATAGGCCTGCTGCATATGTTGGTGCAGTTTAATTCTCAAGGTACAGCCAGCTTTCCACATGCAGCCATCCTTCTCTGCGACAGCTGCTCTCCCGCACACTGTCCCTCCTCCTCTCAGCCCCCATCCCGACTCCCTCCTTCCTCACATTGGATCCCGCAGATCATCCTTGTCCTCAGCCTAGGGCTCTCCCTTCCAGCAGCCTGAGAGCCCGCACCCTCTCCAGCGGGTCGCACCGCTACCCCTTAGTTCACACCCGCTCCGGAGCAGGTTTTTGCTCTCTTCCTCCCCCCACTCGCACTAGCCTTAAAGTGCCCCTTCCGGAGATTGCTCATGCCAGATCTGGCTTCATGCCCAGGGCCA
Source organism: Pipistrellus nathusii (assembly GCA_963693515.1). Lineage (NCBI taxonomy): Eukaryota > Metazoa > Chordata > Mammalia > Chiroptera > Vespertilionidae > Pipistrellus > Pipistrellus nathusii. The sequence continues at coordinate 54,080,289 of OY882871.1, forward strand.
CACAGATACCCTCTGCTGGCAGGCCCCTTGCATCCCGCCCTCCCAGTCGGAGTGGGTGCTGCCCCTAACAAGGACCCACAATGGAACTAGCAGGAAGGGCAGGCAGTTCTCAGGTCTTAAAACTACATTATTATCTATCTAGAAGGATTGAGAAATGCAGCCCACAAAGTAGTTAATTATAAAAAAAAAATAAGCAAAGTTCACCGAGGAAAGACAAAAAATCCGGCAGGCTTCCTATCTCACCTTGCTCAAACCATGAGAAAATACAGCAATCATGACCCTACAAGCCCAGAAGGGACAAACTCCCCAAAGAGACCTTTTAAACATGACCTTTAAGGTCTTTAATAACAGAGTCAAGGAGACCCAAATCCCAAAACGAGATCAGGCCAAGGATGAAGCCAGACAAAGGCCTTCTAGATACTAGCTGCCAGGGTTCTAGTTCCAGCATTACAAAAGATTCAGCAATCTGGATAAAGTTTGTGTATAGAGTAGGAAAGAGTCCAGAGATAAAAGATAATTTTGAAAGGCATTGGGGGTCAGAGAAATTTCAGCAAAAGGAGCTAAAGTTCCAAGTTCTTAGTTCATAGTTCTTAGTTATCTAGGACCCCTGCTTTTTATTGACACAATTTTCCTATGGCAAGGTGGAGACATAAACTTCAAAGGGTAGGGTACATTGTCAGATTGATGAATAACCTATAGCTGTCCAGGTGTTTAGCCAGCAAGAAGCAATAACATGTAGATTAAGATGCCCTGAGCTATCTAGCAGCAAAGAAACATCCTATTCAGGTGTAGGGGAAGTGCCTATTAGCCAATCCAACCCTAACCCTAACCCTAACCCTAACCCTAACCCTAACCCTAACCCTAACCCTAACCCTAACCCTTACACAAGTGATTCAGCTCTTGTTGAGCCCCCAAGTTTCATTAACCTTTTCTTTTCTTTTTTTTTCTTCTTTTTTAAAATATATTTTATTGATTTTTCACAGGGAGGAAGAGAGAGGTATAGAGAGTTAGAAACTTCAATGATAGAGAAAGATCGATCAGCTGCCTCCTGCACACCCCCACTGGGGTACGTGCAACCAAGGTACATGCCCTTAGCTGGAATCGAACCTGGGAAACCACAGCCAATGCTCTATCCACTGAGCCAAACTGCTTAGGGCAGTTTCATAACCTTTTGATAAAACTCTTGTAATTATGACATGCTGGAATTGGCTTCTGGCATCTCGCCCTTTTTGACTTTTTAAATTTAACAATAATGTACGTTTTAAGATTTTTTTTCCTCAGAACACATTTTTATTGTGTGTTTTTTTTTAAAATCAATCTTTATTGTTCATATTATTACAAAGGTTCCTCATTTCTTCCCCCCTCCACCAGGTTCCAACTCCACCCTCCACCCCCTCCCTATCCCCCATTGTCCTCATCCATAGGTGCATAGTTTATGTTCAGTCTCTTCCTCCCTCCCTTTCTCCAATAGTAAATCCCTTTTCAGATAGTAAATCAGTTACTTAGCATTTTCTCATTTCAATAATACCTCCACATGCCCAATGATACACTTCACACAAAAGACATTTCCAAATAGGTCAACTAGCCTCATCCAGGCCCCACCCAAGGCACTCACAGATCAACACCCCAGCCCTATACTCACTCAACACATCCAGATCTAAGCCTTCATCACTTGATTCAGCAGACACTCAAGTTCCCCCAAAAGTTTCCAGCCATGTCTGAGAGGCAGCTGTGGGGCAGGGGCAGGCGAGGAGCGAGCTGTTCCGAGCCTGGATGCTCCGGGACTGGCCTCTGTTGCTCTGATTCGTTCCACAACCAGCTACTCCGGGTCTGGTCACTGCCGCTCCCGACCTAGTTGCTCTGGACTTGGCTGCTGCTGCTCCGGGCCTGGCCGCACCCGACCCGGCTGCTCTGGGCCCGGCTGCTCCAGGCCCAGCCGCTCTGGGCCTGGCCGCTCCCAGCCTGGCAGCCGCTGCTCCGGGCCTGGCCGCACCCGATCCGCCTGCTCCGGGCCTGGCCGCTCCCAGCCTGGCAGCCGCTGCTCTGGGCCTGGCCACTCCCAGCCTGGCAGCCGCTGCTCCGGGCCTGGCTGCACCAAACTTGACTGATCTACCCAAGCAGCCATCTTGGATCCTCCTTTCGTTTTAAGATTTTTAAATTCAATGGAAAGAACAGAGTTCTTTCAAGTCCATTTAAATTGCTGTCAGGCATTAAAGGAATTAGCCTGCAGTCAGTTTCTTTTTGGGCCAACAGTTCTCTGTGTCCCAATTTTAATGTCCAATTATTTTGAGTCCAAATTTCAACAGTTCCTTATGTGTACATGCCAGCAATGATATTCTAGTTCTGGACGATGGACAAATGGTGGCAATGCAGGTCCGACCCTCTCTGGTTTGGTCCTGGGCAACCTGCAGTGACACACAGCTGCTGACTGCTAGCATGGTAAGGTGTCTTCACCATCTTCATTTCTGGACTGTTTCTCCTCTGTTTTGGGGGACCACTGCTATTTTTGTAGCTGGAGTTGTCTTGGTAGTTCCTCTCTGGACTCGTTATTTCAGGAATCTACATGGGCTTGGAGGAGTTTTCTGGAAATAAACAAAAATATTCTTGACCCAAGGTTAATAGAGGAATTCTTTTCTATAAATTAGAAAAGAATTGGAATCCTTTCATTTTTGCCCAAACAATTTTCCTTTAGCTTATTCTGAAACCATGTGTATTTTCATGGGTGTCTGTCTTGCTATCAGTATTACAAATGAAAAATAATTTTCAAAGTAAAAATTTAAAGCAATTAAAGCTTTATGTAATTTTCTTACAGGATTTTTTCTTACAGGACATTATTCTATTATACAATCCCTCCACCCCCCCTTTTTTTAAATTTAAATGTTAGATGGCTTTTGGAAATTTTACAATGCAATCTTGTTAACTTTTCATTTAAATTTTCTGTATAGAAATATGACTGCTTTGTATTCACTGCATATTAATAAAGTTTACTATGAGATGAATTATCAGTAAAAAATTTGGTTAATACTTCAGGGACAGTTTCCTGTCCAGTATAATTAAGTTTTCTTGAATATTCACTTATTTCAATTAGTCAAGTTAAATTATTCTGAAATAAAGTTAATTTTTAAACTTTACTTGTTCTAGGTTATGGACAGTAAATAACATTAATTAAATTTCTGCTAATAGTTTCTGAGTAACTTTATATAAACTTTGTCAGAGAGGCAAAAACACAAATTATTTACTTTCCTTTATGAGGCCTAATACATTGACTTTTAATTATAGTTTTTTAGACATTTGAAGAAAACCTCTATTTTCTTTCAGAATAATTTCCAAGCCAGCTTTTATTTTATTTTATTTTTTTCTTTTTTCTTTTCTTTTATTTATTTTTACATATTTTATTGATTTTTTGCTCCCCCCTCCTTCCCTCCCACATATCCCCTCCCTCCCCAGAGTTTTATGTCCATTGGTTGTACTTATATGCATGTATACAAGTCCTTGGGTTGATTTATTATCTCCCCCAGAACCTCCTCCCCTCCCCGCTATAATTTGACAATCTGCTTGTTGTTTTACTGTCTCTATATCTATCTTTTGTTTCATCAGTTTATAATGATCTTTATTATCCACAAATGAGTGGGGTCATGTTGTGTTTCTCTTTCATTGATTGGCTTATTTCACTCAGCATGATGTTCTCCAATTCCATCCAGGTTGCTGCAAATGATGAGAATTCCTTCTTTTTTATGGCAGCATAGTATTCCATTCTGTAGATGTACCATAGTTTTTGGATCCAGTCATCAGCTGACGGGCACCTAGGCTGTTTCCAGATTCTGGCTATTGTAGATTGTGCTGCTATAAACATAGGGGTGCATATATCCTTTCTGATTGGTGTTTCTAGTTTCTTGGGATATATTCCTAGAAGTGGGATTACTGGATCAAATGGGAGTTCCATTCTCAGTTTTTTGAGGAAACTCCACACTGTTCTCCACAGTGGTTGCACCAGTCTGCATTCCCACCAGCAGTGAACGAGGGTTCCTTTTTTTCCACAACCTCGCCAACACTTGTTGTTTGTTGATTTGTTGATGTTGGCCATTCTGACAGGTGTGAGATGGTACCGCATTGTTGTTTTGATTTGCACCTCTCGGACAATTAGTGACTTTGAGCATGTTTTCATGTGCCTTTTGGCCTTCCTTCTGTCTTCTTTTGAAAATATTCTATTTAGGTTCATTGCCCATTTTTTAATTGGATCATTCATCTTCATTTTATTTATTTGTATAAGCTGTCTGTAGATGTTGGAGATTAAACCTTTATCAGTGGTATTATTTGCAAATATGTTCTCCCACACTGTGGGCTTTCTTGTTGTTTTGTTGATGGTTTCTTTTGCTGTAAAAATGGTTTTTATTTTGATGTAGTCCCATTTGTTTATTTTCTCTTTAGTTTCCATTGCCCTAGGGGCAGTATCAGTGAAGAAGTTCTTTTGACATACATCGGAAATTTTGCTGCCTGTGGCTGTTTCTAGTATTTTTATGGTTTCCTGTCTGATGTTTAAGTCCTGTATCCATTTTGAGTTTATTTTTGTGAATGGTGTAAATTGGTGATCTAGTTTCATTCTTTTGCATGTGTCTGTCCAATTTTCCCAACACCATTTATTGAAGAGACTGTCTTGACTCCATTGTATATTCGTGCCTCCTTTGTCAAATATTAATTGAGCATAGTGATTTGGGTTGATATCTGGGTTCTCGATTCGATTCCATTGATCTATATGTCTGTTTTTGTGCCAGTACCAGGCTGTTTTGAGAACAGTGGCTTTGTAATATAGTTTGAAGTCTGGTATTGAGATCCCTCCTACTTTACTCTTCTTTCTCAGGATTGCTGTGGCTATTCGGGGTCTTTTATTGTTCCAAATGAACTTTTGGAGAGTTCTTTCTAGGTCAGTGAAATATGTCGTTGGTATTTTAATGGGGAGTGCATTGAACTTATAGATTGCTTTAGGAAGTATGGACATTTTAATGATGTTGATTCTACCAATCCATGAACATGGTATGTTCTTCCATCTCCTTACATCTTCCTCTATCTCTTTTTTTCAGTGTCGTGTAGTTTTCTGCAAATAGGTCCTTTACTCCCTTAGTTAAATTTATTCCTAGGTATCTTAATTTTTTTGATGCGATGGTAAATGGAATTGCTTTTTCAGCCTCTGTTTCTGTAGTTTCACTCTTGGTGTATAGAAATGCCACGGATTTCTTGGCATTAATTTTGTATCCTGCTACGTTGCCAAATTCATTTATTAAGTCAATTAGTTTTTTAATGGAGTCTTTTGGGTTTTTTATGTACAATATCATGTCATCTGCAAATAAGGATAACTTTACTTCTTCTTTTCCAATTTGGATGCCTTTTATTTCCTCCTCTTGTCTAACTGCAATGGTTGGTACTTCCAGAACTACGTCAAACAGGAGTGGCGAGAGTGGGCATCCCTGTCTTGTTCCTGTTCTTAGAGGGAATGGTTTTAGTTTTTGCCCATTGAGTATAATGTTGGCTGTGGGTTTATCATATATAGCTTTTATTATGTTGAGGTATGATCCTTGTACTCCCACCTTGTTAAGAGTTTTTATCAGGAAGGGGTGTTGGATTTTATCAAATGCTTTTTCTGCGTCAAGTGATATGACTATATGATTTTTATCTTTCAATTTGTTTATGTGATGTATCACGTTTATTGATTTGCAGATATTGTACCATCCTTGCATTTCTGGAAAAAATCCTGCTTGGTCATGGTGTATGATCTTTGTGATGTTCTTCGGGAGTCGATTTGCTAGAATTTTGTTGAGAATTTTGGCATCTATGTTCATGAGGGATATTGGCCTGTAATTCTCTTTCATTGAGTTGTCTTTGTCTGGTTTTGGTATTAGGGTGATGCTGGCTTCATAGAAGGAGTTTGGAAGTATTCCTTCCTCTTGGATTTTTTGGAGTAAACTGAGGAGGATGGTTTTTAGTTATTCCTTGAATGTTTGGTAAAACTTTCCTGTGAAGCCATCTGGCCCTGGGCTTTTGTTTGCTGGAAGATTTTTGATGACTGTTTCAATTTCTTCTCACGTCACTGGTCTATTGAGATTTTTAGATTCTTCCTGATTGAGTTTTGGCAGTTTGTATTTTTCTAGGAATATGTCCATTTGTTCATAGTATTTTGTAACAATCTGTTGTATTTCGGTGGGTCTGTTGTTATTTCACCTCTTTCTGATTTTGTTTATTTGGGTCCCCTCTCTTTGTTTCTTGGTTAGCGTGGCTAGAGGTCCATCTATCTTGTTTATCCTTTCAAAGAACCAGCTCTTGGTTTTGTTGATCTTATATATTGTATCTTTGGTCTCTATGTTGTTTATCTCTGCTCTGATTTTAGTTATTTCCTTCCTTCTGCTTACACTATGTTATAGAGTTTAATGATACATTTCAGTGAACTATAAGGCTTTCCAAAGCTGCTAAATGTGTTTATTTCTCCATTTCAAGTAGATTCTGCCTTGTATTTCACACAATTACCATTCTAGGCTCCTTTAAGTAAACAAATTAGGATTCATACACTGTTTAATGTGCTGAAAACACGAATTAAGGAATTCCTGGATATAACATACCTTTTCTCCATGAACAACACAGTCGGAGAAGTGTTTTATACATGTTCTATGCAAGTTCTCATCTAGTTATTGTCATTTTCCAAGAATTACTAATGTTTTCTTGTCATTTCTAACATTAGGCCTTCTTGTCCAGGTATAAACATTGGGAACATGTACCAACAACTACCTAAACACTGTTATGAACCTGAAAAGCTCGGGAACATTTTCTCTCAACTATGTTATAGAGTTTAATGATACATTTCAGTGAAGTGTAAGGCTTTCCAAAGCTGCTAAATGTGTTTACTTCTCCATTTCAAGTGTATTCTGCCTTGTATTTCACCCATTTACCATTCTAGACTCCTTTAAGTAAACAACATAGGATTCATACAATCTTTAATGTGCTCTAAACTCGAATTAAGGAATTCCTGGATCAAAGATACATTTTCTACATGAACAACTCAATTGGAGAAGTGTTTTATACATGTTCTATGCGAGTTCTTATCTATCTATTGTCATTTTGCCAGAATTACTGATGTTTTCTTGTAGTTTCTAACAGTAGACCTTCTTGTCCAGGTATAAACATTGGAAACATGGACAAACAACTACCTAAACACTGTTATGAACCTGAAAAGGTCGGGAACATTGTCTCACAACTATGTTATAGAGTTTAATGATACATTTCAGTGAAGTGTAAGGCTTTCCAAAGCTGCTAAATATGTTTATTTCCCCATTTCAAGTGTATTCTGCCTTGTATTTCACACAATTACCATTCTAGGCTCTTTAAGTAAACAAATTAGGATTCACACAGTTTAATGTGCTGGGAACACGAATTAAGAAATTCCTGGATCTAACATACCATTTCCACATGAACAACTCAGTTGGAGAAGTGTTTTATACATGTTCTATGCGAGTTCTTATCTAGTTATTGTCATTTTCCCAGAATTACTGATGTTTTCTTGTAGTTTCTAACATTAGGCCTTCTTGTCCTGGTATAAACATTGAGAACATTTACCAATAACTACCTAAACACTGTTATGAACATGAAAAGCTCGGGAACATTGTTTCTCAAGTATGTTATAAAGTTTAATGATACATTTCAGTGAAGTGTAAGGCTTTCCAAAGCTGCTAAATGTGTTTATTTCTCTATTTCAAGTGTATTTTGCCTTGTATTTCACACATTTACCCTCTAGGCTCCTTTAAGTAAACAACATAGGATTCATAAACTCTTTAATATGATCTAAACTCAAATTAAGGAATTCCTGGATCTTTCATACCATTTCTACACGAACAACTCAGTTGGAGAAGTGTTTTATACATGTTCTATGTGAGTTCTCATATATTCATTGTCATTTCAACAGAATTACTGATGTTTTCTTGTAGTTTCTAACATTAGGCCTTCTTGTCCAGGTATAAACGTTGGGAACATGTACCAACAACTACCTAAACACTGTAATGAACCTGAAAAGCTCGGGGACATTGTCTCTCAACTATGTTATAGAGTTTAATGATACATTTCAGTTAAGAGTAAGGCTTTCCAAGGCTGCTAAATGTGTTTATTTCTCCAATTCAAGTGTATTTGGTCTTTTATTTCACACATTTATCATTCTAGCCTCCTTTAAGTAAACAACATAGGATTCATACACTCTATATTGTGCTCTAAACACGAATTAAGGAATTCCTGGATCTAAGATACCTTTTCTACATGAACAACTCAGTTGGAGAAGTGTTTTATAAATGTTCTATTCGAGTTCTCATCTATTTACTGTCATTTTCCCAGAAATACTGATATTTTCTTGTGGTGTCTAAAATAAGACCTTCTTGTCCAGGTATAAACATTGGGAACATGGACAATCAACTATCTAAACACTGTTATGAACATGAAAAGCTCGGGAACATTGTCTCTCAACTATGTTATACAGTTTAATGATATATTTCAGTGAAGTGTAAGGCTTTCCAAAGCTGCTAAATGTGTTTATTTCTCTATTTCAAGTGTATTCTGCCTTGTATTTCAGACATTTACCATTCTAGGCTCCTTTAAGTAAACAACATAGGATTCATGCACTGTTTAATGTGCTCAAAACTCGATTTAAGGAATTCTTGGATCTAAGATATCTTATATACACGAACAACTCAGTTGGACACGTGTTTTATACAGGTTCTATTTGGGTTCTCATCTATTTATTGTCATCCCCAGAATTACTGATGTTTTATTGTAGTTTCTAACATTAGGCTTTCTTGTACAGGTATAAACTTTGGGAACATGGACAAATAACTATCTAAACACTGTTATGAACTTGAATAGTTCGTGAACATTGTCTCTCAACTATGTTATAGAGTTTAATGATACATGTCAATGAAGTGTAAGGCTTTCCAAAGCTGCTAAATGTGTTTATATCTCAAATTCAAGTGTATTCTGCCCTGTATTTCACACATTTACCATTCTAAACTCCTTTAAGTAAACAACATAGGATTCATACACTGTTTAATGTGCTCTAAACTCGAATTAAGGAATTCCGGTATCTAACATACCTTTTCCACACGAACAACTCAGTTGGAGAAGTGTTTTATACATGTTCTATGCGAGTTCTTATCTATTTATTGTCATTTTCCCAGAATTACTGATGTTTTCTTGTAGTTTCTAACAGTAGACCTTCTTGTCCAGGTATAAACATTGGAAACATGGACAAAAAACTACCTAAACACTGTTATGAATCTGAAAAGCTTGGGAAAATTGTCTCTCAACTATGTTATAGAGTTTAATGATACATTTCAGTGAAGTTTAAGGCTTTCCAAAGCTGCTAAATATGTTTATTTCCCCATTTCAAGTGTATACTGCCTTGTATTTCACAATTACCATTCTAGGCTCCTTTAAGTTAACAAATTAGGATTCACACACTGTTTAATGAGCTTGGAACACGAATTAAGAAATTCCTGGATCTAACTTACCTTTTCTACATGAACAACACAGTTGGAGAAGTGTTTTATACATGTTCTATGCGAGTTCTTATCTAGTTATTGTCATTTTCCCAGAATTACTGATGTTTTCTTGTAGTTTCTAACATTAGGCCTTCTTGTCCAGGTAGAAACATTGGGAACATGGACAAACAACTACCTAAACACTGTTATGAACCTGAAAAGCTCGGGAACGTTGTCTCTCAACTAGGTTATAGAGTTTAATGATACATTTCAGTGAAGTGTGGGGCTTTTCAAAGCTGCTAAATGTGTTTATTTCTCTATTTCAAGTGTATTTTGCCTTGTATTTCACACATTTACCCTCTAGGCTCCTTTAAGTAAACAACATAGGATTCATAAACTCTTTAATATGATCTAAACTCAAATTAAGGAATTCCTGGATCTTTCATACCATTTCTACACGAACAACTCAGTTGGAGAAGTGTTTTATACAGGTTCTATGTGAGTTCTCATATATTCATTGTCATTTCAACAGAATTACTGATGTTTTCTTGTAGTTTCTAACATTAGGCCTTCTTGTCCAGGTATAAACGTTGGGAACATGTACCAACAACTACCTAAACACTGTAATGAACCTGAAAAGCTCGGGGACATTGTCTCTCAACTATGTTATAGAGTTTAATGATACATTTCAGTTAAGAGTAAGGCTTTCCAAGGCTGCTAAATGTGTTTATTTCTCCAATTCAAGTGTATTTGGTCTTTTATTTCACACATTTATCATTCTAGCCTCCTTTAAGTAAACAACATAGGATTCATACACTCTATATTGTGCTCTAAACACGAATTAAGGAATTCCTGGATCTAAGATACCTTTTCTACATGAACAACTCAGTTGGAGAAGTGTTTTATAAATGTTCTATTCGAGTTCTCATCTATTTACTGTCATTTTCCCAGAAATACTGATATTTTCTTGTGGTGTCTAAAATAAGACCTTCTTGTCCAGGTATAAACATTGGGAACATGGACAATCAACTATCTAAACACTGTTATGAACATGAAAAGCTCGGGAACATTGTCTCTCAACTATGTTATACAGTTTAATGATATATTTCAGTGAAGTGTAAGGCTTTCCAAAGCTGCTAAATGTGTTTATTTCTCTATTTCAAGTGTATTCTGCCTTGTATTTCAGACATTTACCATTCTAGGCTCCTTTAAGTAAACAACATAGGATTCATGCACTGTTTAATGTGCTCAAAACTCGATTTAAGGAATTCTTGGATCTAAGATATCTTATATACACGAACAACTCAGTTGGACACGTGTTTTATACAGGTTCTATTTGGGTTCTCATCTATTTATTGTCATCCCCAGAATTACTGATGTTTTATTGTAGTTTCTAACATTAGGCTTTCTTGTACAGGTATAAACTTTGGGAACATGGACAAATAACTATCTAAACACTGTTATGAACTTGAATAGTTCGTGAACATTGTCTCTCAACTATGTTATAGAGTTTAATGATACATGTCAATGAAGTGTAAGGCTTTCCAAAGCTGCTAAATGTGTTTATATCTCAAATTCAAGTGTATTCTGCCCTGTATTTCACACATTTACCATTCTAAACTCCTTTAAGTAAACAACATAGGATTCATACACTGTTTAATGTGCTCTAAACTCGAATTAAGGAATTCCGGTATCTAACATACCTTTTCCACACGAACAACTCAGTTGGAGAAGTGTTTTATACATGTTCTATGCGAGTTCTTATCTATTTATTGTCATTTTCCCAGAATTACTGATGTTTTCTTGTAGTTTCTAACAGTAGACCTTCTTGTCCAGGTATAAACATTGGAAACATGGACAAAAAACTACCTAAACACTGTTATGAATCTGAAAAGCTTGGGAAAATTGTCTCTCAACTATGTTATAGAGTTTAATGATACATTTCAGTGAAGTTTAAGGCTTTCCAAAGCTGCTAAATATGTTTATTTCCCCATTTCAAGTGTATACTGCCTTGTATTTCACAATTACCATTCTAGGCTCCTTTAAGTTAACAAATTAGGATTCACACACTGTTTAATGAGCTTGGAACACGAATTAAGAAATTCCTGGATCTAACTTACCTTTTCTACATGAACAACACAGTTGGAGAAGTGTTTTATACATGTTCTATGCGAGTTCTTATCTAGTTATTGTCATTTTCCCAGAATTACTGATGTTTTCTTGTAGTTTCTAACATTAGGCCTTCTTGTCCAGGTAGAAACATTGGGAACATGGACAAACAACTACCTAAACACTGTTATGAACCTGAAAAGCTCGGGAACGTTGTCTCTCAACTAGGTTATAGAGTTTAATGATACATTTCAGTGAAGTGTGGGGCTTTTCAAAGCTGCTAAATGTGTTTATTTCTCTATTTCAAGTGTATTCTGCCTTGTATTTCAGACATTTATGATTCCTGGCTCCTTTAAGTAAACAACATAGGATTCATGCACTGTTTAATGTGCTCAAAACTCGAATTTAGGATTTCGTGGATCTAAGATATCTTATATACACGAACAACTCAGTTGGAAATGTGTTTTATACAGGTTCTATGGGAGTTCTCCTCTATTTATTGTCATTTTCCCAGAATTACTGATGTTTTCTTGTAGTTTCTAACATCAGGCCTTCTTGTCCAGGTAGAAACATTGGGAACATGGACAAACAACTACCTAAACACTGTTATGAACCTGAAAAGCTCGGGGACATTGTCTCTCAACTATGTTATACAGTTTAATGATATATTTCAGTGAAGTGTAAGGCTTTCCAAAGCTGCTAAATGTGTTTATTTCTCTATTTCAAGTGTATTCTGCCTTGTATTTCAGACATTTACCATTCTAGGCCCCTTTAAGTAAACAACATAGGATTCATGCACTGTTTAATGTGCTCAAAACTCGATTTAAGGAATTCTTGGATCTAAGATATCTTATATACACGAACAACTCAGTTGGACACGTGTTTTATACAGGTTCTATTTGGGTTCTCATCTATTTATTGTCATCCCCAGAATTACTGATGTTTTATTGTAGTTTCTAACATTAGGCTTTCTTGTACAGGTATAAACTTTGGGAACATGGACAAATAACTATCTAAACACTGTTATGAACTTGAAAAGTTCGTGAACATTGTCTCTCAACTATGTTATAGAGTTTAATGATACATGTCAATGAAGTGTAAGGCTTTCCAAAGCTGCTAAATGTGTTTATATCTCAAATTCAAGTGTATTCTGCCCTGTATTTCACACATTTACCATTCTAAACTCCTTTAAGTGAACAACATAGTATTCATACACTGTTTAATGTGCTCTAAACTCTAATTATTGAATTCCTGCATCTAACATACCTTTTCTACACGAACAATTCAGTTGGAGAACTGTTTTATACATGTTCAATGCAAGATCTCATCTAGCTATTGTCATTTTCCCAGAATTACTGATGTTTTCTTGTAGTTTCTAACATTAGGCCTTCTTGTCCAGGTAGAAACATTGGGAACATGGACAAACAACTACCTAAATACTGTTATGGACCATAAAAGGTCGGCAACATTGTCTCTCAACTATGTTATAGATTTTAATGATACATTTCATTGAAGTGTGGGGTTTTTCAAAGCTGCTAAATGTGTTTATTTCTCTATTTCAAGTGTATTCTGCCTTGTATTTCACACATTTACCATTCTAGGTTACTATAAGTAAACCACATAGGATTCATACACTGTTTAATGGGCTCTAAACTCAAATTAAGGAATACCTGGATCTAACATACCTTTTCTACACGAACAGCTCAGTTGAAGAAGTGTTTTATACATGTTCTATGCGAGTTGTCATCTATTTATTGACATTTTCCGAGAATTACTTATGTTTTCTTGTAGTTTCTAATATTAGGACTTCTTGTCCAGGTATAAGCATTGGGAACATGGAATAACAACTACCTAAACACTGTTATGACCCTGAAAAGCTTGGGAACATTGTCTCTCAACTATGTTATAGAGTTTAATGATACATTTCAGTGAAGTTTAAGGCTTTCCAAAGCTGCTAAATGTGTTTATTTCTCCATTTCAAGTGTATTCTGCCTTGTGTTTCACACATTTACCATTCTAGGCTCCTGTAAGTAAACAACATAGGATTCATAAACTGTTAAATGTGCTCTAAACTCGAATTAAAGAATTCCTTTTCTTAAGATACCTTTTCTACATGAACAACTCTCTTGAAGAGGTTTTTTATACATGTACTATGCGAGTTCTCAACAATTTATTGTCATTTTCCCAAAATTACTGATGTTTTCTTGTAGTTTCTAACATTAGGCCTTCCTGTCCAGGTATAAACATTGGGAACATGTACCAACAACTACTTAAACACTGTTATGAACGTGAAAAGCTCGGGAACATTGTCTCTCAAGTATGTTATAGAGTTTAATGATACATTTCAGCGAAGTGTAAGGCTTTCCAAACCTGCTAATTGTGATTATTCCTCTATTTCAAGTGTATTCTGCCTTTTATTTCACACATTTACCATTCTTGGCTCCTTTAAGTAAACAACCTAGGATTCATGCACTCTTTAATGTGCTCTAAACTCAAATTAAGGAATTTCTGGAAATAAGACACCTTTTCTACACTAACAACTCAGTTGGAGAAGTGGTTTATACATGTTCTATGCGAGTTCTCATCTATTTATTGTCATTTTCCCAGAATTACTGATGTGTTCTTCTAGTTTTTAACATTGGACCTACTTGTCCAGGTATAAGCATTGGGAACATGGACAAAGAACTACCTAAACACTGATATGAACCTGAAAAGAATGGTAACATTGTCTCTCAACTATGTTATAGAGTTTAATGATACATTTCTGTGAAGTGTCAGTCTTTCCAAAGCTGCTCAATGTGTTTATTTCTCTATTTCCAGTGTATTCTGCTTTGTATTTCACACACTTACCCTCTTGGCTCCTTTAAGTAAACAACATAGGATTCATACACTGTTTAATGTGCTCTAACTCTAATTATGGAATTCCTGGATGTAACATACCTTTACTACACGAACAATTCAGTTGGAGAAGTGTTTTATACATGTTCTATGCGAGTTCTCATCTACTTATTTTCATTTTCCCATAATTACTGATGTTTTCTTGTAGTTTCTAACATTAGGCCTTCTTGTCCAGGTAGAAACATTGGGATCCTGGAAAAACAACTACCTTAACGGTGTTATGCACCTGAAAAGCAAGAAAACATTGTCTCTCAACTATGTTATAGAGTTTAATGATACATTTCAGTGAAGTGTGGGGTTTTTCAAAGCTGCTAAATGTGTTTATTTCTCTATTTCAAGTGTATTCTGCTTTGCATTTCACATATTTTCCATTCTAGGTTACTTTAAGTAAACCACATAGGATTCATACACTGTTTAATGGGCTCTAAACTCAAATTAAGGAATACCTGGATCTAACTTACCTTTTCTTCACGAACAGCTCAGTTGAAGAAGTGTTTTATACAGGTTGTATGCGAGTTCTCATCTATTTTCTGTCATTTTCCCAGAATTACTGATGTTTTCTTGTAGTTTCTAAAACTAGGCCTTCTTGTTCAGGTAGAAACATGGGAACATGGACAAACAACTTCCTAAACACCGTTATGTACCTGAAAAGCTCAGGAACATTGTCTCTCAACTATGTTATAGAGTTTAATGATACATTTCAGGGAAGTTTGAGGCTTTCCAAAGCTGCTAAATGTGTTTATTTCTGCATATCAAGTGTATTCTGCCTTGTGTTTCACACATTTACCATTCTAGGCTCCTGTAAGTAAACAACATAGGATTCATAAACTGTTAAATGTGCTCTAAACTGGAATTAAGGAATTCCTTTTCCTAAGATACCTTTTCTACATGAACAACTCTCTTGAAGAGGTTTTTTATACATGTACTATGCGAGTTCTCAACTATTTATTGTCATTTTCCCAAAATTACTGATGTTTTCTTGTAGTTTCTAACATTAGGCCTTCTTATCCAGGTAGAAACATTGGGAACATGTACCAACAACTACCTAAACACTGTTATGAACCTGAAAAGCTCGGGAACATTGTCTCTCAACTATGTTATAGAGTTTAATGATACATTTCAGTGAAGTGTAAGGTTTTCCAAAGCTGCTAAATGTGTTTATTCCTCTATTTCAAGTGTATTCTGCCTTTTATTTCACACATTTACCATTCGAGGCTCCTTTAAGTAAACAACCTAGGATTCATACACTCTTTAATGTGCTCTAAACTCGAATTAAGGAATTCCTGGATCTTACATACCTTTTCTATATGAACAACTCTGTTGAAAAAGTATTTATACATGTTCTATGCGATTCTCAACTATTTATTGTCATTTTCCAAGAATTACTGATGTTTTATTGTAGTTTTTAACATTAGGCCTTCTGTCCAGGCATAAACATTGGGAACATGGACAAACAACTACCTAAACACGGTTATGAACCTGATAAGATTGGGAACATTGTCTCTCAACTATGTTATAGAGTTTAGTGATACATTTCAGTGAAGTGTAAGGCTTTCCAAAGCTGCTAAATGTTTTTATTTCTCTATTTCAAGTGTATTCTGCCCTGTATTTCACACATTCACCATACACTCAAATTAAGGAATTTCTGGATTTACGACACATTTTCTACATGAACAACTCAGTTGAAGAACTATTTTATACATGTTCTATGCTAGTTCTCATTATTTATTGTCATTTTTCCAGAATTACTGATGTTTTCTTGTAGTTTCTAACATTAGGACTACTTGTCCAGGTATAAGCATTGGTAACATGGACAAAGAACTACCTAAACACTGTTATGAACCTGATAAGACCGAGAACATTGTCTTTCAACTATTTTATAGATTTTAAAGATAAAGTTCAGTGAAGTGTAAGGCTTTCCAAAGCTGCTAAATGTTTCTATTTCTCTATTTCAAGTGTATTCTGCCTTGTATTTCACACATTCACCATTCCAGGCTCCTTTAAGTAAACAGCATACGATTCATAAAATGTTTAACGTGCTCTAAATTCAAATTAAGGAATTTCTGGATATAAGACATCTTTTCTACATGAACAACTGAGTTGACGAACTATTTTCTACATGTTATATGCGAGTTCTCATCTATTTATTGTAATTTTCCCAGAATTACTGATGTTTTCTTGTAGTTTTTAACATTGGGCCTTCGTGTCCAGGTATAAGCATTGGGAACATGGACAAACAACTACCTAAACACTGTTATGAACCTGAAAAGCTCGGAAACATTGTCTCTCAACTATGTTATAGAGTTTAATGATACATTTCAGTGAAGTGTAACGCTTTCCAAAGCTGCTAAATGTGTTTATTTCTCAATTTCAAGTGTATTCTGCTTTGGATTTCACACATTTACCATTCTTGGCACCTTCAAGTAAACAACATAGGATTCATACACCGTTTAATGTGCTGTAAATTCAAATTAAGGAATTCCTGGATCTAAGATACGTTTTCTACACGAACAACTCAGTTGGAGAAGTGTTTTATACATGTTCTATGCGAACTCTCATCTATTTTTTGTCATTTTGCCAGAATTACCTATGTTTTCTTGTAGTTTCTAACATTAGACCTTCTTGTCCAGGTATAATCATTGGGAACATGGACAAATAACTACCTAAGCAGTGTTATCAACCTGAAAACCTTGGGAACATTGTCTCTCTACTATGTTAAAGAGTTTAATGATACATTTCAGTGAACTGTAAGGCTTTCCAAAGCTGTTAAATGTGTTTATTTCTCTATTTCAAGTGTATTCTGCCTTGTATTTCATACATTCATCATTCTTGGCACCTTTAAGCAAACAACATAGTATTCATACCCAGTTTAATGTGCTGTAAACTCGAATTAAGGAATTTCTGGATATAAGATATCTTTTCTACTTGAACAACTCAGTTGAAGAACTATTTTTACATGTTCTATGTGAGTTCTCATCTATTTTTTGTCATTTTCCCAGAATTACTGAAGTTTTCTTGTAGTTTCTAACATTAGGACTTCTTGTCCAGGTATAAGCATTGGGAACATGGACAAACAACTACCTAAACACTGTTATGAACCTGAAAAGCTCGGGAACATTGTCTCTCAACTATGTTATAGCGTTTAATGGTACATTTCATTGAAGTGTGGGGCTTTTCAAAGCAGCTAAATATGTTTATTTTTCTATTTCAAGTGTATTCCGTTTTGTATTTCACACCTTTACCATTCTAGGCTACTTTAAGTAAACAACATAGGATTCATACACTGTTTAATGTGCTCGAAACAGGAATTAAGGAATTCCTGGATCTTACATACCTTTTCTATATGAACAACTCTGTTGAAAAAGTGATTTATACATGTTCTATTCGAGTTCTCAACTATTTATTGTCATTTTCCAAGAATTACTGATATTTTCTTGTAGTTTCTAACATTAGGCCTTCTTGTCCAGGTATAAACATTGGGAACATGGACAAAGAACAACCTAAACACTGTTATGAAACTGAAAAGAATGGTAACATTGTCTCAAAACTATGTTATAGAGTTTAATGATACATTTCAGTGAAGTGTAAGGCTTTACAAAGGTGCTAAATGTGTTTATTTCTCTATTTCAAGTGTATTCTGCCTTGTATTTCACACATTCACCATAAACTCAAATTAAGGAATTTCTGGATGTACGACACATTTTCTACATGAACAACTCAGTTGAAGAACTATTTTCTACATGTTCTATGCGAGTTCTCATCTATTTATTGTCATTTTCCCAGAATTACTGGTGTTTTCTTGTAGTTTCTAACATTAGGACTTCTTGTCCAGGTATAAGCATTGGGAACATGGAATAACAACTACCTAAACACTGTTATGAACCTGCAAAGCTAGGGAACATAGTCTGTCAACTATGTTATAGAGTTTAATGACACATTTCAGTGAAGTGTAAGGCTTTCCAAAGCTGCTAAAAGTTTTTATTTCTCTATTTCAAGTGTATTCTGCCTTGTATTTCACACATTCACCACTCTAGGCTCCTTTAAGTAAACAACATAGGATTTATACATTGTTTAATGTGCTCTAAACTCAAATTACGGAATTTCTGGATATAAGACACCTTTTCTACACTAACAACTCAGTTGGAGAAGTGGTTTATACATGTTCTATGCGAGTTCACATCTATTTATTGTCATTTTCCCAGAATTACTGATGTTTTCTTGTAGTTTTTAATATTGGGCCTTCTTGTCCAGGTATAAGCATTGGGAACAGGGACAAACAACTACCTAAACACTGTTATGAACCTGAAAAGCTCGGGAACATTGTCTCTCAACCATGTTATAGAGTTTAATGATATATTTCATTGAAGTGTGGGGCTTTTCAAAGCTGCTAAATGTGTTTATTTTTCTATTTCAAGTGTATTCTGCCGTGTATTTCACACATTCACCATTCTAGGCTCCTTAAAGGAAACAACAAGAATTCATACACTGTTTAATGTGCTCTAAACTCGAATTAAGGAATTCCTGGATCTAAGATACGTTTTCTACAGGAACAACTCAGTTGGACAAATGTTTTACACATGTTCTATGTGAGTGCTCATGTATTTATTGTCATTTTCCCAGAATTACTGATGTTTTCTTTTAGTTTCTAACATTTGGCCTTCTTGTCCAGGTATAAACATTGGGACATGGACAAACAACTACCTAAACACTGTTATGAACCTGTAAAGCTCGGGAAAATTGTCTCTCAACTATGTTTTCGAGTGTAATGATACATCTCAGTGAAGTGTAAGGCTTTCCAAAGCTGCTAAATGTGTTTATTTCTCTATTTCAAGTGTATTCTGCCGTGTATTTCACACATTCACCATTCTAGGCTCCTTAAATGAAACAACATAGAATTCATACACTGTTTAACGTGCTCTAAAGTCGAATTAAGGAATTCCTGGATCTAAGATACCTTTTCTACATGAACAACTCAGTTGGAGAAGTGTTTTGTACATGATCTCTGCGAGTTCTCATCTATTTATTGTCGTTTTCCCAGAAGTACCGCTGTTTTCTTATAGTTTCTATCATTAGGCCTTCTTGTCCAGGTATAAACATTGGGAACATGGAGAAACAACTACCTAAATTCTGTTATGAACCTGAAAAGCTCGGGAACATTGTCTCTCAACTATGTTTTAGAGTTTTATGATACATCTCAGTGAATTGTAAGGCTTTCCAAAGCTGCTAAAGGTGATTATTTCTCTATATCAAGTTTATTATGCCTTGTATTTCACACATTTACCATTCTAGGCTCCTTTAAGTAAACAACATAGGATTCATACACTGTTTAATGTCCTCTAAACTCAAATTTAGGAATTCATGGATCTAAGATACTTTTTCTATAGGAACAACTCAGTTGGAGAAGTGTTTTGTACATGATCTATGCGAGTTTTCATCTATTTATTGTCGTTTTCCCAGAATTACTGATGATATCTTGTGGTTTCTAACATTAGGCCATCTTGTCCAGGTATAAACGTTGGGAACATGGACAAACCTCTACCTAAACACTGTTAGGAACCTGAAAAGCTCGGGAACATTGTCTCTCAACTATGTTTTAGAGTTTAATGATACATCTCAGTGAAGTGTAAGGCTTTCCAAAGCAGCTAAATGTGTTTATTTCTCTATTTCAAGTGTATTCTGCCGTGTATTTCACACATTCACCATTCTAGTCTCCTTAAAGGAAACAACATAGGATTCATACACTGTTTAATGTGCTCTTAACTCGAATTAAGGAATTCCTGGATCTAAGATACTTTTTCTAAAGGAACAACTAAGTTGGACAAATGTTTTATACATGTTCTACGTGAGTTTCCTAGAATTACTGATGTTTTCTTGCAGTTTCTAATATTAGGCCTTCTTGTCCAGGTATAAACATTTTGAACATGGACAAACCACTACCTAAACACTGTTAGGAACCTGAAAACCTTGGGAACATTGTCTCTCAACTATGTTTTAGAGTTTAATGATACATCTCAGTGAAGTGTAAGGCTTTCCAAAGCTACTAAAGGTGTTTATTTCTCTATTTCAAATGTATTCTGCCGTGTATTTCACACATTCACAATTCTAGGGTCATTAAAGGAAACAACATAGGATTCATACACTGTTTAACGTGCTCTAAAGTCGAATTAAGGAATTCTTGGATCTAAGATACCTTTTCTCCATGAACAACTCATTCGGAGAAGTGTTTTGTACATGACCTATGCGAGTTCTCATCTATTTATTGTCATTTTCCAGAATTACTGATGTTTTCTTGGAGTTTCTAACATTAGGCCTTCTTGTACAGGTATAAGCATTGTGAACATGGACAAACAACTACCTAAACACTGATATGAACCTGAAAACCTCGGGAATATTGTCTCTCAACTATGTTTTGGAGTTTAATGATACTTCTCAGTGAAGTGTAAGGCTTTCCAAAGCTACTAAAGGTGTTTATTTCTCTATTTCAAATGTATTCTGCCGTGTATTTCACACATTCACCATTCTAGGCTCCTTAAATGAAACAACATAGAATTCATACACTGTTTAATGTGGTCTAAACTCGAATTAAGGAATTCCTGGATCTAAGATACCTTTTCTACATGAACAACTCAGTTGGAGAAGTGTTTTGTACATATTCTATGCGAGTTCTCATCTGTTAATTGTCGTTTTCGCAGAATTACAGATGTTTTCTTGCAGTTTCTAACATTAGTCCTTCTTGTCCAGGTATAAACATTGGGTACATTGACAAACCACTACCTAAACACTGTTAGGAACCTGAAAACCTCGGGAACATTGTCTCTCAACTATGTTTTAGAGTTTAATGATACATCTCAGTGAAGTGTAAGGCTTTCCAAAGCTGCTAAATATGTTTATTTCTCTATTTCAAG
Source organism: Pipistrellus nathusii (assembly GCA_963693515.1). Taxonomy (NCBI): domain Eukaryota; kingdom Metazoa; phylum Chordata; class Mammalia; order Chiroptera; family Vespertilionidae; genus Pipistrellus; species Pipistrellus nathusii. The sequence continues at coordinate 54,101,704 of OY882871.1, forward strand.
TGTATTCTGCCGTGTATTTCACACATTCACCATTCTAGTCTCCTTAAAGGAAACAACATAGGATTCATACACTGTTTAATGTGCTCTAAACTGGAATTAAGGAATTTTTGGATCTAAGATACTTTTTCTACAGGAACAACTCAGTTGAAGAAGTGTTTTATATATGTTCTATGCGAGTTGTCATTTATTTATTGTCATTTTCCTAGAAATACTGATGTTTTTTTGTAGTTTCTAATATTAGGCCTTCTTGTACAGGTATATGCATTGTGAACATGGACCAACAACTACCTAAACACAGATATGAACCTGAAAACCTCGGGAATAATGTCTCTCAACTATGTTTTGGAGTTTAATGATACATCTCAGTGAAGTGTAAGGATTTCCATAGCAGCTAACTGTGTTTATTTCTCTATTTCAAGTGTATTCTGCCGTGTATTTCACACAGTCACCATTCTAGTCTCCTTAAAGGAAACAACATAGGATTCATACATTGTTTAATGTGCTCTAAACTCGAATTAAGGAATTCCTGGATCTAAGATTCGTTTTCTACAGGAACAACTCAGTTGGACAAATGTTTTACACATGTTCTATGTTAGTTCTCATGTATTTATTGTCATTTCCCTAGAATTACTGATGTTTTCTTGGAGTTTCTAACATTAGGCCTTCTTGTACAGGTATAAGCATTGTGAACATGGACAAACAACCACCTAAACACTGATATGAACCTGAAAACCTCGGGAATATTGTCTCTCAACTATGTTTTGGAGTTTAATGATACAGTGAAGTGTAAGGCTTTCTTAGTGAAGTGTAAGGCTTTCCAAAGCTACAAAGGTGTTTATTTCTCTATTTCAATTGTATTCTGCCGTGTATTTCACACATTCACAATTCTACGATCCTTAAATGAAACAACATAGAATTCATACACTGTTTAATGTGCTCTAAACTCGAATTAAGGAATTCCTGGATCTAAGATACCTTTTCTACATGAACAACTCAGTTGGAGAAGTGTTTTGTACATGTTCCATGCGAGTTCTCATCTGTTTATTGTCGTTTTCCCAGAATTACAGATGTTTTCTTGCAGTTTCTAACATTAGGCCTTCTTGTCCAGGTATAAACATTGGGAACATTGACAAACCACTACCTAAACACTGTTAGGAACCTGAAAACCTCGGGAACATTGTCTCTCAACTATGTTTTAGAGTTTAATGATACATCTCAGTGAAGTGTAAGGCTTTCCAAAGCTGCTAAATATGTTTATTTCTCTATTTCAAGTGTATTCTGCCGTGTATTTCACACAGTCACCATTCTGGTCTCCTTAAAGGAAACAAAATAGGATTCATACACTGTTTAATGTGCTCTAAACTCGAATTAAGGAATTCCTGGATCTAAGATACCTTTTCTACATGAACAACTCAGTTGGAGAAGTGTTTTGTACATGTTCTATGCGAGTTCTCATCTGTTTATTGTCATTTTCCCAGAATTACAGATGTTTTCTTGCAGTTTCTAACATTAGGCCTTCTTGTCCAGGTATAAACATTGGGAATATTGACAAACCACTACCTAAACACTGTTAGGAACCTGAAAACCTCGGGAACATTGTCTCTCAACTATGTTTTAGAGTTTAATGATACATCTCAGTGAAGTGTAAGGCTTTCCAAAGCTGCTAAATATGTTTATTTCTCTATTTCAAGTGTATTCTGCCTTGTATTTCACACATTTACCATTCTAGGCTCCTTTAACTAAACAAAATAGGATTCATACACTGTTTACTGTCATATAAACTCAAATTAAGGAATTCCTTTACCTAAGATACCTTTTCTACATGAACAACTCAGTTGGAGAAGTGTTTTGTACACGTTCTATGCGAGTTCTCATATATTTATTGTGGTTTTCCCAGAATTATTGATGTTTTCTTGTCTAACCTTAGGCCTTCTTGTCCAGGTACAAACATTGGTAACATGGATAAATGACTACCTATACACTGTTATGAACCTGAAAAGCTCGGGATCATCATCTCTCAACTATGTTTTAGAGTTTAATGATACATCTCAGTGAAGTGTAAGGCTTTCCAAAGCTGCTAAATGTGTTTATTTCTCTATTTCAAGTTTATTCTGCTGTGCATTTCACACATTCACCATTCTAGTCTTTTTAAAGGTAACAACATAGGATTCATACACTGTTTACTGTCATATAAACTCAAATTAAGGAATTCCTGGATCTAAGATACGTTTTCTACAGGAACAACTCAGTTGGACAAGTGTTTTACACATGTTCTATGTGAGTTCTCATCTATTTATTGTGATTTTCCTAGAATTAATGATGTTTTCTTGTAGTTTCTAACATTTGGCCTTTTTTTCCAGGTATAAACTTTGGGATCGTGGACAAACAACTACCTAAACACTGTTATGAACGTGAAAAGCTCGGGAACATTGTCTGTCAACTATGTTTTAGAGTTTAATGATATATTTCAGTGAAATGTAAGGCTTTCCAAAGCTGATAAATGTGTTTATTTTTCTATTCCAAGTGTATTCTGCATTGTATTTCACAAATTTACCATTCTAGGCTTCTTTAAGTAAACAACATAGGATTCATACACTGTTAAATGTGCTCTAAACTCGAATTAAGGAATTCTTGTATTTAATATACATTTTCTACACGAATAACTCAGTTGGAGATGTGTTTTATACAAGTTCTATGTGACTTCTCATCTAATTATTGTCATTTTCCCAGAAATACTGATGTTTTCTTGTATTTTCTAAAATTAGGCCTTCTTGTCCAGGTATAAACATTGGGAACATGGACAAACAACTACCTATACACTGTTATGAACCTGTAAAGCTCGGGAACATTGTCTCTCAACTATGTTTTAGAGTTTAATGATACATCTCAGTGAAGTGTAAGGGTTTCCGAAGCAGCTTAATGTGTTTATTTCTCTGTTTCAAGTTAATTCTGCCGTGTATTTCACACATTCACCATTTTAGTCTCCTTAAAGGAAAAACATAGGATTCATACACTGTTTAATGTGCTCTAAACTCAAATTAAGTAATTCCTGGATCTAATGTTCGTTTTCTACAGGAACAACTCAGTTGGACAAGTGTTTTACACATGTTCTATGTGAGTTCTCATCTATTTATTGTCATTTCCCCAGAATTACTAATGTTTTCTTGTAGTTTCTCACGTTAGGCCTTCTTGTCCATGTATAAACAAGGGGAACATGAAAAACCACTACCTAAACCCTGTTATGAACCTGAAAACCTCGGGAACATTGTTTCTCAACTATGTTTTAGAGTTTAATGATACATCTCAGTGAAGTGTAAGGCTTTCCAAAGCTGCTAAATGTGTTTATGTCTCTATTTCAAGTGTATTCTGCCGTGTACTTCACACATTCACCATTATAGGCTCCTTAAAGAAAACTACATACGATTCATACACTGTTTAATGTGCTCTAAACTCGAATTAAGGAATTCCTGGATCTAAGATACTTTTTCCACATGAACAACTCAGCTGATGAAGTGTTTTATACATGTTCTATATGAGTTCTCATCTATTTATTGTCATTTTCCTAGAATTGCTGATGTTTTCTTGTAGTTTCTAACTATTGGCCTTCTTGTCCAGGTATAAACATTGGGACATGGACAAACAACTACCTAAACACAGTTATGAACCTGTAAAGCTCCGGAACATGGTCTCTCAACTATGTTTTAGAGTTTAATGATACATCTCAGTGAAGTGTAAGGCTTTCCGAAGCTGCTAAATGTGTTTATTTCTCAATTTCAAGTGCATTCTGCCATGTATTTCACACATTCACCATTCTAGGCTTCTTAAATAAACAGCATAGGAATCATACACTGTTCAATGTGCTCTAAACAAGAATTAAGGAATTTCTGGATCTAAGATACCTTTTCTACATGAACAACTCAGTTGGAGAAGTGTTTTGTACATGTTCTATGCGAGTTCTCATCTATTGATTGTCGTTTACCCAGAATTACTGATGTTTTCTTGTAGATTCTAACATTAGGCCTTCTTGTCCAGGTATAAACATTGGGAACATAGACAAACCACTACCTAAACACTGTTAGGAACCTGAAAACCTCGGGAACATTGTCTCTCAACAATGTTTTAGAGTTTAATGATACATCTCAGTGAAGTATAAGGCTTTCCAAAGCTGCTAAATATGTTTATTTCTCTATTTCAAGTGTATTCTGCCTTGTATTTCACACATTTACCATTCTAGGCTCCTTTAAGTAAACAATATAGGATTCATACACTGTTTAATGTCCTCTAAACTCATATTAAGGAATTCCTGGATCTAAGATACGTTTTCAACAGAACAACTCAGTTGGACAAGTGTTTTACACATGTTCTATGTGAGTTCTCATCTATTTATTGTCATTATCCCAGAATTATTGAAGTTTTCTTGTAGTTTCTAACATTTGGCCTTCTTGTCCAGGTATAAACATTGTTCCATGGACAAACAACTACCTAAACACTGTTATAAACCTGTAAATTTCGGGAACATTGTCTCTCAACTATGTTTTAGAGTTTAATGATACATCTCAGTGAAGTTTAAGGCTTTCCAAAGCTGCTAAATGTGTTTATTTTTCTATTTCAAGTGTATTCTGACGTGTATTTCACACATTCACCATTCTAGGCTCCTTAAAGTAAACAACATAGGATTCCTACACTGTTTAATGTGCTCTAAACTCGAATTAAGGAATTCCTGGATCTAATATACGTTTTCCACATGAACAACTCAGTTGATGTAGTGTTTTATACATGTTCTATGCGAGTTCTCATCTATATATTGTCATTTTCCCAGAGTTACTGATGTTTTCTTGTAGTTTCTAACATTAGGCCCTCCTGTCCAGGTATAAGCATTGTGAACATGGAAAGAAAACTACCTAAACACTGATATGAACCTGAAACGCTGGGGAACATTGTCTCTCAAGTATATTTTAGAGTACAATGATACATCTCAGTGAAGTGTAAGGCATTCCAAAGCTGCTAAATCTGTTTATTTCTCTATTTCAAGTGTATTCTGCCGAGTATTTCACACATTCAACATTCTAGTCTCCTTAAAGGAAACAATATAGGATTCATACACTTTTTAATGTGCTCTAAACTCGAATTAAGGAATTCCAGATCAAAGATACTTTTTCCACATGAACAACTCAGTTGAAGAAGTGTTTTGTACATGTTCTATGTGAGATCTCATCTATTGATTGTCGTTTTCCCAGAATGACTGATGTTTTCTTGTAGTTTCTAACATTAGCCCTTCTTGTCCAGGTAGAAACATTGGGAACATGGGCAAACGACTACGTAAACACTGTTATGAACCTGTAAAGCTCGGGGACATTGTCTCTCAACTATGTTTTAGATTTTAATGATACATCTCAGTGAAGTGTAAGGCTTTCCAATGCTGCTAAATGTGTTTATTTCTCTATTTCAAGTGTATTCTGCCGTGTATTTCACACATTCACCATTCTAGGCTCCTTAAAGGAAACAACATAGGATTCATACACTTTTTAATGTGCTCTAAACTCGAATTAAGGAATTCCTGGATCTAAGATACGTTTTCTACAGGAACAACTCAGCTGAAGAAGTGTTTTATACATGTTTTATGCAAGTTCTCATCTATTTATTGTCATTATCCCAGAATTACTGATGTTTTCTTGTAGTTTCTATCATTAGGCCTTCTTCTCCAGGTATACACATTGGGAACATGGACAAACAACTACCTAAAGACTGATATGAGCCTGAGAAGCTGGGTACATTGTCTCTCAACTATGTTTTAGAGTTCAATGATACATGTCAGTGAAGTGTAAGGCTTTACGAAGCGGGTAATGTGTTTATTTCTCTATTTCAAGTGTATTCTGCTGAGTATTTTACACATTCAACATTCTAGTCTCATTAAAGGAAACAATATAGGATTCATACACTGTTTAATGTGCTCTAAACTCGAATTAAGGAATTCCTGGATCTAAGATACTTTTTCCACATGAACAACTCAGCTGATGAAGTGTTTTATACATGTTCTATATGAGTTCTCATCTATTTATTGTCATTTTCCTAGAATTGCTGATGTTTTCTTGTAGTTTCTAACTATTGGCATTCTTGTCCAGGTATAAACATTGGGACATGGACAAACAACTACCTAAACACTGTTATGAACCTGTAAAGCTCCGGAACATGGTCTCTCAACTATGTTTTAGAGTTTAATGATACATCTCAGTGAAGTGTAAGGCTTTCCGAAGCTGCTAAATGTGTTTATTTCTCAATTTCAAGTGCATTCTGCCATGTATTTCACACATTCACCATTCTAGGCTCCTTAAATAAACAGCATAGGAATCATACACTGTTCAATGTGCTCTAAACAAGAATTAAGGAATTTCTGGATCTAAGATACCTTTTCTACATGAACAACTCAGTTGGAGAAGTGTTTTGTACATGTTCTATGCGAGTTCTCATCTATTGATTGTCTTTTACCAAGAATTACTGATGTTTTCTTGTAGATTCTAACATTAGGTCTTCTTGTCCAGGTATAAACATTGGGAACATAGACAAACCACTACCTAAACACTGTTAGGAACCTGAAAACCTCGGTAACATTGTCTCTCAACAATGTTTTAGAGTTTAATGATACATCTCAGTGAAGTATAAGGCTTTCCAAAGCTGCTAAATATGTTTATTTCTCTATTTCAAGTGTATTCTGCCTTGTATTTCACACATTTACCATTCTAGGCTCCTTTAAGTAAACAATATAGGATTCATACACTGTTTAATGTCCTCTAAACTTATATTAAGGAATTCCTGGATCTAAGATACGTTTTCAACAGAACAACTCAGTTGGACAAGTGTTTTACACATGTTCTATGTGAGTTCTCATCTATTTATTGTCATTATCCCAGAATTACTGAAGTTTTCTTGTAGTTTCTAACATTTGGCCTTCTTGTCCAGGTATAAACATTGTTCCATGGACAAACAACTACCTAAACACTGTTATAAACCTGTAAATTTCGGGAACATTGTCTCTCAACTATGTTTAGAGTTTAATGATACATCTCAGTGAAGTGTAAGGCTTTCCAAAGCTGCTAAATGTGTTTATTTCTCTATTTCAAGTGTATTCTGCCGTGTATTTCACACATTCACCATTCTAAGCTCCTTAAAGTAAACAACATAGGATTCCTACACTGTTTAATGTGCTCTAAACTCGAATTAAGGAATTCCTGGATCTAATATACGTTTTCCACATGAACAACTCAGTTGATGTAGTGTTTTATACATGTTCTATGCGAGTTCTCATCTATATATTGTCATTTTCCCAGAGTTACTGATGTTTTCTTGTAGTTTCTAACATTAGGCCCTCCTGTCCAGGTATAAGCATTGTGAACATGGAAAGAAAACTACCTAAACACTGATATGAACCTGAAACGCTGGGGAACATTGTCTCTCAAGTATATTTTAGAGTACAATGATACATCTCAGTGAAGTGTAAGGCATTCCAAAGCTGCTAAATCTGTTTATTTCTCTATTTCAAGTGTATTCTGCCGAGTATTTCACACATTCAACATTCTAGTCTCATTAAAGGAAACAATATAGGATTCATACACTGTTTAATGTGCTCTAAACTCGAATTAAGGAATTCCTGGATCTAAGATACTTTTTCCACATGAACAACTCAGCTGATGAAGTGTTTTATACATGTTCTATATGAGTTCTCATCTATTTATTGTCATTTTCCTAGAATTGCTGATGTTTTCTTGTAGTTTCTAACTATTGGCATTCTTGTCCAGGTATAAACATTGGGACATGGACAAACAACTACCTAAACACTGTTATGAACCTGTAAAGCTCCGGAACATGGTCTCTCAACTATGTTTTAGAGTTTAATGATACATCTCAGTGAAGTGTAAGGCTTTCCGAAGCTGCTAAATGTGTTTATTTCTCAATTTCAAGTGCATTCTGCCATGTATTTCACACATTCACCATTCTAGGCTCCTTAAATAAACAGCATAGGAATCATACACTGTTCAATGTGCTCTAAACAAGAATTAAGGAATTTCTGGATCTAAGATACCTTTTCTACATGAACAACTCAGTTGGAGAAGTGTTTTGTACATGTTCTATGCGAGTTCTCATCTATTGATTGTCTTTTACCAAGAATTACTGATGTTTTCTTGTAGATTCTAACATTAGGTCTTCTTGTCCAGGTATAAACATTGGGAACATAGACAAACCACTACCTAAACACTGTTAGGAACCTGAAAACCTCGGGAACATTGTCTCTCAACAATGTTTTAGAGTTTAATGATACATCTCCGTGAAGTATAAGGCTTTCCAAAGCTGCTAAATATGTTTATTTCTCTATTTCAAGTGTATTCTGCCTTGTATTTCACACATTTACCATTCTAGGCTCCTTTAAGTAAACAATATAGGATTCATACACTGTTTAATGTCCTCTAAACTCATATTAAGGAATTCCTGGATCTAAGATACGTTTTCAACAGAACAACTCAGTTGGACAAGTGTTTTACACATGTTCTATGTGAGTTCTCATCTATTTATTGTCATTATCCCAGAATTACTGAAGTTTTCTTGTAGTTTCTAACATTTGGCCTTCTTGTCCAGGTATAAACATTGTTCCATGGACAAACAACTACCTAAACACTGTTATAAACCTGTAAATTTCGGGAACATTGTCTCTCAACTATGTTTAGAGTTTAATGATACATCTCAGTGAAGTGTAAGGCTTTCCAAAGCTGCTAAATGTGTTTATTTCTCTATTTCAAGTGTATTCTGCCGTGTATTTCACACATTCACCATTCTAAGCTCCTTAAAGTAAACAACATAGGATTCCTACACTGTTTAATGTGCTCTAAACTCGAATTAAGGAATTCCTGGATCTAATATACGTTTTCCACATGAACAACTCAGTTGATGTAGTGTTTTATACATGTTCTATGCGAGTTCTCATCTATATATTGTCATTTTCCCAGAGTTACTGATGTTTTCTTGTAGTTTCTAACATTAGGCCCTCCTGTCCAGGTATAAGCATTGTGAACATGGAAAGAAAACTACCTAAACACTGATATGAACCTGAAACGCTGGGGAACATTGTCTCTCAAGTATATTTTAGAGTACAATGATACATCTCAGTGAAGTGTAAGGCATTCCAAAGCTGCTAAATCTGTTTATTTCTCTATTTCAAGTGTATTCTGCCGAGTATTTCACACATTCAACATTCTAGTCTCCTTAAAGGAAACAATATAGGATTCATACACTTTTTAATGTGCTCTAAACTCGAATTAAGGAATTCCAGATCAAAGATACTTTTTCCACATGAACAACTCAGTTGAAGAAGTGTTTTGTACATGTTCTATGTGAGATCTCATCTATTGATTGTCGTTTTCCCAGAATGACTGATGTTTTCTTGTAGTTTCTAACATTAGCCCTTCTTGTCCAGGTAGAAACATTGGGAACATGGGCAAACGACTACGTAAACACTGTTATGAACCTGAAAAGCTCGGGAACATTGTCTCTCAACTATGTTTTAGATTTTAATGATACATCTCAGTGAAGTGTAAGGCTTTCCAATGCTGCTAAATGTGTTTATTTCTCTATTTCAAGTGTATTCTGCCGTGTATTTCACACATTCACCATTCTAGGCTCCTTAAAGGAAACAACATAGGATTCAGACACTTTTTAATGTGCTCTAAACTCGAATTAAGGAATTCCTGGATCTAAGATACGTTTTCTACAGGAACAACTCAGCTGAAGAAGTGTTTTATACATGTTTTATGCAAGTTCTCATCTATTTATTGTCATTATCCCAGAATTACTGATGTTTTCTTGTAGTTTCTATCATTAGGCCTTCTTCTCCTGGTATACACATTGGGAACATGGACACACAACTACCTAAAGACTGATATGAGCCTGAGAAGCTGGGTACATTGTCTCTCAACTATGTTTTAGAGTTCAATGATACATGTCAGCGAAGTGTAAGGCTTAACGAAGCGGGTAATGTGTTTATTTCTCTATTTCAAGTGTATTCTGCTGAGCTTTTTACACATTCAACATTCTAGTCTCATTAAAGGAAACAATATAGGATTCATACACTGTTTAATGTGCTCTAAACTCGAATTAAGGAATTCCTGGATCTAAGATACTTTTTCCACATGAACAACTCAGTTGAAGAAGTGTTTTATAGATGTTCTATGCGAGTTCTCATCTATTTATTGTCATTTTCCCAGAATTACTGATTTTTTCTTGTAATTTCTAACATTAGGCCTTCTTTTCCAGGTATAAACATTGGGAACATGGACAAACAACTACCTAAACACTGTTATGAACCTGTAAAGCTCGGGAACATTGTCTCTCAACTATGTTTTAGAGTTTAATGATACATCTCAGTGAAGTGTAAGGCTTTCTGAAGCGGCTAAATGTGTTTATTTCTCTATTTCAAGTGTATTCTGCCATGTATTTCACACATTCACCATTCTTGGCTCCTTAAAGGAAACAACATAGGATTCAAACACTGTTTAATGTGCTCTAAACATGAATTAAGGAATTCCTGGATCTAATGTACGTTTTCCAAATGAACAACTCAGTTGATGAAGTGTTTTATACATGTTCTATTCGAGTTGTCATCTATATATTGTCATTTTCCCAGAGTTACTGATGTTTTCTTGTAGTTTCTAACATTAGGCCCTCCTGTCCAGGTATAAGCATTGTGAACATGGACAGACAACTACGTAAACACTGATATGAACCTGAAACGCTGGGGAACATTGTCTCTCATCTATATTTTAGAGTACAATGATACATCTCAGTGAAGTGTAAGGCATTCCAAAGCTGCTAAATGTGTTTATTTCTCTATTTCAAGTGTATTCTGCCAAGTATTTCACACATTCAACATTCTAGTCTCCTTATGGGAAACAATATAGGATTCATAGACTGTTTAATTTGCTCTAAACTCGAATTAAGAAATTCCTGGATCTAAGATACTTTTTCCACATGAACAACTCAGTTGAAGAAGTGTTTTATAGATGTTCTATGCAATTTCTCATCTATTTATAGTCATTTTCCCACAATTACTGATGTTTTCTTGTAGTTTCTATCATTAGGCCTTCTTCTCCAGGTATACACATCGGGAACATGGACAAACAACTACCTAAAGACTGATATGAGCCTGAGAAGCTGGGTACATTGTCTCTCAACTATGTTTTAGAGTTCAATGATACATCTCAGTGAAGTGTAAGGCTTTCCGAAGCGGGTAAAGTTTATTTCTCTATTTCAAGTGTATTCTGCCGAGTATTTCACACATTCAACATTCTAGTCTCCTTAAAGGAAACAATATAGGATTCATACACTGTTTAATGTGCTCTAAACTCGAATTAAGGAATTCCTGGATCTGAGATACTTTTTCCACATGAACAACTCAGCTGTTGAAGTGTTTTATACATGTTCTATATGAGTTCTCATCTATTTATTGTCATTTTCCTAGAATTACTGATGTTTTCTTGTAGTTTCTAACTATTGGCCTTCTTGTCCAGGTATAAACATTGGGACATGGACAAACAACTACCTAAACACTGTTATGAACCTGTAAAGCTCCAGAACATTGTCTCTCAACTATGTTTTAGAGTTTAATGATACATCTCAGTGAAGTGTAAGGCTTTCCGAAGCTGCTAAATGTGTTTATTTCTCAATTTCAAGTGCATTCTGCCATGTATTTCACACATTCACCATTCTAGGCTCCTTAAATAAACAGCATAGGAATCATACACTGTTCAATGTGCTCTAAACAAGAATTAAGGAATTTCTGGATCTAAGATACCTTTTCTACATGAACAAATCAGTTGGAGAAGTGTTTTGTACATGTTCTATTCGAGTTCTCATCTATTGATTGTCGTTTTCCCAGAATTACTGATGTTTTCTTGTAGATTCTAACATTAGGCCTTCTTGTCCAGGTATAATCATTGGGAACATAGACAAACCACTACCTAAACACTGTTAGGAACCTGAAAACCTCGGGAACATTGTCTCTCAACAATGTTTTAGAGTTTAATGATACATCTCAGTGAAGTATAAGGCTTTCCAAAGCTGCTAAATATGTTTATTTCTCTATTTCAAGTGTATTCTGCCTTGTATTTCACACATTTACCATTCTAGGCTACTTTAAGTAAACAATATAGGATTCATACACTGTTTAATGTCCTCTAAACTCATATTAAGGAATTCCTGGATCTAAGATACGTTTTCAACAGAACAACTCAGTTGGACAAGTGTTTTACACATGTTCTATGTGAGTTCTCATCTATTTATTGTCATTATCCCAGAATTACTGATGTTTTCTTGTAGTTTCTAACATTTGGCCTTCTTGTCCAGGTATAAACATTGTTCCATGGACAAACAACTACCTAAACACTGTTATAAACCTGTAAATTTCGGGAACATTGTCTCTCAACTATCTTTTAGAGTTTAATGATACATCTCAGTGAAGTGTAAGGCTTTCCAAAGCTGCTAAATGTGTTTATTTCTCTATTTCAAGTGTATTCTGCCGTGTATTTCACACATTCACCATTCTAGGCTCCTTAAAGGAAACAACATAGGATTCCTACACTGTTTAATGTGCTCTAAACTCGAATTAAGAAATTCCTGGATCTAATATACGTTTTCCACATGAACAACTCAGTTGATGTAGTGTTTTATACATGTTCTATGCGAGTTCTCATCTATATATTGTCATTTTCCCAGAGTTACTGATGTTTTCTTGTAGTTTCTAACATTAGGCCCTCCTGTCCAGGTATAAGCATTGTGAACATGGAAAGAAAACTACCTAAACACTGATATGAACCTGAAACGCTGGGGAACATTGTCTCTCAAATATATTTTAGAGTACAATGATACATCTCAGTGAAGTGTAAGGCATTCCAAAGCTGCTAAATCTGTTTATTTCTCTATTTCAAGTGTATTCTGCCGAGTATTTCACACATTCAACATTCTATTCTCCTTAAAGGAAACAATATAGGATTCATACACTTTTTAATGTGCTCTAAACTCGAATTAAGGAATTCCTGGATCAAAGTTACTTTTTCCACATGAACAACTCAGTTGAAGAAGTGTTTTATAGATGTTCTATGCTAGTTCTCATCTATTTATTGTCATTTTCCCAGAATTACTGATGTTTTCTTGTAGTTTCTATCATCAGGCCTTCTTGTCAAGGTATACACATCGGGAACATGGACAAACAACTACCTAAAGACAGATATGAGCCTGAGAAGCTGGGTACATTGTCTCTCAACTATGTTTTAGAGTTCAATGATACATGTCAGTGAAGTGTAAGGCTTTCCAAAGCTGCTAAATGTGTTTATTTCTCTATTTCAAGTGTATTTTGCCTTGTATTTCACACATTTACCATTCTAGGCTCCTTTAAGTAAACAACATAGGATTCATACGCTGTTTAATGTCCTCTAAACTCAAATTAAGGAATTCCTGGATGTAAGATACGTTTTCTATAGGAACAACTCAGTTGGACATGTGTTTTACACATGTTCTATGTGAGTTCTCATCTATTTATTGTCATTTTCCCAGAATTACTTATGTTTTCTTATAGTTTCTAACATTAGGCCTTCTTGTCCAGGTATAAACATTGGGAACATGGACAAACACCTACCTAAACACTGTAATGAACCTGAAAACCTCGGGAATATTGTCTCTCAATTATGTTTTAGAGTTCAATGATACATCTCAGTGAAGTGTAAGGCTTTCCAAAGCTGCAAAATGTGTTTATTTTTCTATTTCAAGTGTATTCTGCCGAGTATTTCACACATTCAACATTCTAGTCTCCTTAAAGGAAACAATATAGGATTCATACACTGTTTAATGTGCTGTAAACTCGAATTAAGGAATTCCTGGATCTAAGATACTTTTTCCACATGAACAACTTATTTGAAGAAGTGTTGTATAGATGTTCTATGCGAGTTCTCATCTATTTATTGTCATTTTCCCAGTATTACTGATGTTTTCTTGTGGTTTCTAACATTATTCCTTCTTGTCCAGGTATAAACATTGGGAACATGGACAAACAACTACCTAAACACTGTTATGAACCTGAAAACCTCGGGAATATTGTCTCTCAATTATGTTTTAGAGTTTAATGATACATCTCAGTGAAGTGAAAGTCTTTCCAAAGCTGCTAAATGTGTTTATTTCTCTATTTCAAGTGTATTTTGCCTTGTATTTCACACATTTACCATTTTAGGCTCCTTTAAGTAAACAACATAGGATTCATACGCTGTTTAATGTCCTCTAAACTCAAATTAAGGAATTCCTGGATCTAAGATACGTTTTCTACAGGAACAACTCAGTTGGACAAGTGTTTTACACATGTTCTATGTGAGTTCTCATCTATTTATTGTCATTTTCCCAGAATTACTGATGTTTTCTTGTAGTTTCTAACATTTGGCCTTCTTGTCCAGGTATAAACATTGGGACATGGACAAACAACTACCTAAACACTTTTATGAACCTGTAAAGCTCGGGAACATTGTCTCTCAACTATGTTTTAGAGTTTAATGATACATCTCAGTGAAGTGTAAGGCTTTCCGAAGCGGCTAAATGTCTTTATTTCTCTATTTCAAGTGCATACTGCCGTGTATTTCACACATTCACCATTCTAGGCTCCTTAAAGGAAACAACATAGGATTCAAACACTGTTCAATGTGCACTAAACTCAAATTAAGAAATTCCTGGATCTAAGATACATTTTCCACATGAACAACTCAGCTGTAGAAGTGTTTTATACATGTTCTATGCGAGTTCTCATCTATTCATTGTCATTTTCCCTGAATTACTGATGTTTTCTTGTAGTTTCTATCATTAGGCCTTCTTGTCCAGGTATACACATTGGGAACATGGACAAACAACTACCTAAACACTGATAAGATCCTGAGAAGTTGTGTACATTGTCTCTCAACTATGTTTTAGAGTTCAATGATACATCTCAGTGAAGTGTAAGGCTTTCCAAAGCTGCTAAATGTATTTATTTCTCTATTTCAAGTGTATTCTGCCGTGTATTTCACACTTTCACCATTCTAGGCTCCTTAAAGGAAACAGCATAGGATTCATACACTGTTGAATGTGCTCTAAACTCGAATTAAGGAATTCCTGGATCTAAGATACCTTTTCTACATGAAGAACTCAGTTGGAGAAGTGTTTTGTACATGTTCTATGTGAGATCTCATCTATTGATTGTCGTTTTCCCAGAATGACTGATGTTTTCTTGTAGATTCTAACATTAGGCATTCTTGTCCAGGTATAAACATTTGGAACATGGACAAACCACTACCTAAACACTGTTAGGAACCTGTAAAGCTAGGGAACATTGTCTCTCAACTAAGTTTTACAGTTTAATGATACATCTCAGTGAAGTGTAAGGCTTTCCGAAGCGGCTAAATGTGTTAATTTCTTTATTTCAAGTGCATTCTGCCGTGTATTTCACACATTCACCATTCTAGGCTCCTTAAAGGAAACAGCATAGGAATCATACACCGTTTAATGTGCTCTAAACTCGAATTAAGGAATTCCTGGATCTAAGATACCTTTTCTACATGAACAACTCAGTTGGAGAAGTGTTTTGTACATGTTCTATGCGAGTTCTCATCTATTGATTGTCATTTTCCCAGAATTACTGATGTTTTCTTGTAGATTCTAACATTAGGTTCTCCTGTCCAGGTATAAGCATTGTGAACATGGACAGACAACTACCTAAACACTGATATGAACCTGAAAAGCTGGGGAACATTGTCTCTCAACTATATTTTAGAGTTCAATGATACATCTCAGTGAAGTGAAAGTCTTTCCGAAGCTGCTAAATGTGTTTATTTCTCAATTTCAAGTGCATTCTGCCATGTATTTCACACATTCACCATTCTAGGCTCCTTAAATAAACAGCATAGGAATCATACACTGTTCAATGTGCTCTAAACAAGAATTAAGGAATTTCTGGATCTAAGATACCTTTTCTACATGAACAACTCAGTTGGAGAAGTGTTTTGTACATGTTCTATGCGAGTTCTCATCTATTGATTGTCGTTTTCCCAGAATTACTGATGTTTTCTTGTAGATTCTAACATTAGGCCTTCTTGTCCAGGTATAAACATTGGGAACATAGACAAACCACTACCTAAACACTGTTAGGAACCTGAAAACCTCTGGAACATTGTCTCTCAACAATGTTTTAGAGTTTAATGATACATCTCAGTGAAGTATAAGGCTTTCCAAAGCTGCTAAATATGTTTATTTCTCTATTTCAAGTGTATTCTGCCTTGTATTTCACACATTTACCATTCTAGGCTACTTTAAGTAAACAATATAGGATTCATACACTGTTTAATGTCCTCTAAACTCATATTAAGGAATTCCTGGATCTAAGATACGTTTTCAACAGAACAACTCAGTTGGACAAGTGTTTTACACATGTTCTATGTGAGTTCTCATCTATTTATTGTCATTATCCCAGAATTACTGATGTTTTCTTGTAGTTTCTAACATTTGGCCTTCTTGTCCAGGTATAAACATTGTTCCATGGACAAACAACTACCTAAACACTGTTATAAACCTGTAAATTTCGGGAACATTGTCTCTCAACTATCTTTTAGAGTTTAATGATACATCTCAGTGAAGTGTAAGGCTTTCCAAAGCTGCTAAATGTGTTTATTTCTCTATTTCAAGTGTTTTCTGCCGTGTATTTCACACATTCAACATTCTATTCTCCTTAAAGGAAACAATATAGGATTCATACACTTTTTAATGTGCTCTAAACTCGAATTAAGGAATTCCTGGATCAAAGATACTTTTTCCACATGAACAACTCAGTTGAAGAAGTGTTTTATAGATGTTCTATGCTAGTTCTCATCTATTTATTGTCATTTTCCCAGAATTACTGATGTTTTCTTGTAGTTTCTATCATCAGGCCTTCTTGTCAAGGTATACACATCGGGAACATGGACAAACAACTACCTAAAGACAGATATGAGCCTGAGAAGCTGGGTACATTGTCTCTCAACTATGTTTTAGAGTTCAATGATACATCTCAGTGAAGTGTAAGGCTTTCCAAAGCTGCTAAATGTGTTTATTTCTCTATTTCAAGTGTATTTTGCCTTGTATTTCACACATTTACCATTCTAGGCTCCTTTAAGTAAACAACATAGGATTCATACGCTGTTTAATGTCCTCTAAACTCAAATGAAGGAATTCCTGGATGTAAGATACGTTTTCTATAGGAACAACTCAGTTGGACATGTGTTTTACACATGTTCTATGTGAGTTCTCATCTATTTATTGTCATTTTCCCAGAATTACTGATGTTTTCTTATAGTTTCTAACATTAGGCCTTCTTGTCCAGGTATAAACATTGGGAACATGGACAAACAACTACCTAAACACTGTAATGAACCTGAAAACCTCGGGAATATTGTCTCTCAATTATGTTTTAGAGTTCAATGATACATCTCAGTGAAGTGTAAGGCTTTCCAAAGCTGCAAAATGTGTTTATTTCTCTATTTCAAGTGTATTCTGCCGAGTATTTCACACATTCAACATTCTAGTCTCCTTAAAGGAAACAATATAGGATTCATACACTGTTTAATGTGCTGTAAACTCGAATTAAGGAATTCCTGGATCTAAGATACTTTTTCCACATGAACAACTTATTTGAAGAAGTGTTGTATAGATGTTCTATGCGAGTTCTCATCTATTTATTGTCATTTTCCCAGTATTACTGATGTTTTCTTGTGGTTTCTAACATTAGGCCTTCTTGTCCAGGTATAAACATTGGGAACATGGACAAACAACTACCTAAACACTGTTATGAACCTGAAAACCTCGGGAATATTGTCTCTCAATTATGTTTTAGAGTTTAATGATACATCTCAGTGAAGTGAAAGTCTTTCCAAAGCTGCTAAATGTGTTTATTTCTCTATTTCAAGTGTATTTTGCCTTGTATTTCACACATTTACCATTCTAGGCTCTTTTAAGTAAACAACATAGGATTCATACGCTGTTTAATGTCCTCTAAACTCAAATTAAGGAATTCCTGGATCTAAGATACGTTTTCTACAGGAACAACTCAGTTGGACAAGTGTTTTACACATGTTCTATGTGAGTTCTCATCTATTTATTGTCATTTTCCCAGAATTACTGATGTTTTCTTGTAGTTTCTAACATTTGGCCTTCTTGTCCAGGTATAAACATTGGGACATGGACAAACAACTACCTAAACACTTTTATGAACCTGTAAAGCTCGGGAACATTGTCTCTCAACTATGTTTTAGAGTTTAATGATACATCTCAGTGAAGTGTAAGGCTTTCCAAAGCTGCTAAATGTGTTTATTTCTCTATTTCAAGTGTATTCTGCCGTGTATTTCACACATTCACCATTCTAGGCTCCTTAAATGAAACAACATAGAATTCATACACTGTTTAACGTGCTCTAAAGTCGAATTAAGGAATTCCTGGATCTAAGATACCTTTTCTACATGAACAACTCAGTTGGAGAAGTGTTTTGTACATGATCTCTGCGAGTTCTCATCTATTTATTGTCGTTTTCCCAGAAGTACCGCTGTTTTCTTATAGTTTCTATCATTAGGCCTTCTTGTCCAGGTATAAACATTGGGAACATGGAGAAACAACTACCTAAATTCTGTTATGAACGTGAAAAGCTCGGGAACATTGTCTCTCAACTATGTTTTAGAGTTTAATGATACATCTCAGTGAAGTGTAAGGCTTTCCAAAGCTGCTAAATGTGTTTATTTCTCAATTTCAAGTGCATTCTGCCATGTATTTCACACATTCACCATTCTAGGCTCCTTAAATAAACAGCATAGGAATCATACACTGTTCAATGTGCTCTAAACAAGAATTAAGGAATTTCTGGATCTAAGATACCTTTTCTACATGAACAACTCAGTTGGAGAAGTGTTTTGTACATGTTCTATGCGAGTTCTCATCTATTGATTGTCGTTTTCCCAGAATTACTGATGTTTTCTTGTAGATTCTAACATTAGGCCTTCTTGTCCAGGTATAAACATTGGGAACATAGACAAACCACTACCTAAACACTGTTAGGAACCTGAAAACCTCGGGAACATTGTCTCTCAACAATGTTTTAGAGTTTAATGATACATCTCAGTGAAGTATAAGGCTTTCCAAAGCTGCTAAATATGTTTATTTCTCTATTTCAAGTGTATTCTGCCTTGTATTTCACACATTTACCATTCTAGGCTACTTTAAGTAAACAATATAGGATTCATACACTGTTTAATGTCCTCTAAACTCATATTAAGGAATTCCTGGATCTAAGATACGTTTTCAACAGAACAACTCAGTTGGACAAGTGTTTTACACATGTTCTATGTGAGTTCTCATCTATTTATTGTCATTATCCCAGAATTACTGATGTTTTCTTGTAGTTTCTAACATTTGGCCTTCTTGTCCAGGTATAAACATTGTTCCATGGACAAACAACTACCTAAACACTGTTATAAACCTGTAAATTTCGGGAACATTGTCTCTCAACTATCTTTTAGAGTTTAATGATACATCTCAGTGAAGTGTAAGGCTTTCCAAAGCTGCTAAATGTGTTTATTTCTCTATTTCAAGTGTTTTCTGCCGTGTATTTCACACATTCAACATTCTATTCTCCTTAAAGGAAACAATATAGGATTCATACACTTTTTAATGTGCTCTAAACTCGAATTAAGGAATTCCTGGATCAAAGATACTTTTTCCACATGAACAACTCAGTTGAAGAAGTGTTTTATAGATGTTCTATGCTAGTTCTCATCTATTTATTGTCATTTTCCCAGAATTACTGATGTTTTCTTGTAGTTTCTATCATCAGGCCTTCTTGTCAAGGTATACACATCGGGAACATGGACAAACAACTACCTAAAGACAGATATGAGCCTGAGAAGCTGGGTACATTGTCTCTCAACTATGTTTTAGAGTTCAATGATACATCTCAGTGAAGTGTAAGGCTTTCCAAAGCTGCTAAATGTGTTTATTTCTCTATTTCAAGTGTATTTTGCCTTGTATTTCACACATTTACCATTCTAGGCTCCTTTAAGTAAACAACATAGGATTCATACGCTGTTTAATGTCCTCTAAACTCAAATTAAGGAATTCCTGGATGTAAGATACGTTTTCTATAGGAACAACTCAGTTGGACATGTGTTTTACACATGTTCTATGTGAGTTCTCATCTATTTATTGTCATTTTCCCAGAATTACTGATGTTTTCTTATAGTTTCTAACATTAGGCCTTCTTGTCCAGGTATAAACATTGGGAACATGGACAAACAACTACCTAAACACTGTAATGAACCTGAAAACCTCGGGAATATTGTCTCTCAATTATGTTTTAGAGTTCAATGATACATCTCAGTGAAGTGTAAGGCTTTCCAAAGCTGCAAAATGTGTTTATTTCTCTATTTCAAGTGTATTCTGCCGAGTATTTCACACATTCAACATTCTAGTCTCCTTAAAGGAAACAATATAGGATTCATACACTGTTTAATGTGCTGTAAACTCGAATTAAGGAATTCCTGGATCTAAGATACTTTTTCCACATGAACAACTTATTTGAAGAAGTGTTGTATAGATGTTCTATGCGAGTTCTCATCTATTTATTGTCATTTTCCCAGTATTACTGATGTTTTCTTGTGGTTTCTAACATTAGGCCTTCTTGTCCAGGTATAAACATTGGGAACATGGACAAACAACTACCTAAACACTGTTATGAACCTGAAAACCTCGGGAATATTGTCTCTCAATTATGTTTTAGAGTTTAATGATACATCTCAGTGAAGTGAAAGTCTTTCCAAAGCTGCTAAATGTGTTTATTTCTCTATTTCAAGTGTATTTTGCCTTGTATTTCACACATTTACCATTCTAGGCTCTTTTAAGTAAACAACATAGGATTCATACGCTGTTTAATGTCCTCTAAACTCAAATTAAGGAATTCCTGGATCTAAGATACGTTTTCTACAGGAACAACTCAGTTGGACAAGTGTTTTACACATGTTCTATGTGAGTTCTCATCTATTTATTGTCATTTTCCCAGAATTACTGATGTTTTCTTGTAGTTTCTAACATTTGGCCTTCTTGTCCAGGTATAAACATTGGGACATGGACAAACAACTACCTAAACACTTTTATGAACCTGTAAAGCTCGGGAACATTGTCTCTCAACTATGTTTTAGAGTTTAATGATACATCTCAGTGAAGTGTAAGGCTTTCCAAAGCTGCTAAATGTGTTTATTTCTCTATTTCAAGTGTATTCTGCCGTGTATTTCACACATTCACCATTCTAGGCTCCTTAAATGAAACAACATAGAATTCATACACTGTTTAACGTGCTCTAAAGTCGAATTAAGGAATTCCTGGATCTAAGATACCTTTTCTACATGAACAACTCAGTTGGAGAAGTGTTTTGTACATGATCTCTGCGAGTTCTCATCTATTTATTGTCGTTTTCCCAGAAGTACCGCTGTTTTCTTATAGTTTCTATCATTAGGCCTTCTTGTCCAGGTATAAACATTGGGAACATGGAGAAACAACTACCTAAATTCTGTTATGAACCTGAAAAGCTCGGGAACATTGTCTCTCAACTATGTTTTAGAGTTTTATGATACATCTCAGTGAATTGTAAGGCTTTCCAAAGCTGCTAAAGGTGATTATTTCTCTATTTCAAGTTTATTATGCCTTGTATTTCACACATTTACCATTCTAGGCTCCTTTAAGTAAACAACATAGGATTCATACACTGTTTAATGTCCTCTAAACTCAAATTTAGGAATTCATGGATCTAAGATACTTTTTCTATAGGAACAACTCAGTTGGAGAAGTGTTTTGTACATGATCTATGCGAGTTTTCATCTATTTATTGTCGTTTTCCCAGAATTACTGATGATTTCTTGTGGTTTCTAACATTAGGCCATCTTGTCCAGGTATAAACGTTGGGAACATGGACAAACCTCTACCTAAACACTGTTAGGAACCTGAAAAGCTCGGGAACATTGTCTCTCAACTATGTTTTAGAGTTTAATGATACATCTCAGTGAAGTGTAAGGCTTTCCAAAGCAGCTAAATGTGTTTATTTCTCTATTTCAAGTGTATTCTGCCGTGTATTTCACACATTCACCATTCTAGTCTCCTTAAAGGAAACAACATAGGATTCATACACTGTTTAATGTGGTCTTAACTCGAATTAAGGAATTCCTGTATCTAAGATACGTTTTCTACAGGAACAACTTAGTTGAAGAAGTGTTTTATACACTTGTAGTTTCTAATATTAGGCCTTCTTGTACAAGTATACGCATTGTTTAACATAGACAAACAACTACCTAAACACTGTTATGAACCTGTAAAGCTCGGGAAAATTGTCTCTCAACTATGTTTTCGAGTGTAATGATACATCTCAGTGAAGTGTAAGGCTTTCCAAAGCTGCTAAATGTGTTTATTTCTCTATTTCAAGTGTATTCTGCCGTGTATTTCACACATTCACCATTCTAGGCTCCTTAAATGAAACAACATAGAATTCATACACTGTTTAACGTGCTCTAAAGTCGAATTAAGGAATTCCTGGATCTAAGATACCTTTTCTACATGAACAACTCAGTTGGAGAAGTGTTTTGTACATGATCTCTGCGAGTTCTCATCTATTTATTGTCGTTTTCCCAGAAGTACCGCTGTTTTCTTGTAGTTTCTATCATTAGGCCTTCTTGTCCAGGTATAAACATTGGGAACATGGAGAAACAACTACCTAAATTCTGTTATGAACCTGAAAAGCTGGGGAACATTGTCTCTCAACAATGTTTTAGAGTTTTATGATACATCTCAGTGAATTGTAAGGCTTTCCAAAGCTGCTAAAGGTGATTATTTCTCTATTTCAAGTTTATTATGCCTTGTATTTCACACATTTACCATTCTAGGCTCCTTTAAGTAAACAACATAGGATTCATACACTGTTTAATGTCCTCTAAACTCAAATTTAGGAATTCATGGATCTAAGATACTTTTTCTATAGGAACAACTCAGTTGGAGAAGTGTTTTGTACATGATCTATGCGAGTTTTCATCTATTTATTGTCGTTTTCCCAGAATTACTGATGATTTCTTGTGGTTTCTAACATTAGGCCTTCTTGTCCAGGTATAAACGTTGGGAACATGGACAAACCTCTACCTAAACACTGTTAGGAACCTGAAAAGCTCGGGAACATTGTCTCTCAACTATGTTTTAGAGTTTAATGATACATCTCAGTGAAGTGTAAGGCTTTCCAAAGCAGCTAAATGTGTTTATTTCTCTATTTCAAGTGTATTCTGCCGTGTATTTCACACATTCACCATTCTAGTCTCCTTAAAGGAAACAACATAGGATTCATACACTGTTTAATGTGGTCTTAACTCGAATTAAGGAATTCCTGGATCTAAGATACTTTTTCTACAGGAACAACTCAGTTGGACAAATGTTTTATACATGTTCTACGTGAGTTTCCAAGAATTACTGATGTTTTCTTGCAGTTTCTAACATTAGGCCTTCTTGTCCAGTTATAAACATTGGGAACATTGACAAACCACTACCTAAACACTGTTAGGAACCTGAAAACCTCGGGAACATTGTCTCTCAACTATGTTTTAGAGTTTAATGATACATCTCCGTAAAGTTTAAGGCTTTCCAAAGCTGGTAAATATGTTTATTTCTCTATTTCAAGTGTATTCTGCCTTGTATTTCACACATTCACCACTCTAGTCTCCTTAAAGGAAACAACATAGGATTCATACACTGTTTAATGTGCTCTAAACTCGAATTAAGGAATTCCTGGATCTAAGATACTTTTTCTACAGGAACAACTCAGTTGAAGAAGTGTTTTATACATGTTCTATGCGAGTTGTCATCTATTTATTGTCATTTTCCTAGAAATTCTGATGTTTTTTTGTAATTTCTAATATTAGGCCTTCTTGTACAGGTATAAGCATTGTTAACATGGACAAACAACTACCTAAACACTGATATGAACCTGAAAACCTCGGAAATATTGTCTCTCAACTATGTTTTGGAGTTTAATGATACATCTCAGTGAAGTGTAAGGCTTTCCAAAGCTGCAAAATATGTTTATTTCTCTATTTCAAGTGTATTCTGCCGTGTATTTCACACATTCACCATTCTAGGCTCCTTAAGGAAACAACATAGGATTCATACACTGTTTAATGTGCTCTAAACTCGAATTAAGAAATTCCTGGATCTAAGATACGTTTTCTACCGGAACAACTCAGTTGAAGAAGTGTTTTATACATGTTTTATGCGAGTTCTCATCAATTTATTGTCATTTTCCCAGAATTACTGATGTTTTCTTGGAATTTCTAACATTAGGCCTTCTTGTCCAGGTATAAACATTGGGAACATTGACAAACCACTACCTAAACACTGTTAGGAACCTGAAAACCTCGGGAACATTGTCTCTCAACTATGTTTTGGAGTTTAATGATACATCTCAGTGAAGTGTAAGGCTTTCCAAAGCTGCTAAATATGTTTATTTCTCTATTTCAAGTGTATTCTGCCGTGTATTTCACACAGTCACCATTCTAGTCTCCTTAAAGGAAACAACATAGGATTCATACATTGTTTAATGTGCTCTAAACTCGAATTAAGGAATTCCTGGATGTAAGATATGATTTCTAGAGGAACAACTCAGTTGGACAAATGTTTTACACATGTTCTATGTGAGTTCTCATGTATTTATTTTCATTTTCCCAGTATTACTGATGTTTCCTTGTAGTTTCTAACATTTGGCCTTCTTGTCCAGGTATAAACATTGGGACATGGACAAACAACTACCTAAACACTGTTATGAACCTGTAAAGCTCGGGAAAATTGTCTCTCAACTATGTTTTCGAGTGTAATGATACATCTCAGTGAAGTGTAAGGCTTTCCAAAGCAGCTAAATGTGTTTATTTCTCTATTTCAAGTGTATTCTGCCGTGTATTTCACAGATTCACCATTCTAGGCTCATTAAAGGAAACAACATAGGATTCATACACTGTTTAACGTGCTCTAAAGTCGAATTAAGGAATTCCTGGATCTAAGATACGTTTTCTACATGAACAACTCAGTTGGAGAAGTGTTTTGTACATGATCTCTGCGAGTTCTCATCTATTTATTGTCGTTTTCCCAGAATTACCGCTGTTTTCTTGTAGTTTCTAACATTAGGCCTTCTTGTCCTGGTATAAACATTGGGAACATGGAGAAACAACTACCTAAATTCTGTTATGAACCTGAAAAGCTCGGGAACATTGTCTCTCAACTATGTTTTAGAGTTTTATGATACATCTCAGTGAATTGTAAAGCTTTACAAAGCTGCTAAAGGTGATTATTTCTCTATTTCAAGTTTATTATGCCTTGTATTTCACACATTTACCATTCTAGGCTCCTTTAAGTAAACAACATAGGATTCATACACTGTTTAATGTCCTCTAAACTCAAATTTAGGAATTCATGGATCTAAGATACGTTTTCTATAGGAACAACTCAGTTGGAGAAGTGTTTTATACATGTTCAATGTGAGTTCTCATCTGTTTATTGTCGTTTTCCCAGAATTACTGATGTTTTCTTGTAGTTTCTAACATTAGGCCTTCTTGTCCAAGTACAAACATTGGGAACATGGACTAACAACTACCTAAACACTGTTATGAACCTGAAAAGCTCGGGAAAATTGTCTCTCAACTATGTTTTAGAGTTTAATGATACATCTCAGTGAAGTGTAAGGCTTTCCAAAGCTGCTAAATGTGTTTATTTCTCTATTTCAAGTGTATTCTGCCTTGTATTTCACACATTCACCATTCTAGGCTCATTAAAGGAAACAACATAGGATTCATACACTGTTTAATGTGCTCTAAAGTCGAATTAAGGAATAACTGGATCTAAGATACCTTTTCTACATGAACAACTCAGTTGGAGAAGTGTTTTGTACATGGTCTATGCGAGTTTTCATCTATTTATTGTCGTTTTCCCAGAATTACTGATGATTTCTTGTGGTTTCTAACATTAGGCCTTCTTGTCCAGGTATAAACGTTGGGAACATGGACAAACCACTACCTAAACACTGTTAGGAACCTGAAAAGCTCGGGAACATTGTCTCTCAACTATGTTTTAGAGTTTAATGATACATCTCAGTGAAGTGTAAGGCTTTCCAAAGCAGCTAAATGTGTTTATTTCTCTATTTCAAGTGTATTCTGCCGTGTATTTCACACATTCACCATTCTAGTCTCCTTAAAGGAAACAACATAGGATTCATACACTGTTTAATGTGCTTTAAACTCGAATTAAGGAATTCCTGTATCTAAGATATGTTTTCTACAGGAACAACTTATTTGAAGAAGTGTTTTATACACTTGTAGTTTCTAATATTAGGCCTTCTTGTACAAGTATACGCATTGTTTAACATAGACAAACAACTACGTAAACACTGATATACACCTGAAAACCTTGGGAATATTGTCTCTCAACTATGTTTTGGAGTTTAATGATACATCTCAGTGAAGTGTAAGGATTTCCATAGCTGCTAAATGTGTTTATTTGTCTATTTCCAGTGTATTCTGCCGTGTATTTCACACAGTCACCATTCTAGTCTCCTTAAAGGAAACTACATAGGATTCATACACTGTTTAATGTGCTCTTAACTCGAATTAAGGAATTCCTGGATCTAAGATACTTTTTCTAAAGGAACAACTAAGTTGGACAAATGTTTTATACATGTTCTACGTGAGTTTCCTAGAATTACTGATGTTTTCTTGCAGTTTCTAATATTAGGCCTTCTTGTCCAGGTATAAACATTTTGAACATGGACAAACCACTACCTAAACACTGTTAGGAACCTGAAAACCTTGGGAACATTGTCTCTCAACTATGTTTTAGAGTTTAATGATACATCTCAGTGAAGTGTAAGGCTTTCCAAAGCTACTAAAGGTGTTTATTTCTCTATTTCAAATGTATTCTGCCGTGTATTTCACACATTCACAATTCTAGGCTCATTAAAGGAAACAACATAGGATTCATACACTGTTTAACGTGCTCTAAAGTCGAATTAAGGAATTCTTGGATCTAAGATACCTTTTCTCCATGAACAACTCATTCGGAGAAGTGTTTTGTACATGACCTATGCGAGTTCTCATCTATTTATTGTCATTTTCCAGAATTACTGATGTTTTCTTGGAGTTTCTAACATTAGGCCTTCTTGTACAGGTATAAGCATTGTGAACATGGACAAACAACTACCTAAACACTGATATGAACCTGAAAACCTCGGGAATATTGTCTCTCAACTATGTTTTGGAGTTTAATGATACTTCTCAGTGAAGTGTAAGGCTTTCCAAAGCTACTAAAGGTGTTTATTTCTCTATTTCAAATGTATTCTGCCGTGTATTTCACACATTCAACATTCTAGGCTCCTTAAATGAAACAACATAGAATTCATACACTGTTTAATGTGGTCTAAACTCGAATTAAGGAATTCCTGGATCTAAGATACCTTTTCTACATGAACAACTCAGTTGGAGAAGTGTTTTGTACATATTCTATGCGAGTTCTCATCTGTTAATTGTCGTTTTCGCAGAATTACAGATGTTTTCTTGCAGTTTCTAACATTAGTCCTTCTTGTCCAGGTATAAACATTGGGTACATTGACAAACCACTACCTAAACACTGTTAGGAACCTGAAAACCTCGGGAACATTGTCTCTCAACTATGTTTTAGAGTTTAATGATACATCTCAGTGAAGTGTAAGGCTTTCCAAAGCTGCTAAATATGTTTATTTCTCTATTTCAAGTGTATTCTGCCGTGTATTTCACACATTCACCATTCTAGTCTCCTTAAAGGAAACAACATAGGATTCATACACTGTTTAATGTGCTCTAAACTCGAATTAAGGAATTTTTGGATCTAAGATACTTTTTCTACAGGAACAACTCAGTTGAAGAAGTGTTTTATATATGTTCTATGCGAGTTGTCATTTATTTATTGTCATTTTCCTAGAAATACTGATGTTTTTTTGTAGTTTCTAATATTAGGCCTTCTTGTACAGGTATATGCATTGTGAACATGGACCAACAACTACCTAAACACAGATATGAACCTGAAAACCTCGGGAATAATGTCTCTCAACTATGTTTTGGAGTTTAATGATACATCTCAGTGAAGTGTAAGGATTTCCATAGCAGCTAACTGTGTTTATTTCTCTATTTCAAGTGTATTCTGCCGTGTATTTCACACAGTCACCATTCTAGTCTCCTTAAAGGAAACAACATAGGATTCATACATTGTTTTATGTGCTCTAAACTCGAATTAAGGAATTCCTGGATCTAAGATTCGTTTTCTACAGGAACAACTCAGTTGGACAAATGTTTTACACATGTTCTATGTTAGTTCTCATGTATTTATTGTCATTTCCCTAGAATTACTGATGTTTTCTTGGAGTTTCTAACATTAGGCCTTCTTGTACAGGTATAAGCATTGTGAACATGGACAAACAACCACCTAAACACTGATATGAACCTGAAAACCTCGGGAATATTGTCTCTCAACTATGTTTTGGAGTTTAATGATACAGTGAAGTGTAAGGCTTTCTTAGTGAAGTGTAAGGCTTTCCAAAGCTACTAAAGGTGTTTATTTCTCTATTTCAATTGTATTCTGCCGTGTATTTCACACATTCACAATTCTACGATCCTTAAATGAAACAACATAGAATTCATACACTGTTTAATGTGCTCTAAACTCGAATTAAGGAATTCCTGGATCTAAGATACCTTTTCTACATGAACAACTCAGTTGGAGAAGTGTTTTGTACATGTTCCATGCGAGTTCTCATCTGTTTATTGTCGTTTTCCCAGAATTACAGATGTTTTCTTGCAGTTTCTAACATTAGGCCTTCTTGTCCAGGTATAAACATTGGGAACATTGACAAACCACTACCTAAACACTGTTAGGAACCTGAAAACCTCGGGAACATTGTCTCTCAACTATGTTTTAGAGTTTTATGATACATCTCAGTGAAGTGTAAGGCTTTCCAAAGCTGCTAAATATGTTTATTTCTCTATTTCAAGTGTATTCTGCCGTGTATTTCACACAGTCACCATTCTGGTCTCCTTAAAGGAAACAAAATAGGATTCATACACTGTTTAATGTGCTCTAAACTCGAATTAAGGAATTCCTGGATCTAAGATACCTTTTCTACATGAACAACTCAGTTGGAGAAGTGTTTTGTACATGTTCTATGCGAGTTCTCATCTGTTTATTGTCATTTTCCCAGAATTACAGATGTTTTCTTGCAGTTTCTAACATTAGGCCTTCTTGTCCAGGTATAAACATTGGGAATATTGACAAACCACTACCTAAACACTGTTAGGAACCTGAAAACCTCGGGAACATTGTCTCTCAACTATGTTTTAGAGTTTAATGATACATCTCAGTGAAGTGTAAGGCTTTCCAAAGCTGCTAAATATGTTTATTTCTCTATTTCAAGTGTATTCTGCCTTGTATTTCACACATTTACCATTCTAGGCTCCTTTAACTAAACAAAATAGGATTCATACACTGTTTACTGTCATATAAACTCAAATTAAGGAATTCCTTTTCCTAAGATACCTTTTCTACATGAACAACTCAGTTGGAGAAGTGTTTTGTACACGTTCTATGCGAGTTCTCATATATTTATTGTGGTTTTCCCAGAATTACTGATGTTTTCTTGTAGTTTCTAACCTTAGGCCTTCTTGTCCAGGTACAAACATTGGTAACATGGATAAATGACTACCTAAACACTGTTATGAACCTGAAAAGCTCGGGATCATCA
Source organism: Pipistrellus nathusii (assembly GCA_963693515.1). NCBI lineage: Eukaryota > Metazoa > Chordata > Mammalia > Chiroptera > Vespertilionidae > Pipistrellus > Pipistrellus nathusii. The sequence continues at coordinate 54,131,606 of OY882871.1, forward strand.
TCTCTCAACTATGTTTTAGAGTTTAATGATACATCTCAGTGAAGTGTAAGGCTTTCCAAAGCTGCTAAATGTGTTTATTTCTCTATTTCAAGTTTATTCTGCTGTGCATTTCACACATTCACCATTCTAGTCTTTTTAAAGGTAACAACATAGGATTCATACACTGTTTACTGTCATATAAACTCAAATTAAGGAATTCCTGGATCTAAGATACGTTTTCTACAGGAACAACTCAGTTGGACAAGTGTTTTACACATGTTCTATGTGAGTTCTCATCTATTTATTGTGATTTTCCTAGAATTAATGATGTTTTCTTGTAGTTTCTAACATTTGGCCTTTTTTTCCAGGTATAAACTTTGGGATCGTGGACAAACAACTACCTAAACACTGTTATGAACGTGAAAAGCTCGGGAACATTGTCTGTCAACTATGTTTTAGAGTTTAATGATATATTTCAGTGAAATGTAAGGCTTTCCAAAGCTGATAAATGTGTTTATTTTTCTATTCCAAGTGTATTCTGCATTGTATTTCACAAATTTACCATTCTAGGCTTCTTTAAGTAAACAACATAGGATTCATACACTGTTAAATGTGCTCTAAACTCGAATTAAGGAATTCTTGTATTTAATATACATTTTTTACACGAATAACTCAGTTGGAGATGTGTTTTATACAAGTTCTATGTGACTTCTCATCTAATTATTGTCATTTTCCCAGAAATACTGATGTTTTCTTGTATTTTCTAAAATTAGGCCTTCTTGTCCAGGTATAAACATTGGGAACATGGACAAACAACTACCTATACACTGTTATGAACCTGTAAAGCTCGGGAACATTGTCTCTCAACTATGTTTTAGAGTTTAATGATACATCTCAGTGAAGTGTAAGGGTTTCCGAAGCAGCTTAATGTGTTTATTTCTCTGTTTCAAGTTAATTCTGCCGTGTATTTCACACATTCACCATTTTAGTCTCCTTAAAGGAAAAACATAGGATTCATACACTGTTTAATGTGCTCTAAACTCAAATTAAGTAATTCCTGGATCTAATGTTCGTTTTCTACAGGAACAACTCAGTTGGACAAGTGTTTTACACATGTTCTATGTGAGTTCTCATCTATTTATTGTCATTTCCCCAGAATTACTAATGTTTTCTTGTAGTTTCTCACGTTAGGCCTTCTTGTCCATGTATAAACAAGGGGAACATGAAAAACCACTACCTAAACCCTGTTATGAACCTGAAAACCTCGGGAACATTGTTTCTCAACTATGTTTTAGAGTTTAATGATACATCTCAGTGAAGTGTAAGGCTTTCCAAAGCTGCTAAATGTGTTTATGTCTCTATTTCAAGTGTATTCTGCCGTGTACTTCACACATTCACCATTATAGGCTCCTTAAAGAAAACTACATACGATTCATACACTGTTTAATGTGCTCTAAACTCGAATTAAGGAATTCCTGGATCTAAGATACTTTTTCCACATGAACAACTCAGCTGATGAAGTGTTTTATACATGTTCTATATGAGTTCTCATCTATTTATTGTCATTTTCCTAGAATTGCTGATGTTTTCTGGTAGTTTCTAACTATTGGCCTTCTTGTCCAGGTATAAACATTGGGACATGGACAAACAACTACCTAAACACTGTTATGAACCTGTAAAGCTCCGGAACATGGTCTCTCAACTATGTTTTAGAGTTTAATGATACATCTCAGTGAAGTGTAAGGCTTTCCGAAGCTGCTAAATGTGTTTATTTCTCAATTTCAAGTGCATTCTGCCATGTATTTCACACATTCACCATTCTAGGCTTCTTAAATAAACAGCATAGGAATCATACACTGTTCAATGTGCTCTAAACAAGAATTAAGGAATTTCTGGATCTAAGATACCTTTTCTACAAGAACAACTCAGTTGGAGAAGTGTTTTGTACATGTTCTATGCGAGTTCTCATCTATTGATTGTCGTTTACCCAGAATTACTGATGTTTTCTTGTAGATTCTAACATTAGGCCTTCTTGTCCAGGTATAAACATTGGGAACATAGACAAACCACTACCTAAACACTGTTAGGAACCTGAAAACCTCGGGAACATTGTCTCTCAACAATGTTTTAGAGTTTAATGATACATCTCAGTGAAGTATAAGGCTTTCCAAAGCTGCTAAATATGTTTATTTCTCTATTTCAAGTGTATTCTGCCTTGTATTTCACACATTTACCATTCTAGGCTCCTTTAAGTAAACAATATAGGATTCATACACTGTTTAATGTCCTCTAAACTCATATTAAGGAATTCCTGGATCTAAGATACGTTTTCAACAGAACAACTCAGTTGGACAAGTGTTTTACACATGTTCTATGTGAGTTCTCATCTATTTATTGTCATTATCCCAGAATTATTGAAGTTTTCTTGTAGTTTCTAACATTTGGCCTTCTTGTCCAGGTATAAACATTGTTCCATGGACAAACAACTACCTAAACACTGTTATAAACCTGTAAATTTCGGGAACATTGTCTCTCAACTATGTTTTAGAGTTTAATGATACATCTCAGTGAAGTGTAAGGCTTTACAAAGCTGCTAAATGTGTTTATTTCTCTATTTCAAGTGTATTCTGCCGTGTATTTCACACATTCACCATTCTAGGCTCCTTAAAGTAAACAACATAGGATTCCTACACTGTTTAATGTGCTCTAAACTCGAATTAAGGAATTCCTGGATCTAATATACGTTTTCCACATGAACAACTCAGTTGATGTAGTGTTTTATACATGTTCTATGCGAGTTCTCATCTATATATTGTCATTTTCCCAGAGTTACTGATGTTTTCTTGTAGTTTCTAACATTAGGCCCTCCTGTCCAGGTATAAGCATTGTGAACATGGAAAGAAAACTACCTAAACACTGATATGAACCTGAAACGCTGGGGAACATTGTCTCTCAAGTATATTTTAGAGTACAATGATACATCTCAGTGAAGTGTAAGGCATTCCAAAGCTGCTAAATCTGTTTATTTCTCTATTTCAAGTGTATTCTGCCGAGTATTTCACACATTCAACATTCTAGTCTCCTTAAAGGAAACAATATAGGATTCATACACTTTTTAATGTGCTCTAAACTCGAATTAAGGAATTCCAGATCAAAGATACTTTTTCCACATGAACAACTCAGTTGAAGAAGTGTTTTGTACATGTTCTATGTGAGATCTCATCTATTGATTGTCGTTTTCCCAGAATGACTGATGTTTTCTTGTAGTTTCTAACATTAGCCCTTCTTGTCCAGGTAGAAACATTGGGAACATGGGCAAACGACTACGTAAACACTGTTATGAACCTGAAAAGCTCGGGAACATTGTCTCTCAACTATGTTTTAGATTTTAATGATACATCTCAGTGAAGTGTAAGGCTTTCCAATGCTGCTAAATGTGTTTATTTCTCTATTTCAAGTGTATTCTGCCGTGTATTTCACACATTCACCATTCTAGGCTCCTTAAAGGAAACAACATAGGATTCATACACTTTTTAATGTGCTCTAAACTCGAATTAAGGAATTCCTGGATCTAAGATACGTTTTCTACAGGACCAACTCAGCTGAAGAAGTGTTTTATACATGTTTTATGCAAGTTCTCATCTATTTATTGTCATTATCCCAGAATTACTGATGTTTTCTTGTAGTTTCTATCATTAGGCCTTCTTCTCCAGGTATACACATTGGGAACATGGACAAACAACTACCTAAAGACTGATATGAGCCTGAGAAGCTGGGTACATTGTCTCTCAACTATGTTTTAGAGTTCAATGATACATGTCAGTGAAGTGTAAGGCTTTACGAAGCGGGTAATGTGTTTATTTCTCTATTTCAAGTGTATTCTGCTGAGTATTTTACACATTCAACATTCTAGTCTCATTAAAGGAAACAATATAGGATTCATACACTGTTTAATGTGCTCTAAACTCGAATTAAGGAATTCCTGGATCTAAGATACTTTTTCCACATGAACAACTCAGCTGATGAAGTGTTTTATACATGTTCTATATGAGTTCTCATCTATTTATTGTCATTTTCCTAGAATTGCTGATGTTTTCTTGTAGTTTCTAACTATTGGCCTTCTTGTCCAGGTATAAACATTGGGACATGGACAAACAACTACCTAAACACTGTTATGAACCTGTAAAGCTCCGGAACATGGTCTCTCAACTATGTTTTAGAGTTTAATGATACATCTCAGTGAAGTGTAAGGCTTTCCGAAGCTGCTAAATGTGTTTATTTCTCAATTTCAAGTGCATTCTGCCATGTATTTCACACATTCACCATTCTAGGCTCCTTAAATAAACAGCATAGGAATCATACACTGTTCAATGTGCTCTAAACAAGAATTAAGGAATTTCTGGATCTAAGATACCTTTTCTACATGAACAACTCAGTTGGAGAAGTGTTTTGTACATGTTCTATGCGAGTTCTCATCTATTGATTGTCGTTTACCCAGAATTACTGATGTTTTCTTGTAGATTCTAACATTAGGCCTTCTTGTCCAGGTATAAACATTGGGAACATAGACAAACCACTACCTAAACACTGTTAGGAACCTGAAAACCTCGGGAACATTGTCTCTCAACAATGTTTTAGAGTTTAATGATACATCTCAGTGAAGTATAAGGCTTTCCAAAGCTGCTAAATATGTTTATTTCTCTATTTCAAGTGTATTCTCCCTTGTATTTCACACATTTACCATTCTAGGCTCCTTTAAGTAAACAATATAGGATTCATACACTGTTTAATGTCCTCTAAACTCATATTAAGGAATTCCTGGATCTAAGATACGTTTTCAACAGAACAACTCAGTTGGACAAGTGTTTTACACATGTTCTATGTGAGTTCTCATCTATTTATTGTCATTATCCCAGAATTATTGAAGTTTTCTTGTAGTTTCTAACATTTGGCCTTCTTGTCCAGGTATAAACATTGTTCCATGGACAAACAACTACCTAAACACTGTTATAAACCTGTAAATTTCGGGAACATTGTCTCTCAACTATGTTTTAGAGTTTAATGATACATCTCAGTGAAGTGTAAGGCTTTACAAAGCTGCTAAATGTGTTTATTTCTCTATTTCAAGTGTATTCTGCCGTGTATTTCACACATTCACCATTCTAGGCTCCTTAAAGTAAACAACATAGGATTCCTACACTGTTTAATGTGCTCTAAACTCGAATTAAGGAATTCCTGGATCTAATATACGTTTTCCACATGAACAACTCAGTTGATGTAGTGTTTTATACATGTTCTATGCGAGTTCTCATCTATATATTGTCATTTTCCCAGAGTTACTGATGTTTTCTTGTAGTTTCTAACATTAGGCCCTCCTGTCCAGGTATAAGCATTGTGAACATGGAAAGAAAACTACCTAAACACTGATATGAACCTGAAACGCTGGGGAACATTGTCTCTCAAGTATATTTTAGAGTACAATGATACATCTCAGTGAAGTGTAAGGCATTCCAAAGCTGCTAAATCTGTTTATTTCTCTATTTCAAGTGTATTCTGCCGAGTATTTCACACATTCAACATTCTAGTCTCCTTAAAGGAAACAATATAGGATTCATACACTTTTTAATGTGCTCTAAACTCGAATTAAGGAATTCCAGATCAAAGATACTTTTTCCACATGAACAACTCAGTTGAAGAAGTGTTTTGTACATGTTCTATGTGAGATCTCATCTATTGATTGTCGTTTTCCCAGAATGACTGATGTTTTCTTGTAGTTTCTAACATTAGCCCTTCTTGTCCAGGTAGAAACATTGGGAACATGGGCAAACGACTACGTAAACACTGTTATGAACCTGTAAAGCTCGGGGACATTGTCTCTCAACTATGTTTTAGATTTTAATGATACATCTCAGTGAAGTGTAAGGCTTTCCAATGCTGCTAAATGTGTTTATTTCTCTATTTCAAGTGTATTCTGCCGTGTATTTCACACATTCACCATTCTAGGCTCCTTAAAGGAAACAACATAGGATTCATACACTTTTTAATGTGCTCTAAACTCGAATTAAGGAATTCCTGGATCTAAGATACGTTTTCTACAGGAACAACTCAGCTGAAGAAGTGTTTTATACATGTTTTATGCAAGTTCTCATCTATTTATTGTCATTATCCCAGAATTACTGATGTTTTCTTGTAGTTTCTATCATTAGGCCTTCTTCTCCAGGTATACACATTGGGAACATGGACAAACAACTACCTAAAGACTGATATGAGCCTGAGAAGCTGGGTACATTGTCTCTCAACTATGTTTTAGAGTTCAATGATACATGTCAGTGAAGTGTAAGGCTTTACGAAGCGGGTAATGTGTTTATTTCTCTATTTCAAGTGTATTCTGCTGAGTATTTTACACATTCAACATTCTAGTCTCGTTAAAGGAAACAATATAGGATTCATACACTGTTTAATGTGCTCTAAACTCGAATTAAGGAATTCCTGGATCTAAGATACTTTTTCCACATGAACAACTCAGCTGATGAAGTGTTTTATACATGTTCTATATGAGTTCTCATCTATTTATTGTCATTTTCCTAGAATTGCTGATGTTTTCTTGTAGTTTCTAACTATTGGCCTTCTTGTCCAGGTATAAACATTGGGACATGGACAAACAACTACCTAAACACTGTTATGAACCTGTAAAGCTCCGGAACATGGTCTCTCAACTATGTTTTAGAGTTTAATGATACATCTCAGTGAAGTGTAAGGCTTTCCGAAGCTGCTAAATGTGTTTATTTCTCAATTTCAAGTGCATTCTGCCATGTATTTCACACATTCACCATTCTAGGCTCCTTAAATAAACAGCATAGGAATCATACACTGTTCAATGTGCTCTAAACAAGAATTAAGGAATTTCTGGATCTAAGATACCTTTTCTACATGAACAACTCAGTTGGAGAAGTGTTTTGTACATGTTCTATGCGAGTTCTCATCTATTGATTGTCGTTTACCCAGAATTACTGATGTTTTCTTGTAGATTCTAACATTAGGCCTTCTTGTCCAGGTATAAACATTGGGAACATAGACAAACCACTACCTAAACACTGTTAGGAACCTGAAAACCTCGGGAACATTGTCTCTCAACAATGTTTTAGAGTTTAATGATACATCTCCGTGAAGTATAAGGCTTTCCAAAGCTGCTAAATATGTTTATTTCTCTATTTCAAGTGTATTCTCCCTTGTATTTCACACATTTACCATTCTAGGCTCCTTTAAGTAAACAATATAGGATTCATACACTGTTTAATGTCCTCTAAACTCATATTAAGGAATTCCTGGATCTAAGATACGTTTTCAACAGAACAACTCAGTTGGACAAGTGTTTTACACATGTTCTATGTGAGTTCTCATCTATTTATTGTCATTATCCCAGAATTACTGAAGTTTTCTTGTAGTTTCTAACATTTGGCCTTCTTGTCCAGGTATAAACATTGTTCCATGGACAAACAACTACCTAAACACTGTTATAAACCTGTAAATTTCGGGAACATTGTCTCTCAACTATGTTTAGAGTTTAATGATACATCTCAGTGAAGTGTAAGGCTTTCCAAAGCTGCTAAATGTGTTTATTTCTCTATTTCAAGTGTATTCTGCCGTGTATTTCACACATTCACCATTCTAAGCTCCTTAAAGTAAACAACATAGGATTCCTACACTGTTTAATGTGCTCTAAACTCGAATTAAGGAATTCCTGGATCTAATATACGTTTTCCACATGAACAACTCAGTTGATGTAGTGTTTTATACATGTTCTATGCGAGTTCTCATCTATATATTGTCATTTTCCCAGAGTTACTGATGTTTTCTTGTAGTTTCTAACATTAGGCCCTCCTGTCCAGGTATAAGCATTGTGAACATGGAAAGAAAACTACCTAAACACTGATATGAACCTGAAACGCTGGGGAACATTGTCTCTCAAGTATATTTTAGAGTACAATGATACAGCTCAGTGAAGTGTAAGGCATTCCAAAGCTGCTAAATCTGTTTATTTCTCTATTTCAAGTGTATTCTGCCGAGTATTTCACACATTCAACATTCTAGTCTCCTTAAAGGAAACAATATAGGATTCATACACTTTTTAATGTGCTCTAAACTCGAATTAAGGAATTCCAGATCAAAGATACTTTTTCCACATGAACAACTCAGTTGAAGAAGTGTTTTGTACATGTTCTATGTGAGATCTCATCTATTGATTGTCGTTTTCCCAGAATGACTGATGTTTTCTTGTAGTTTCTAACATTAGCCCTTCTTGTCCAGGTAGAAACATTGGGAACATGGGCAAACGACTACGTAAACACTGTTATGAACCTGTAAAGCTCGGGGACATTGTCTCTCAACTATGTTTTAGATTTTAATGATACATCTCAGTGAAGTGTAAGGCTTTCCAATGCTGCTAAATGTGTTTATTTCTCTATTTCAAGTGTATTCTGCCGTGTATTTCACACATTCACCATTCTAGGCTCCTTAAAGGAAACAACATAGGATTCATACACTTTTTAATGTGCTCTAAACTCGAATTAAGGAATTCCTGGATCTAAGATACGTTTTCTACAGGAACAACTCAGCTGAAGAAGTGTTTTATACATGTTTTATGCAAGTTCTCATCTATTTATTGTCATTATCCCAGAATTACTGATGTTTTCTTGTAGTTTCTATCATTAGGCCTTCTTCTCCAGGTATACACATTGGGAACATGGACAAACAACTACCTAAAGACTGATATGAGCCTGAGAAGCTGGGTACATTGTCTCTCAACTATGTTTTAGAGTTCAATGATACATGTCAGTGAAGTGTAAGGCTTTACGAAGCGGGTAATGTGTTTATTTCTCTATTTCAAGTGTATTCTGCTGAGTATTTTACACATTCAACATTCTAGTCTCGTTAAAGGAAACAATATAGGATTCATACACTGTTTAATGTGCTCTAAACTCGAATTAAGGAATTCCTGGATCTAAGATACTTTTTCCACATGAACAACTCAGCTGATGAAGTGTTTTATACATGTTCTATATGAGTTCTCATCTATTTATTGTCATTTTCCTAGAATTGCTGATGTTTTCTTGTAGTTTCTAACTATTGGCATTCTTGTCCAGGTATAAACATTGGGACATGGACAAACAACTACCTAAACACTGTTATGAACCTGTAAAGCTCCGGAACATGGTCTCTCAACTATGTTTTAGAGTTTAATGATACATCTCAGTGAAGTGTAAGGCTTTATGAAGCTGCTAAATGTGTTTATTTCTCAATTTCAAGTGCATTCTGCCATGTATTTCACACATTCACCATTCTAGGCTCCTTAAATAAACAGCATAGGAATCATACACTGTTCAATGTGCTCTAAACAAGAATTAAGGAATTTCTGGATCTAAGATACCTTTTCTACATGAACAACTCAGTTGGAGAAGTGTTTTGTACATGTTCTATGCGAGTTCTCATCTATTGATTGTCTTTTACCAAGAATTACTGATGTTTTCTTGTAGATTCTAACATTAGGTCTTCTTGTCCAGGTATAAACATTGGGAACATAGACAAACCACTACCTAAACACTGTTAGGAACCTGAAAACCTCGGGAACATTGTCTCTCAACAATGTTTTAGAGTTTAATGATACATCTCCGTGAAGTATAAGGCTTTCCAAAGCTGCTAAATATGTTTATTTCTCTATTTCAAGTGTATTCTGCCTTGTATTTCACACATTTACCATTCTAGGCTCCTTTAAGTAAACAATATAGGATTCATACACTTTTTAATGTCCTCTAAACTCATATTAAGGAATTCCTGGATCTAAGATACGTTTTCAACAGAACAACTCAGTTGGACAAGTGTTTTACACATGTTCTATGTGAGTTCTCATCTATTTATAGTCATTTTCCCACAATTACTGATGTTTTCTTGTAGTTTCTATCATTAGGCCTTCTTCTCCAGGTATACACATCGGGAACATGGACAAACAACTACCTAAAGACTGATATGAGCCTGCGAAGCTGGGTACATTGTCTCTCAACTATGTTTTAGAGTTCAATGATACATCTCAGTGAAGTGTAAGGCTTTCCGAAGCGGGTAAAGTTTATTTCTCTATTTCAAGTGTATTCTGCCGAGTATTTCACACATTCAACATTCTAGTCTCCTTAAAGGAAACAATATAGGATTCATACACTGTTTAATGTGCTCTAAACTCGAATTAAGGAATTCCTGGATCTGAGATACTTTTTCCACATGAACAACTCAGCTGTTGAAGTGTTTTATACATGTTCTATATGAGTTCTCATCTATTTATTGTCATTTTCCTAGAATTACTGATGTTTTCTTGTAGTTTCTAACTATTGGCCTTCTTGTCCAGGTATAAACATTGGGTCATGGACAAACAACTACCTAAACACTGTTATGAACCTGTAAAGCTCCAGAACATTGTCTCTCAACTATGTTTTAGAGTTTAATGATACATCTCAGTGAAGTGTAAGGCTTTCCGAAGCTGCTAAATGTGTTTATTTCTCAATTTCAAGTGCATTCTGCCATGTATTTCACACATTCACCATTCTAGGCTCCTTAAATAAACAGCATAGGAATCATACACTGTTCAATGTGCTCTAAACAAGAATTAAGGAATTTCTGGATCTAAGATACCTTTTCTACATGAACAACTCAGTTGCAGAAGTGTTTTGTACATGTTCTATTCGAGTTCTCATCTATTGATTGTCGTTTTCCCAGAATTACTGATGTTTTCTTGTAGATTCTAACATTAGGCCTTCTTTTCCAGGTATAATCATTGGGAACATAGACAAACCACTACCTAAACACTGTTAGGAACCTGAAAACCTCGGGAACATTGTCTCTCAACAATGTTTTAGAGTTTAATGATACATCTCAGTGAAGTATAAGGCTTTCCAAAGCTGCTAAATATGTTTATTTCTCTATTTCAAGTGTATTCTGCCTTGTATTTCACACATTTACCATTCTAGGCTACTTTAAGTAAACAATATAGGATTCATACACTGTTTAATGTCCTCTAAACTCATATTAAGGAATTCCTGGATCTAAGATACGTTTTCAACAGAACAACTCAGTTGGACAAGTGTTTTACACATGTTCTATGTGAGTTCTCATCTATTTATTGTCATTATCCCAGAATTACTGATGTTTTCTTGTAGTTTCTAACATTTGGCCTTCTTGTCCAGGTATAAACATTGTTCCATGGACAAACAACTACCTAAACACTGTTATAAACCTGTAAATTTCGGGAACATTGTCTCTCAACTATCTTTTAGAGTTTAATGATACATCTCAGTGAAGTGTAAGGCTTTCCAAAGCTGCTAAATGTGTTTATTTCTCTATTTCAAGTGTATTCTGCCGTGTATTTCACACATTCACCATTCTAGGCTCCTTAAAGGAAACAACATAGGATTCCTACACTGTTTAATGTGCTCTAAACTCGAATTAAGAAATTCCTGGATCTAATATACGTTTTCCACATGAACAACTCAGTTGATGTAGTGTTTTATACATGTTCTATGCGAGTTCTCATCTATATATTGTCATTTTCCCAGAGTTACTGATGTTTTCTTGTAGTTTCTAACATTAGGCCCTCCTGTCCAGGTATAAGCATTGTGAACATGGAAAGAAAACTACCTAAACACTGATATGAACCTGAAACGCTGGGGAACATTGTCTCTCAAATATATTTTAGAGTACAATGATACATCTCAGTGAAGTGTAAGGCATTCCAAAGCTGCTAAATCTGTTTATTTCTCTATTTCAAGTGTATTCTGCCGAGTATTTCACACATTCAACATTCTATTCTCCTTAAAGGAAACAATATAGGATTCATACACTTTTTAATGTGCTCTAAACTCGAATTAAGGAATTCCTGGATCAAAGATACTTTTTCCACATGAACAACTCAGTTGAAGAAGTGTTTTATAGATGTTCTATGCTAGTTCTCATCTATTTATTGTCATTTTCCCAGAATTACTGATGTTTTCTTGTAGTTTCTATCATCAGGCCTTCTTGTCAAGGTATACACATCGGGAACATGGACAAACAACTACCTAAAGACAGATATGAGCCTGAGAAGCTGGGTACATTGTCTCTCAACTATGTTTTAGAGTTCAATGATACATGTCAGTGAAGTGTAAGGCTTTCCAAAGCTGCTAAATGTGTTTATTTCTCTATTTCAAGTGTATTTTGCCTTGTATTTCACACATTTACCATTCTAGGCTCCTTTAAGTAAACAACATAGGATTCATACGCTGTTTAATGTCCTCTAAACTCAAATTAAGGAATTCCTGGATGTAAGATACGTTTTCTATAGGAACAACTCAGTTGGACATGTGTTTTACACATGTTCTATGTGAGTTCTCATCTATTTATTGTCATTTTCCCAGAATTACTTATGTTTTCTTATAGTTTCTAACATTAGGCCTTCTTGTCCAGGTATAAACATTGGGAACATGGACAAACACCTACCTAAACACTGTAATGAACCTGAAAACCTCGGGAATATTGTCTCTCAATTATGTTTTAGAGTTTAATGATACATCTCAGTGAAGTGTAAGGCTTTCCAAAGCTGCAAAATGTGTTTATTTTTCTATTTCAAGTGTATTCTGCCGAGTATTTCACACATTCAACATTCTAGTCTCCTTAAAGGAAACAATATAGGATTCATACACTGTTTAATGTGCTGTAAACTCGAATTAAGGAATTCCTGGATCTAAGATACTTTTTCCACATGAACAACTTATTTGAAGAAGTGTTGTATAGATGTTCTATGCGAGTTCTCATCTATTTATTGTCATTTTCCCAGTATTACTGATGTTTTCTTGTGGTTTCTAACATTAGGCCTTCTTGTCCAGGTATAAACATTGGGAACATGGACAAACAACTACCTAAACACTGTTATGAACCTGAAAACCTCGGGAATATTGTCTCTCAATTATGTTTTAGAGTTTAATGATACATCTCAGTGAAGTGAAAGTCTTTCCAAAGCTGCTAAATGTGTTTATTTCTCTATTTCAAGTGTATTTTGCCTTGTATTTCACACATTTACCATTCTAGGCTCCTTTAAGTAAACAACATAGGATTCATACGCTGTTTAATGTCCTCTAAACTCAAATTAAGGAATTCCTGGATCTAAGATACGTTTTCTACAGGAACAACTCAGTTGGACAAGTGTTTTACACATGTTCTATGTGAGTTCTCATCTATTTATTGTCATTTTCCCAGAATTACTGATGTTTTCTTGTAGTTTCTAACATTTGGCCTTCTTGTCCCGGTATAAACATTGGGACATGGACAAACAACTACCTAAACACTTTTATGAACCTGTAAAGCTCGGGAACATTGTCTCTCAACTATGTTTTAGAGTTTAATGATACATCTCAGTGAAGTGTAAGGCTTTCCGAAGCGGCTAAATGTCTTTATTTCTCTATTTCAAGTGCATACTGCCGTGTATTTCACACATTCACCATTCTAGGCTCCTTAAAGGAAACAACATAGGATTCAAACACTGTTCAATGTGCACTAAACTCAAATTAAGAAATTCCTGGATCTAAGATACATTTTCCACATGAACAACTCAGCTGTAGAAGTGTTTTATACATGTTCTATGCGAGTTCTCATCTATTCATTGTCATTTTCCCTGAATTACTGATGTTTTCTTGTAGTTTCTATCATTAGGCCTTCTTGTCCAGGTATACACATTGGGAACATGGACAAACAACTACCTAAACACTGATAAGATCCTGAGAAGTTGTGTACATTGTCTCTCAACTATGTTTTAGAGTTCAATGATACATCTCAGTGAAGTGTAAGGCTTTCCAAAGCTGCTAAATGTATTTATTTCTCTATTTCAAGTGTATTCTGCCGTGTATTTCACACTTTCACCATTCTAGGCTCCTTAAAGGAAACAGCATAGGATTCATACACTGTTGAATGTGCTCTAAACTCGAATTAAGGAATTCCTGGATCTAAGATACCTTTTCTACATGAAGAACTCAGTTGGAGAAGTGTTTTGTACATGTTCTATGCGAGTTCTCATCTATTGATTGTCGTTTTCCCAGAATTACTGATGTTTTCTTGTAGATTCTAACATTAGGCCTTCTTGTCCAGGTATAAACATTGGGAACATGGACAAACCACTACCTAAACACTGTTAGGAACCTGTAAAGCTAGGGAACATTGTCTCTCAACTAAGTTTTACAGTTTAATGATACATCTCAGTGAAGTGTAAGGCTTTCCGAAGCGGCTAAATGTGTTAATTTCTTTATTTCAAGTGCATTCTGCCGTGTATTTCACACATTCACCATTCTAGGCTCCTTAAAGGAAACAGCATAGGAATCATACACCGTTTAATGTGCTCTAAACTCGAATTAAGGAATTCCTGGATCTAAGATACCTTTTCTACATGAACAACTCAGTTGGAGAAGTGTTTTGTACATGTTCTATGCGAGTTCTCATCTATTGATTGTCATTTTCCCAGAATTACTGATGTTTTCTTGTAGATTCTAACATTAGGCTCTCCTGTCCAGGTATAAGCATTGTGAACATGGACAGACAACTACCTAAACACTGATATGAACCTGAAAAGCTGGGGAACATTGTCTCTCAACTATATTTTAGAGTTCAATGATACATCTCAGTGAAGTGAAAGTCTTTCCGAAGCTGCTAAATGTGTTTATTTCTCAATTTCAAGTGCATTCTGCCATGTATTTCACACATTCACCATTCTAGGCTCCTTAAATAAACAGCATAGGAATCATACACTGTTCAATGTGCTCTAAACAAGAATTAAGGAATTTCTGGATCTAAGATACCTTTTCTACATGAACAACTCAGTTGGAGAAGTGTTTTGTACATGTTCTATGCGAGTTCTCATCTATTGATTGTCGTTTTCCCAGAATTACTGATGTTTTCTTGTAGATTCTAACATTAGGCCTTCTTGTCCAGGTATAAACATTGGGAACATAGACAAACCACTACCTAAACACTGTTAGGAACCTGAAAACCTCGGGAACATTGTCTCTCAACAATGTTTTAGAGTTTAATGATACATCTCAGTGAAGTATAAGGCTTTCCAAAGCTGCTAAATATGTTTATTTCTCTATTTCAAGTGTATTCTGCCTTGTATTTCACACATTTACCATTCTAGGCTACTTTAAGTAAACAATATAGGATTCATACACTGTTTAATGTCCTCTAAACTCATATTAAGGAATTCCTGGATCTAAGATACGTTTTCAACAGAACAACTCAGTTGGACAAGTGTTTTACACATGTTCTATGTGAGTTCTCATCTATTTATTGTCATTATCCCAGAATTACTGATGTTTTCTTGTAGTTTCTAACATTTGGCCTTCTTGTCCAGGTATAAACATTGTTCCATGGACAAACAACTACCTAAACACTGTTATAAACCTGTAAATTTCGGGAACATTGTCTCTCAACTATGTTTTAGAGTTTAATGATACATCTCAGTGAAGTGTAAGGCTTTCCAAAGCTGCTAAATGTGTTTATTTCTCTATTTCAAGTGTTTTCTGCCGTGTATTTCACACATTCACCATTCTAGGCTCCTTAAAGGAAACAACATAGGATTCCTACACTGTTTAATGTGCTCTAAACTCGAATTAAGGAATTCCTGGATCAAAGATACTTTTTCCACATGAACAACTCAGTTGAAGAAGTGTTTTATAGATGTTCTATGCTAGTTCTCATCTATTTATTGTCATTTTCCCAGAATTACTGATGTTTTCTTGTAGTTTCTATCATCAGGCCTTCTTGTCAAGGTATACACATCGGGAACATGGACAAACAACTACCTAAAGACAGATATGAGCCTGAGAAGCTGGGTACATTGTCTCTCAACTATGTTTTAGAGTTCAATGATACATCTCAGTGAAGTGTAAGGCTTTCCAAAGCTGCTAAATGTGTTTATTTCTCTATTTCAAGTGTATTTTGCCTTGTATTTCACACATTTACCATTCTAGGCTCCTTTAAGTAAACAACATAGGATTCATACGCTGTTTAATGTCCTCTAAACTCAAATGAAGGAATTCCTGGATGTAAGATACGTTTTCTATAGGAACAACTCATTTGGACATGTGTTTTACACATGTTCTATGTGAGTTCTCATCTATTTATTGTCATTTTCCCAGAATTACTGATGTTTTCTTATAGTTTCTAACATTAGGCCTTCTTGTCCAGGTATAAACATTGGGAACATGGACAAACAACTACCTAAACACTGTAATGAACCTGAAAACCTCGGGAATATTGTCTCTCAATTATGTTTTAGAGTTCAATGATACATCTCAGTGAAGTGTAAGGCTTTCCAAAGCTGCAAAATGTGTTTATTTCTCTATTTCAAGTGTATTCTGCCGAGTATTTCACACATTCAACATTCTAGTCTCCTTAAAGGAAACAATATAGGATTCATACACTGTTTAATGTGCTGTAAACTCGAATTAAGGAATTCCTGGATCTAAGATACTTTTTCCACATGAACAACTTATTTGAAGAAGTGTTGTATAGATGTTCTATACGAGTTCTCATCTATTTATTGTCATTTTCCCAGTATTACTGATGTTTTCTTGTGGTTTCTAACATTAGGCCTTCTTGTCCAGGTATAAACATTGGGAACATGGACAAACAACTACCTAAACACTGTTATGAACCTGAAAACCTCGGGAATATTGTCTCTCAATTATGTTTTAGAGTTTAATGATACATCTCAGTGAAGTGAAAGTCTTTCCAAAGCTGCTAAATGTGTTTATTTCTCTATTTCAAGTGTATTTTGCCTTGTATTTCACACATTTACCATTCTAGGCTCTTTTAAGTAAACAACATAGGATTCATACGCTGTTTAATGTCCTCTAAACTCAAATTAAGGAATTCCTGGATCTAAGATACGTTTTCTACAGGAACAACTCAGTTGGACAAGTGTTTTACACATGTTCTATGTGAGTTCTCATCTATTTATTGTCATTTTCCCAGAATTACTGATGTTTTCTTGTAGTTTCTAACATTTGGCCTTCTTGTCCAGGTATAAACATTGGGACATGGACAAACAACTACCTAAACACTTTTATGAACCTGTAAAGCTCGGGAACATTGTCTCTCAACTATGTTTTAGAGTTTAATGATACATCTCAGTGAAGTGTAAGGCTTTCCGAAGCGGCTAAATGTCTTTATTTCTCTATTTCAAGTGCATACTGCCGTGTATTTCACACATTCACCATTCTAGGCTCCTTAAAGGAAACAACATAGGATTCAAACACTGTTCAATGTGCACTAAACTCAAATTAAGAAATTCCTGGATCTAAGATACATTTTCCACATGAACAACTCAGCTGTAGAAGTGTTTTATACATGTTCTATGCGAGTTCTCATCTATTCATTGTCATTTTCCCTGAATTACTGATGTTTTCTTGTAGTTTCTATCATTAGGCCTTCTTGTCCAGGTATACACATTGGGAACATGGACAAACAACTACCTAAACACTGATAAGATCCTGAGAAGTTGTGTACATTGTCTCTCAACTATGTTTTAGAGTTCAGTGATACATCTCAGTGAAGTGTAAGGCTTTCCAAAGCTGCTAAATGTATTTATTTCTCTATTTCAAGTGTATTCTGCCGTGTATTTCACACATTCACCATTCTAGGCTCCTTAAAGGAAACAGCATAGGATTCATACACTGTTGAATGTGCTCTAAACTTGAAATAAGGAATTCCTGCATCTAAGATACCTTTTCTACATGAACAACTCAGTTGGAGAAGTGTTTTGTACATGTTCTATGCGAGTTCTCATCTATTGATTGTCATTTTCCAAGAATTACTGATGTTTTCTTGTAGATTCTAACATTAGGCTCTCCTGTCCAGGTATAAGCATTGTGAACATGGACAGACAACTACCTAAACACTGATATGAACCTGAAAAGCTGGGGAACATTGTCTCTCAACTATATTTTAGAGTTCAATGATACATCTCAGTGAAGTGTAAGGCATTCCAAAGCTGCTAAATGTGTTCATTTCTCTATTTCAAGTGTATTCTGCCGAGTATTTCACACATTCACCATTCTAGTCTCCTTAAAGGAAACAATATAGGATTCATACACTCTTTAATGTGCTCCAAACTCGAATTAAGGAATTGCTGGATCTAAGATACTTTTTCCACATGAACAACTCAGTTGAAGAAGTGTTTTATAGATGTTCTATGCGAGTTCTCATCTATTTATTGTCATTTTCCCAGAATTACTGATTTTTTCTTGTAGTTTCTAACATTAGGCCTTCTTGTCCAGGTATAAACATTGGGAACATGGACAAACAACTACCTAAACACTGTTATGAACCTGTAAAGCTCGGGAATATTGTCTCTCAACTATGTTTTAGAGTTTAATGATACATCTCAGTGAAGTGTAAGGCTTTCCGAAGCGGCTAAATGTGTTTATTTCTCTATTTCAAGTGCATTCTGCCGTGTTTTTCAAACATTCACCATTCTAGGCTCCTTAAAGGAAACAACATAGGAATCAAACACTGTTTAATGTGCTCTAAACTCGAATTAAGGAATTCCTGGATCTAAGATACTTTTTCCACATGAACAACTCAGTTGAATAAGTGTTTTATAGATTTCTATGCGAGTTCTCATCTATTTATTGTCATTTTCCCAGAATTACTGATGTTTTCTTGTAGTTTCTAACATTTGGCCTTCTTGTCCAGGTATAAACATTGGGACATGGACAAACAACTACCTAAACACTGTTATGAACCTGTAAAGCTAGGGAACATTGTCTCTCAACTATGTTTTAGAGTTTAATGATACATCTCAGTGAAGTGTAAGGCTTTCCGAAGGAGCTAAATGTGTTTATTTCACTATTTCAAGTGCATTCTGCCATGAATTTCACACATTCACCATTCTAGGCTCCTTAAAGGAAACAACATAGGATTCATACACTGTTTATTTATTTATTTATTTATTTTTTTTAACGTATTTTATTGATTTTTTTTTGCCCCCCTCCTTCCCTCCCACGTATCCCCTCCCTCCCCAGAGTTTTATGTCCATTGGTTGTACTTATATGCATGTATACAAGTCCTTGGGTTGATTTATTGTCTCCCCCAGACCCTCCTCCACTCCCCGTTGTAATTTGACAATCTGCTTGTTGCTTTATTGTCTCTATATCTATCTTTTGTTTCATCAGTTTATAATGATCTTTATTATCCACAAATGAGTGGGGTCATGTGGTGTTTCTCTTTCATTGATTGGCTTATTTCACTCAGCATGATGTTCTCCAATTCCATCCAGGTTGCTGCAAATGATGAGAATTCCTTCTTTTTTATGGCAGCATAGTATTCCATTGTGTAGATGTACCAAAGTTTTTGGATCCAACCATCAGCTGACGGGCACCTAGGCTGTTTCCAGATTCTGGCTATTGTAGATTGTGCTGCTATGAACATAGGGGTGCATATATCCTTTCTGATTGGTGTTTCTAGTTTCTTGGGATATATTCCTAGAAGTGGGATTACTGGGTCAAATGGGAGTTCCATTCTCAGTTTTTTGAGGAAACTCCACACTGTTCTCCACAGTGGTTGCACCAGTCTGCATTCCCACCAGCAGTGCACGAGGGTTCCTTTTTCTCCGCAACCTCGCCAACACTTGTCGTTTGTTGATTTGTTGATGTTGGCCATTCTGACAGGTGTGAGATGGTACCGCATTGTTGTTTTGATTTGCATCTCTCGGATAATTAGTGACTTTGAGCATGTTTTCATGTGCCTTTTGGCCTTCTTTCTATCTTCTTTTGTAAATATTCTATTTAGGTCCATTGCCCATTTTTTAATTGGATCATTCATCTTCCTTTTATTTAGTTGTATCAGCTGTCTGTAGATGTTGGAGATTAAACCTTTATCCCTGGTATTATTTGCAAATATATTCTCCCATATCGTGGGCTTTCTTGTTGTTTTGTTGATGGTTTCTTTTGCTGTAAAAAAACTTTTTATTTTGATGTAGTCCCATTTGTTTATTTTCTCTTTAGCTTCCATTGCCCTAGGGGCAGTATCAGTGAAGAAGTTCTTTTGGCATACGTCTGAGATTTTGCTGCCTGCGGATGCTTCTAGTATTTTTATGGTTTCCCGTCTGATGTTTAAGTCTTGTATCCATTTTGAGTTTATTTTTGTGTATGGTGTAAGTTGGTGATCTAGTTTCATTCTTTTGCATGTGTCTGCCCAATTTTCCCAACACCATTTATTGAAGAAACTGTCTTGACTCCATTGTATATTCGTGCCTCCTTTGTCAAATATTAATTGAGCATAGTGATTTGGGTTGATATCTGGGTTCTCGATTCTATTCCATTGATCTATATGTCTGTTCTTATGCCAGTACCAGGTTGTTTTGAAAACAGTGGCTTTGTAATACAGTTTGAAGTCTGGTATTGAGATCCCTCCTACTTTACCCTTCTTTCTCAGGATTGCTGTGGCTATTCGGGGTCTTTTATTGTTCCAAATGAACTTTTGGAGAGTTCTTTCTAGGTCGGTGAAATATGCCGTTGGTATTTTAATGGGGAGTGCATTGAACCTATAGATTGCTTTAGGAAGTATGGACATTTTGATGATGTTGATTCTACCGATCCATGAACATGGTATATTCTTCCATCTCTTTACATCTTCCTCTATCTCTTTTTTCAGTGTCATGTAGTTTTCTGCATATAGGTCCTTTACTTCCTTAGTTAAATTTATTCCTAGGTATCTTAATTTTTTTGGTGCGATGGTAAATGGAATTGCTTTTTTAATCTCTGTTTCTATAGTTTCGCTGTTGGTGTATAGAAATGCCGTGGATTTCTTGGCATTAATTTTGTATCCTGCTACATTGCTAAATTCATTTATTAAGTCAATTAGTTTTTTAATGGAGTCTTTTGGGTTTTTTATGTATAATATCATATCATCTGCAAATAAGGATAACTTTACTACTTCTTTTCCAATTTGGATGCCTTTTATTTCCTCCTCTTGTCTAATTGCAATGGCTAGTACTTCCAGTACTATGTCAAACAGGAGTGGCGAGAGTGGGCATCCCTGTCTTGTTCCTGTTCTTAGAGGGAATGGTTTTAGTTTTTGCCCATTGAGTATAAAGTTGGCTGTGGGTTTATCATATATAGCTTTTATTATGTTGAGGTATGATCCTTGTACTCCCACCTTGTTGAGAGTTTTTATCAGGAAAGGGTGTTGGATTTTATCAAATGCTTTTTCTGCATCAATTGATATGACTATATGATTTTTATCTTTCAGTTTGTTTATGTGATGTATCACGTTTATTGATTTGCGGATATTGTACCATCCTTGCATTCCTGGAATAAATCCTACTTGGTCATGGTGTATGATCTTTGTGATGTTCATCTGGAGTCTATTTGCTAGAATTTTGTTGAGGATTTTGGCATCTATGTTCATGAGGGATATTGGCCTGTAATTCTCTTTCATTGAGTTGTCTTTATCTGGTTTTGGTATTAGGGTGATGCTGGCTTCATAGAAGGAGTTTGGAAGTGTTCCTTCCTCTTGGATTTTTTGGAATAGTCTGAGGAGGAAAGGTTTTAGTTCTTCCTTGAATGTTTGGTAAAACTCTCCTGTGAAGCCATCAGGCCCTGGGCTTTTGTTTGCTGGAAGCTTTTTGATGACTGTTTCAATTTCTTCCCAAGTCACTGGTCTATTGAGATTTTTAGATTCTTCCTGATTGAGTTTTGGAAGGTTGTATTTTTCTAGGAATATGTCCATTTCGTCCAGGTTGTTCAGTTTGTTGGAATAGAGTTGTTCGTAGTATTTTGTAACAATCTGTTGTATTTCGGTGGGGTCTGTTGTTATTTCACCTCTTTCATTTCTGATTTTGTTTATTTGGGTCCTCTCTCTTTGTTTCTTGGTTAGCCTGGCTAGAGGTTCATCTATCTTGTTTATTCTTTCAAAAAACCAGCTCTTGGTTTTGTTGATCTTATGTATTGTTTTTTTGGTCTCTATGTCGTTTATCTGTGCTCTGATTTTTGTTATTTCCTTCCTTCTGCGTACACTGGGCTTTTCTTGTTGCTCCTTTTCTAATTCTTTGAGTTGTAGAGTTAGATCATCTGTTACCCTTTTTTCTAGTTTTTTGCAATAGGCTTGTAAGGATATGAACTTCCCTCTCAAAACTGCTTTTGCTGTGTCCCATAGATTTTGGATTGTTGTGTTTTCATTCTCATTTGTTGCCAGGATGTTTTTAATTTCTTCCTTGATTTCTCTGGTAACCCAGTCCTTGTTTAATAGCATGCTGTTTAATCTCCATGTGTTTGATTTCTTTGGATTATTTTTATTGTAGTTAATTTCCAGTTTTATGCCATTATGGTCTGAGAAGATACTTGATACGATTTTTATCTTCTTAAATTTGAAGAGACTTTGCCTATGTCCCAAAATGTGGGCTATCTTTGAGAATGTCCCATGTGCACTTGAGAAGAATGTATATTCTGCAGCTTTGGGGTGGAGTGTTCTGAAGATGTCAATTAATTCCATCTGGTCTAGTGACTCATTTAGGATTGATATTTCTTTCTTTTTTTTATTTTATTTTATGTATTTTACATATTTTATTGATTTTTTTTTTGCCCCCCTCCTTCCCTCCCACGTATCCCCTCCCTCCCCAGAGTTTTATGTCCATTGGTTGTACTTATATGCATGTATACAAGTCCTTGGGTTGATTTATTGTCTCCCCCAGACCCTCCTCCACTCCCCGTTGTAATTTGTCAATCTGCTTGTTGCTTTACTGTCTCTGTATCTATCCTTTGGTTCATCAGTATTATAATGATCTTTATTATCCACAAATGAGTGGGGTCATGTGGTGTTTCTCTTTCATTGATTGGCTTATTTCACTCAGCATGATGTTCTCCAATTCCATCCAGGTTGCTGCAAATGATGAGAATTCCTTCTTTTTTATGGCAGCATAGTATTCCATTGTGTAGATGTACCAAAGTTTTTGGATCCAATCATCAGCTGACGGGCACCTAGGCTGTTTCCAGATTCTGGCTATTGTAGATTATGCTGCTATGAACATAGGGGTGCATATATCCTTTCTGATTGGTGTTTCTAGTTTCTTGGGATATATTCCTAGAAGTGGGATTACTGGGTCAAATGGGAGTTCCATTCTCAGTTTTTTGAGGAAACTCCACACTGTTCTCCACAGTGGTTGCACCAGTCTGCATTCCCACCAGCAGTGCACGAGGGTTCCTTTTTCTCCGCAACCTCGCCAACACTTGTCGTTTGTTGATTTGTTGATGTTGGCCATTCTGACAGGTGTGAGATGGTACCGCATTGTTGTTTTGATTTGCATCTCTCGGATAATTAGTGACTTTGAGCATGTTTTCATGTGCCTTTTGGCCTTCTTTCTGTCTTCTTTTGTAAATATTCTATTTAGGTCCATTGCCCATTTTTTAATTGGATCATTCATCTTCCTTTTATTTAGTTGTATCAGCTGTCTGTAGATGTTGGAGATTAAACCTTTATCCGTGGTATTATTTGCAAATATATTCTCCCATACCGTGGGCTTTCTTGTTGTTTTGTTGATGGTTTCTTTTGCTGTAAAAAAACTTTTTATTTTGATGTAGTCCCATTTGTTTATTTTCTCTTTAGCTTCCATTGCCCTAGGGGCAGTATCAGTGAAGAAGTTCTTTTGGCATACGTCTGAGATTTTGCTGCCTGCGGATGCTTCTAGTATTTTTATGGTTTCCCGTCTGATGTTTAAGTCCTGTATCCATTTTGAGTTTATTTTTGTGTATGGTGTAAGTTGGTGATCTAGTTTCATTCTTTTGCATGTGTCTGCCCAATTTTCCCAGCACCATTTATTGAAGAAACTGTCTTGACTCCATTGTATATTCGTGCCTCCTTTGTCAAATATTAATTGAGCATAGTGATTTGGGTTGATATCTGGGTTCTCGATTCTATTCCATTGATCTATATGTCTGTTTTTGTGCCAGTACCAGGCTGTTTTGAGAACAGTGGCTTTGTAATACAGTTTGAAGTCTGGTATTGAGATCCCTCCTACTTTACCCTTCTTTCTCAGGATTGCTGTGGCTATTCGGGGTCTTTTATTGTTCCAAATGAACTTTTGGAGAGTTCTTTCTAGGTCGGTGAAATATGCCGTTGGTATTTTAATGGGGAGTGCATTGAACCTATAGATTGCTTTAGGAAGTATGGACATTTTGATGATGTTGATTCTACCGATCCATGAACATGGTATATTCTTCCATCTCTTTACATCTTCCTCTATCTCTTTTTTCAGTGTCATGTAGTTTTCTGCATATAGGTCCTTTACTTCCTTAGTTAAATTTATTCCTAGGTATCTTAATTTTTTTGGTGCGATGGTAAATGGAATTGCTTTTTTAATCTCTGTTTCTATAGTTTCGCTGTTGGTGTATAGAAATGCCGTGGATTTCTTGGCATTAATTTTGTATCCTGCTACATTGCCAAATTCATTTATTAAGTCAATTAGTTTTTTAATGGAGTCTTTTGGGTTTTTTATGTATAATATCATATCATCTGCAAATAAGGATAACTTTACTACTTCTTTTCCAATTTGGATGCCTTTTATTTCCTCCTCTTGTCTAATTGCAATGGCTAGTACTTCCAGTACTATGTCAAACAGGAGTGGCGAGAGTGGGCATCCCTGTCTTGTTCCTGTTCTTAGAGGGAATGGTTTTAGTTTTTGCCCACTGAGTATAAAGTTGGCTGTGGGTTTATCATATATAGCTTTTATTATGTTGAGGTATGATCCTTGTACTCCCACCTTGTTGAGAGTTTTTATCAGGAAAGGGTGTTGGATTTTATCAAATGCTTTTTCTGCATCAATTGATATGACTATATGATTTTTATCTTTCAGTTTGTTTATGTGATGTATCACGTTTATTGATTTGCGGATATTGTACCATCCTTGCATTCCTGGAATAAATCCTACTTGGTCATGGTGTATGATCTTTGTGATGTTCATCTGGAGTCTATTTGCTAGAATTTTGTTGAGGATTTTGGCATCTATGTTCATGAGGGATATTGGCCTGTAATTCTCTTTCATTGAGTTGTCTTTATCTGGTTTTGGTATTAGGGTGATGCTGGCTTCATAGAAGGAGTTTGGAAGTGTTCCTTCCTCTTGGATTTTTTGGAATAGTCTGAGGAGGAAAGGTTTTAGTTCTTCCTTGAATGTTTGGTAAAACTCTCCTGTGAAGCCATCAGGCCCTGGGCTTTTGTTTGCTGGAAGCTTTTTGATGACTGTTTCAATTTCTTCCCAAGTCACTGGTCTATTGAGATTTTTAGATTCTTCCTGATTGAGTTTTGGAAGGTTGTATTTTTCTAGGAATATGTCCATTTCGTCCAGGTTGTTCAGTTTGTTGGAATAGAGTTGTTCGTAGTATTTTGTAACAATCTGTTGTATTTCGGTGGGGTCTGTTGTTATTTCACCTCTTTCATTTCTGATTTTGTTTATTTGGGTCCTCTCTCTTTGTTTCTTGGTTAGCCTGGCTAGAGGTTCATCTATCTTGTTTATTCTTTCAAAAAACCAGCTCTTGGTTTTGTTGATCTTATGTATTGTTTTTTTGGTCTCTATGTCGTTTATCTGTGCTCTGATTTTTGTTATTTCCTTCCTTCTGCGTACACTGGGCTTTTCTTGTTGCTCCTTTTCTAATTCTTTGAGTTGTAGAGTTAGATCATCTGTTACCCTTTTTTCTAGTTTTTTGCAATAGGCTTGTAAGGATATGAACTTCCCTCTCAAAACTGCTTTTGCTGTGTCCCATAGATTTTGGATTGTTGTGTTTTCATTCTCATTTGTTGCCAGGATGTTTTTAATTTCTTCCTTGATTTCTCTGGTAACCCAGTCCTTGTTTAATAGCATGCTGTTTAATCTCCATGTGTTTGATTTCTTTGGATTATTTTTATTGTAGTTAATTTCCAGTTTTATGCCATTATGGTCTGAGAAGATACTTGATACGATTTTTATCTTCTTAAATTTGAAGAGACTTTGCCTATGTCCCAAAATGTGGGCTATCTTTGAGAATGTCCCATGTGCACTTGAGAAGAATGTATATTCTGCAGCTTTGGGGTGGAGTGTTCTGAAGATGTCAATTAATTCCATCTGGTCTAGTGACTCATTTAGGATTGATATTTCTTTCTTTTTTTTATTTTATTTTATGTATTTTACATATTTTATTGATTTTTTTTTTGCCCCCCTCCTTCCCTCCCACGTATCCCCTCCCTCCCCAGAGTTTTATGTCCATTGGTTGTACTTATATGCATGTATACAAGTCCTTGGGTTGATTTATTGTCTCCCCCAGACCCTCCTCCACTCCCCGTTGTAATTTGTCAATCTGCTTGTTGCTTTACTGTCTCTGTATCTATCCTTTGGTTCATCAGTATTATAATGATCTTTATTATCCACAAATGAGTGGGGTCATGTGGTGTTTCTCTTTCATTGATTGGCTTATTTCACTCAGCATGATGTTCTCCAATTCCATCCAGGTTGCTGCAAATGATGAGAATTCCTTCTTTTTTATGGCAGCATAGTATTCCATTGTGTAGATGTACCAAAGTTTTTGGATCCAATCATCAGCTGACGGGCACCTAGGCTGTTTCCAGATTCTGGCTATTGTAGATTATGCTGCTATGAACATAGGGGTGCATATATCCTTTCTGATTGGTGTTTCTAGTTTCTTGGGATATATTCCTAGAAGTGGGATTACTGGGTCAAATGGGAGTTCCATTCTCAGTTTTTTGAGGAAACTCCACACTGTTCTCCACAGTGGTTGCACCAGTCTGCATTCCCACCAGCAGTGCACGAGGGTTCCTTTTTCTCCGCAACCTCGCCAACACTTGTCGTTTGTTGATTTGTTGATGTTGGCCATTCTGACAGGTGTGAGATGGTACCGCATTGTTGTTTTGATTTGCATCTCTCGGATAATTAGTGACTTTGAGCATGTTTTCATGTGCCTTTTGGCCTTCTTTCTGTCTTCTTTTGTAAATATTCTATTTAGGTCCATTGCCCATTTTTTAATTGGATCATTCATCTTCCTTTTATTTAGTTGTATCAGCTGTCTGTAGATGTTGGAGATTAAACCTTTATCCGTGGTATTATTTGCAAATATATTCTCCCATACCGTGGGCTTTCTTGTTGTTTTGTTGATGGTTTCTTTTGCTGTAAAAAAACTTTTTATTTTGATGTAGTCCCATTTGTTTATTTTCTCTTTAGCTTCCATTGCCCTAGGGGCAGTATCAGTGAAGAAGTTCTTTTGGCATACGTCTGAGATTTTGCTGCCTGCGGATGCTTCTAGTATTTTTATGGTTTCCCGTCTGATGTTTAAGTCCTGTATCCATTTTGAGTTTATTTTTGTGTATGGTGTAAGTTGGTGATCTAGTTTCATTCTTTTGCATGTGTCTGCCCAATTTTCCCAGCACCATTTATTGAAGAAACTGTCTTGACTCCATTGTATATTCGTGCCTCCTTTGTCAAATATTAATTGAGCATAGTGATTTGGGTTGATATCTGGGTTCTCGATTCTATTCCATTGATCTATATGTCTGTTTTTGTGCCAGTACCAGGCTGTTTTGAGAACAGTGGCTTTGTAATACAGTTTGAAGTCTGGTATTGAGATCCCTCCTACTTTACCCTTCTTTCTCAGGATTGCTGTGGCTATTCGGGGTCTTTTATTGTTCCAAATGAACTTTTGGAGAGTTCTTTCTAGGTCGGTGAAATATGCCGTTGGTATTTTAATGGGGAGTGCATTGAACCTATAGATTGCTTTAGGAAGTATGGACATTTTGATGATGTTGATTCTACCGATCCATGAACATGGTATATTCTTCCATCTCTTTACATCTTCCTCTATCTCTTTTTTCAGTGTCATGTAGTTTTCTGCATATAGGTCCTTTACTTCCTTAGTTAAATTTATTCCTAGGTATCTTAATTTTTTTGGTGCGATGGTAAATGGAATTGCTTTTTTAATCTCTGTTTCTATAGTTTCGCTGTTGGTGTATAGAAATGCCGTGGATTTCTTGGCATTAATTTTGTATCCTGCTACATTGCCAAATTCATTTATTAAGTCAATTAGTTTTTTAATGGAGTCTTTTGGGTTTTTTATGTATAATATCATATCATCTGCAAATAAGGATAACTTTACTACTTCTTTTCCAATTTGGATGCCTTTTATTTCCTCCTCTTGTCTAATTGCAATGGCTAGTACTTCCAGTACTATGTCAAACAGGAGTGGCGAGAGTGGGCATCCCTGTCTTGTTCCTGTTCTTAGAGGGAATGGTTTTAGTTTTTGCCCATTGAGTATAAAGTTGGCTGTGGGTTTATCATATATAGCTTTTATTATGTTGAGGTATGATCCTTGTACTCCCACCTTGTTGAGAGTTTTTATCAGGAAAGGGTGTTGGATTTTATCAAATGCTTTTTCTGCATCAATTGATATGACTATATGATTTTTATCTTTCAGTTTGTTTATGTGATGTATCACGTTTATTGATTTGCGGATATTGTACCATCCTTGCATTCCTGGAATAAATCCTACTTGGTCATGGTGTATGATCTTTGTGATGTTCATCTGGAGTCTATTTGCTAGAATTTTGTTGAGGATTTTGGCATCTATGTTCATGAGGGATATTGGCCTGTAATTCTCTTTCATTGAGTTGTCTTTATCTGGTTTTGGTATTAGGGTGATGCTGGCTTCATAGAAGGAGTTTGGAAGTGTTCCTTCCTCTTGGATTTTTTGGAATAGTCTGAGGAGGAAAGGTTTTAGTTCTTCCTTGAATGTTTGGTAAAACTCTCCTGTGAAGCCATCAGGCCCTGGGCTTTTGTTTGCTGGAAGCTTTTTGATGACTGTTTCAATTTCTTCCCAAGTCACTGGTCTATTGAGATTTTTAGATTCTTCCTGATTGAGTTTTGGAAGGTTGTATTTTTCTAGGAATATGTCCATTTCGTCCAGGTTGTTCAGTTTGTTGGAATAGAGTTGTTCGTAGTATTTTGTAACAATCTGTTGTATTTCGGTGGGGTCTGTTGTTATTTCACCTCTTTCATTTCTGATTTTGTTTATTTGGGTCCTCTCTCTTTGTTTCTTGGTTAGCCTGGCTAGAGGTTCATCTATCTTGTTTATTCTTTCAAAAAACCAGCTCTTGGTTTTGTTGATCTTATGTATTGTTTTTTTGGTCTCTATGTCGTTTATCTGTGCTCTGATTTTTGTTATTTCCTTCCTTCTGCGTACACTGGGCTTTTCTTGTTGCTCCTTTTCTAATTCTTTGAGTTGTAGAGTTAGATCATCTGTTACCCTTTTTTCTAGTTTTTTGCAATAGGCTTGTAAGGATATGAACTTCCCTCTCAAAACTGCTTTTGCTGTGTCCCATAGATTTTGGATTGTTGTGTTTTCATTCTCATTTGTTGCCAGGATGTTTTTAATTTCTTCCTTGATTTCTCTGGTAACCCAGTCCTTGTTTAATAGCATGCTGTTTAATCTCCATGTGTTTGATTTCTTTGGATTATTTTTATTGTAGTTAATTTCCAGTTTTATGCCATTATGGTCTGAGAAGATACTTGATACGATTTTTATCTTCTTAAATTTGAAGAGACTTTGCCTATGTCCCAAAATGTGGGCTATCTTTGAGAATGTCCCATGTGCACTTGAGAAGAATGTATATTCTGCAGCTTTGGGGTGGAGTGTTCTGAAGATGTCAATTAATTCCATCTGGTCTAGTGACTCATTTAGGATTGATATTTCTTTCTTTTTTTTATTTTATTTTATGTATTTTACATATTTTATTGATTTTTTTTTTGCCCCCCTCCTTCCCTCCCACGTATCCCCTCCCTCCCCAGAGTTTTATGTCCATTGGTTGTACTTATATGCATGTATACAAGTCCTTGGGTTGATTTATTGTCTCCCCCAGACCCTCCTCCACTCCCCGTTGTAATTTGTCAATCTGCTTGTTGCTTTACTGTCTCTGTATCTATCCTTTGGTTCATCAGTATTATAATGATCTTTATTATCCACAAATGAGTGGGGTCATGTGGTGTTTCTCTTTCATTGATTGGCTTATTTCACTCAGCATGATGTTCTCCAATTCCATCCAGGTTGCTGCAAATGATGAGAATTCCTTCTTTTTTATGGCAGCATAGTATTCCATTGTGTAGATGTACCAAAGTTTTTGGATCCAATCATCAGCTGACGGGCACCTAGGCTGTTTCCAGATTCTGGCTATTGTAGATTATGCTGCTATGAACATAGGGGTGCATATATCCTTTCTGATTGGTGTTTCTAGTTTCTTGGGATATATTCCTAGAAGTGGGATTACTGGGTCAAATGGGAGTTCCATTCTCAGTTTTTTGAGGAAACTCCACACTGTTCTCCACAGTGGTTGCACCAGTCTGCATTCCCACCAGCAGTGCACGAGGGTTCCTTTTTCTCCGCAACCTCGCCAACACTTGTCGTTTGTTGATTTGTTGATGTTGGCCATTCTGACAGGTGTGAGATGGTACCGCATTGTTGTTTTGATTTGCATCTCTCGGATAATTAGTGACTTTGAGCATGTTTTCATGTGCCTTTTGGCCTTCTTTCTGTCTTCTTTTGTAAATATTCTATTTAGGTCCATTGCCCATTTTTTAATTGGATCATTCATCTTCCTTTTATTTAGTTGTATCAGCTGTCTGTAGATGTTGGAGATTAAACCTTTATCCGTGGTATTATTTGCAAATATATTCTCCCATACCGTGGGCTTTCTTGTTGTTTTGTTGATGGTTTCTTTTGCTGTAAAAAAACTTTTTATTTTGATGTAGTCCCATTTGTTTATTTTCTCTTTAGCTTCCATTGCCCTAGGGGCAGTATCAGTGAAGAAGTTCTTTTGGCATACGTCTGAGATTTTGCTGCCTGCGGATGCTTCTAGTATTTTTATGGTTTCCCGTCTGATGTTTAAGTCCTGTATCCATTTTGAGTTTATTTTTGTGTATGGTGTAAGTTGGTGATCTAGTTTCATTCTTTTGCATGTGTCTGCCCAATTTTCCCAGCACCATTTATTGAAGAAACTGTCTTGACTCCATTGTATATTCGTGCCTCCTTTGTCAAATATTAATTGAGCATAGTGATTTGGGTTGATATCTGGGTTCTCGATTCTATTCCATTGATCTATATGTCTGTTTTTGTGCCAGTACCAGGCTGTTTTGAGAACAGTGGCTTTGTAATACAGTTTGAAGTCTGGTATTGAGATCCCTCCTACTTTACCCTTCTTTCTCAGGATTGCTGTGGCTATTCGGGGTCTTTTATTGTTCCAAATGAACTTTTGGAGAGTTCTTTCTAGGTCGGTGAAATATGCCGTTGGTATTTTAATGGGGAGTGCATTGAACCTATAGATTGCTTTAGGAAGTATGGACATTTTGATGATGTTGATTCTACCGATCCATGAACATGGTATATTCTTCCATCTCTTTACATCTTCCTCTATCTCTTTTTTCAGTGTCATGTAGTTTTCTGCATATAGGTCCTTTACTTCCTTAGTTAAATTTATTCCTAGGTATCTTAATTTTTTTGGTGCGATGGTAAATGGAATTGCTTTTTTAATCTCTGTTTCTATAGTTTCGCTGTTGGTGTATAGAAATGCCGTGGATTTCTTGGCATTAATTTTGTATCCTGCTACATTGCCAAATTCATTTATTAAGTCAATTAGTTTTTTAATGGAGTCTTTTGGGTTTTTTATGTATAATATCATATCATCTGCAAATAAGGATAACTTTACTACTTCTTTTCCAATTTGGATGCCTTTTATTTCCTCCTCTTGTCTAATTGCAATGGCTAGTACTTCCAGTACTATGTCAAACAGGAGTGGCGAGAGTGGGCATCCCTGTCTTGTTCCTGTTCTTAGAGGGAATGGTTTTAGTTTTTGCCCATTGAGTATAATGTTGGCTGTGGGTTTATCATATATAGCTTTTATTATGTTGAGGTATGATCCTTGTACTCCCACCTTGTTGAGAGTTTTTATCAGGAAAGGGTGTTGGATTTTATCAAATGCTTTTTCTGCATCTATTGATATGACTATATGATTTTTATCTTTCAGTTTGTTTATGTGATGTATCACGTTTATTGATTTGCGGATATTGTACCATCCTTGCATTCCTGGAATAAATCCTACTTGGTCATGGTGTATGATCTTTGTGATGTTCATCTGGAGTCTATTTGCTAGAATTTTGTTGAGGATTTTGGCATCTATGTTCATGAGGGATATTGGCCTGTAATTCTCTTTCATTGAGTTGTCTTTATCTGGTTTTGGTATTAGGGTGATGCTGGCTTCATAGAAGGAGTTTGGAAGTGTTCCTTCCTCTTGGATTTTTTGGAATAGTCTGAGGAGGAAAGGTTTTAGTTCTTCCTTGAATGTTTGGTAAAACTCTCCTGTGAAGCCATCAGGCCCTGGGCTTTTGTTTGCTGGAAGCTTTTTGATGACTGTTTCAATTTCTTCCCAAGTCACTGGTCTATTGAGATTTTTAGATTCTTCCTGATTGAGTTTTGGAAGGTTGTATTTTTCTAGGAATATGTCCATTTCGTCCAGGTTGTTCAGTTTGTTGGAATAGAGTTGTTCGTAGTATTTTGTAACAATCTGTTGTATTTCGGTGGGGTCTGTTGTTATTTCACCTCTTTCATTTCTGATTTTGTTTATTTGGGTCCTCTCTCTTTGTTTCTTGGTTAGCCTGG
The DNA here is from genome assembly GCA_963693515.1 of Pipistrellus nathusii. Lineage (NCBI taxonomy): Eukaryota > Metazoa > Chordata > Mammalia > Chiroptera > Vespertilionidae > Pipistrellus > Pipistrellus nathusii. The sequence goes on from OY882871.1 coordinate 54,164,326, forward strand.
CTAGAGGTTCATCTATCTTGTTTATTCTTTCAAAAAACCAGCTCTTGGTTTTGTTGATCTTATGTATTGTTTTTTTGGTCTCTATGTCGTTTATCTGTGCTCTGATTTTTGTTATTTCCTTCCTTCTGCTTACAGTGGGCTTTTCTTGTTGCTCCTTTTCTAATTCTTTGAGTTGTAGAGTTAGATCATCTGCTACCTTTTTTTCTAGTTTTTTGCAATAGGCTTGTAAGGATATGAACTTCCCTCTCAAAACTGCTTTTGCTGTGTCCCATAGATTTTGGATTGTTGTGTTTTCATTCTCATTTGTTGCCAGGATGTTTTTAATTTCTTCCTTGATTTCTCTGGTAACCCAGTCCTTGTTTAATAGCATGCTGTTTAATCTCCATGTGTTTGATTTCTTTGGATTATTTTTATTGTAGTTAATTTCCAGTTTTATGCCATTATGGTCTGAGAAGATACTTGATACGATTTCTATCTTCTTAAATTTGAAGAGACTTTGCCTATGTCCCAAAATGTGGTCTATCTTTGAGAATGTCCCATGTGCACTTGAGAAGAATGTATATTCTGCGGCTTTGGGGTGGAGTGTTCTGAAGATGTCAATTAATTCCATCTGGTCTAGTGAGTCATTTAGGATTGATATTTCTTTGCTGATTTTTTGTTTAGATGATTTGTCGAAGGGTGACAGAGGGGTATTAAAATATCCTACTATGATTGTATTGCTATGAATCTCTCCCTTAATGTCCTCCAGCAGTTTTTTTATGTATTTGGTTGCTCCTGTATTGGGTGCATATATATTTACCAGGGTAATTTCTTCTTGTTGGATTGTTCCCTTTAGTATTATGAAGTGGCCTTCATTATCTCTCATTATGTCCTTCAATCTGAGATCTAATTTGTCAGATATAAGTATTGCTACCCCAGCTTTTTTTTCATTTCATTGCCTGGAAAACTTTTTTCCATCCCTTCACCCTCAGTCTGTGTGCATCTTTTTTTCTGAGGTGGGTTTCTTGTAGACAACAGATGTATGGGTCTTGTTTTCTTATCCAATCTGTTACCCTATGTCTTTTTATTGGAGCATTTAAACCATTTACATTTAAAGTTATTAATGATAGGTACTCATTTGACGCCATTTTTAATCTATACCCATGTTCCTTCTTCACTTAATATTTCTTTTATTTTTACAGTAGACCCCTTAGCATTTCTTGCATTGCTGGTTTGGTGGAGATAAATTCCTTCAGTCTTTTTTTGTCTGTGAAGCTCCTGATTTCCCCTTCAATTTTGATTGATAGCCTTGCTGGGTACAGTATTCTTGGATTCAGACCCTTTCTTTGCATGACTTTGTATATTTCATCCCATTCCCTTCTGGCCTGATAAGTTTCCGTTGAGAAATCAGTTGCTAGTCTGATGGGGGTTCCTTTGTATGTAACTTTCTGTCTCTCTCTGGCTGCTTTTAAGATTCTTACTTTGTCGTTGTTGTTTGCCAATTTAATTATAATATGCCTTGGAGTCTGTTTTCTGGGATTCATTTTGCTTGGGACTCTGCGAGCATCTTGGATTTGTGTGGGTTTTTTCTTCTCTATTTCAGGAAAGTTTTCTGTCATTATTTCTTGAAATACTTTTTCCATGTCTACCTCAGTTTCCTTTCCTTCTGGAACCCCTATTATTCGAATATTGTTTTGTTTTGTATTGTCCCAAAGCTCCCGTAGGCTCTCCTCCTGCTTTTTAATCTTTTTTTCTAGAAGTTGCTCTACTTGGGTATATTTTTCCATCTTATCTTCTAGCTCACTGATGCGGTCCTCTGCTTCATCTAGTCTACTCTTGATGCTTTCTATTGAGTTCTTCATGGTAGCGATGTCATTTTTCATTTCCTCTTGGTTCTTCTTCAATTCCTCATGGTTCTTCTTCAATTCCTCGTGGTTCTTCCTCATTTCTTCTTGGTTATTGTCAAATTTCTCTTCCATTCTTTTTAGCCATCCTATGATCATTATTCTGAATTCTTGCTCTGGTAGGCTGGTTGCCTCTGACTCTACTTCCTTTTCTGGTGATGCCTGCTTTTCTTTTATGTGCAGACTATGTTTTTGTCTTCCCATGGCCTCTCTTTTCAGGGTGTCTGGTTATGTGGTGTTCCTTCTCCTGCGTTGATTTAAAGGTACAATATACAACACTACCAGGTACAACACAAGAGGCACTTAACAGGAATGTATTTACAATATTAATAACCTCAAATAAAGGTGACCACTAGAGAAAGGCAACTTAGGGGTTAGGGGAGAAGGAAGAAAGGTAAAAATAAAATAAAGAAAATTTTTTATAAAATTAAAATTTAAAAAAAATTAAGAAAATAAAATAAAAAAAGAAGGATAAAGAGATAGAAAGAGAAGAAAGAAAGTAATGACAAAATAAAGTTGGAAAACAGGGAAAAAAAGAAAGGAGAGAGAGAGAGAGAGAGAGAGAGAGAGAGAGAGAGAGAGAGAAAGAAAGAAAGGGAGAGAAGAAGCAAACTAAAAGAGAAATGGGAAACAAACTATATATATGTGGAGAAAATTGCCATAGAACAACTACTGAACCCAGCTAATGCCAGTAACAATACTTGGAGATTAATACAAACTACAATATCCACTATTATTAAGTAAGGCTATGATATACAGAAGTAATAGAAACAAATAAAAACAGAGGATTTAAAAAAAAATACAATGCAACAATAACAACACAGGAATAAGCATAACCATTTCACTAAAAAGCATAAAAATTCACAATAATCAACCCTCACACAAACAATGCGCAAAGGATAGAGGGGAGAACAGTTTTTTTTTTTTTTTAACTAGTTAATATAGTACAGAAATTGGTATTTATACACTTGGATCAGGGGTTGGAACTTAGGTCTATACGTATAGTGAGAGCTTTAGCAAGGGGTATACAGAAAGAATAGAGGAAAATCTAGAGCCGGAAAGGGATAGGATAAACCATCGACTAAAAGGGTAAAGTTTAGTAAGAGAGTGATGGTGTAAAGGTCAAGTTGAGATAGGGTTGAATGATGCTATAGTAGTGATTAAAATAGAATGGAGGTTATTCCCAATGTAAAATACAGAAAAAAATAAAATAAAATGGTACTGGAGAGGAAACAACCAGACAAACAAACAAACAAACAAACAAGAAAAAACAAAGAACAAAAAAAAAAAAAAAAAGGAAAGAAACAAAAATTGCAAAATAGCAGTAGTAATAGTGATGATAGAGATTGAAAAATGTAATAATTGAAAAGGTAAAATGAAGTAAGGAAAAAAATAGAAAAAATTTTTCTTAAGTAAATGCTATAAAAAGTGAAAATTAAATAAAAGATGTAAAAAATGAAAATAAAATAAAGAATAGTAAAATTAGCATAAAAATGTCCAGTAGTGGTCATTCACTTCCTCTGTTAATGTATTTGGCCCTCCTGATTCTCGGACCAGACAGTCTTGCAGTCCCCAGCATTCCACTGCACCTCAGTTTTGTAAGGTAAACCTTAATTTTAAGCAGGTTATATCTTAGTTATTTGTGTCCGTTTATTTTTGATTAATTAAAAGAAAAAAGAAAGAAAAAAAAAAAAGAAAAAAGAAGAAAAAAAAAAAAAAAGAAAAAGAAGAAAAAAAAAAAAAAGGCAGTTTGTAATTCGGCTCTTAGGTGTCAGTGTTTCCGGTTTGACCGCCCAATCTTTTTGGTTGCTCTGGCCTTCTTTCTCTATGGCTCTAGCTGGCTCCAGGACTATGACTTCTGGCTCCAATCCCTTGTTTCCAGAAGGCAAATTCCCCCTACAATTTCCCCGGCTATGCCCAACTGGGCAGTTCTTCTCTAGTATTCAGAAGCAAGGGGATGAATGGGAACCGGTGCCAAGGTGTCCAGATGTTCCGCCCTTGGCGGGACAGCCGCGATTCTTAACACTCTGTCCCGTGTCCCCTGGCGTTTTAAAAAAAGCCCCTCTTCTGGGGGGGATTACTTCAAACCCAGCACTAGGTGTCGCTGCAGCCTTCTTTGGGCTCCGCTCCGCCTCCGCGGGCGGTAGTTTGCGCACCCGTCTACAGTGGAGGCAGGGCTGGAGCTCCCCGGCTGCCGTAGTGGAGGCGGGGCCGGAGCTCGCCGCCGCGGAACCCAGATCCCTTAGGCTATCCCCGCAAACTCTGACCTTTCCGTGGGTGACTGAAGATCTCCCCGGAATCCACGTGTCTGCGCAGCTCTGGGAGTCTCAGCTGCTCGATGGACCTCCGGGCTGTGCGTTTTCCACGCCTCAGAGAAGCTTTTTCCTTCCTGGCAAGACAATGCAGCCCTTCCTCCACGCCCACAGCCCACCGCTCGCTGCCTCCGCCGCCGCCGCTGCCGCCGCCGCTGCCACTGCTGCCGCGGCCGTCCTGGACGCTTGGTCAGGAAATCCTGTCCAGCGGACCCTCCCTTACCCTCCTTGAGAGCTCCGCTGTCCCTTAGCTGCCAATCAACTCTCCCTGAGCGACTCAGAAGCCCCTTTTATCCGTTCTGGGACCAGAGTCAGAACAGGTCCGACTGTTCGGTCGCCATCTTCAAGCTCCGCCTCCGGATTCATACACTGTTTAATGTGCTCTAAACTCGAATTAACGAATTCCTGGATCTAATATACGTTTTCCAAATGAACAACTCAGTTGATGAAGTGTTTTATACAAGTTCTATGCGAGTTCTCATCTATATATTGTCATTTTCCCAAGTTACTGATGTTTTCTTGTAGTTTCTAACATTAGCCCTTCTTGTCCAGGTACAAACATTGGGAACATGGGCAAACGACTACGTAAACACTGTTATGAACCTGAAAAGCTCGGGAACATTGACTCTCAACTATGTTTTAGATTTTAATGATACATCTCAGTGAAGTGTAAGGCTTTCCAAAGCTGCTAAATGTGTTTATTTCTCTATTTCAAGTGTATTCTGCCGTGTATTTCACACATTCACCATTCTAGGCTCCTTAAAGGAAACAACATAGGATTCATACACTTTTTAATGTGCTCTAAACTCGAATTAGGGAATTCCTGGATCTAAGATACGTTTTCTACAGGAACAACTCAGCTGAAGAAGTGTTTTATACATGTTTTATGCAAGTTCTCATCTATTTATTGTCATTATCCCAGAATTACTGATGTTTTCTTGTAGTTTCTATCATTAGGCCTTCTTCTCCAGGTATACACATTGGGAACATGGACAAACAACTACCTAAAGACTGATATGAGCCTGAGAAGCTGGGTACATTGTCTCTCAACTATGTTTTAGAGTTCAATGATACATCTCAGTGAAGTGTAAGGCATTCCAAAGCTGCTAAATGTGTTTATTTCTCTATTTCAAGTGTATTCTGCCGAGTATTTCACACATTCACCATTCTAGTCTCCTTAAAGGAAACAATATAGGATTCATACACTCTTTAATGTGCTCCAAACTCGAATTAAGGAATTGCTGGATCTAAGATACTTTTTCCATATGAACAACTCAGTTGAAGAAGTGTTTTATAGATGTTCTATGCGAGTTCTCATCTATTTATTGTCATTTTCCCAGAATTACTGATTTTTTCTTGTAGTTTCTAACATTAGGCCTTCTTGTCCAGGTATAAACATTGGGAACATGGACAAACAACTACCTAAACACTGTTATGAACCTGTAAAGCTCGGGAATATTGTCTCTCAACTATGTTTTAGAGTTTAATGATACATCTCAGTGAAGTGTAAGGCTTTTCGAAGCGGCTAAATGTGTTTATTTCTCTATTTCAAGTGCATTCTGCCGTGTTTTTCACACATTCACCATTCTAGGCTCCTTAAAGGAAACAACATAGGAATCAAACACTGTTTAATGTGCTCTAAACTCGAATTAAGGAATTCCTGGATCTAAGATACTTTTTCCATATGAACAACTCAGTTGAATAAGTGTTTTATAGATGTTCTATGCGAGTTCTCATCTATTTATTGTCATTTTCCCAGAATTACTGATGTTTTCTTGTAGTTTCTAACATTTGGCCTTCTTGTCCAGGTATAAACATTGGGACATGGACAAACAACTACCTAAACACTGTTATGAACCTGTAAAGCTAGGGAACATTGTCTCTCAACTATGTTTTAGAGTTTAATGATACATCTCAGTGAAGTGTAAGGCTTTCCGAAGGAGCTAAATGTGTTTATTTCACTATTTCAAGTGCATTCTGCCATGAATTTCACACATTCTCCATTCTAGGCTCCTTAAAGGAAACAACATAGGATTCATACACTGTTTAATGTGCTCTAAACTCGAATTAACGAATTCCTGGATCTAATATACGTTTTCCAAATGAACAACTCAGTTGATGAAGTGTTTTATACAAGTTCTATGCGAGTATTCATCTATATATTGTCATTTTCCCAAGTTACTGATGTTTTCTTGTAGTTTCTAACTTTAGCCCTTCTTGTCCAGGTACAAACATTGGGAACATGGGCAAACGACTACGTAAACACTGTTATGAACCTGAAAATCTCGGGAACATTGTCTCTCAACTATGTTTTAGAGTTCAATGATACATCTCAGTGAAGTGTAAGGCTTTCCGAAGCGGGTAATGTGTTTATTTCTCTATTTCAAGTGTATTCTGCCGAGTATTTCACACATTCAACATTCTAGTCTCATTAAAGGAAACAATATAGGATTCATACACTGTTTAATGTGCTCTAAATTCGAATTAAGGAATTCCTGGATCTAAGATACTTTTTCCAGATGAACAACTCAGTTGAAGAAGTGTTTTATAGATGTTCTATGCGAGTTCTCATCTATTTATTGTCATTTTCCCAGAATTACTGATTTTTTCTTGTAGTTTCTAACATTAGGCCTTTTTGTCCAGGTACAAACATTGGGAACATGGACAAACAACTACCTAAACACTGTTATGAACCTGTAAAGCTTGGGAACATTGTCTCTCAACTATGTTTTAGAGTTTAATGATACATCTCAGTGAAGTGTAAGGCTTTCCGAAGCGGCTAAATGTGTTTATTTCTCTATTTCAAGTGCATTCTGCCGTGTATTTCACACATTCACCATTCTTGGCTCCTTAAAGGAAACAACATAGGATTCAAACACTGTTTAATATGCTCTAAACTCGAATTAAGGAATTCCTGGATCCAATATACGTTTTCCAAATGAACAACTCAGTTGATGAAGTGTTTTATACATGTTCTATTCGAGTTCTCATCTATATATTGTCATTTTCCCAGAGTTACTGATGTTTTCTTGTAGTTTCTAACATTAGGCCCTCCTTTCCAGGTATAAGCATTGTGAACATGGACAGACAACTACCTAAACACTGATATGAACCTGAAACGCTGGGGAACATTGTCTCTCAACTATATTTTAGAGTTCAATGATACATCTCAGTGAAGTGTAAGGCATTCCAAAGCTGCTAAATGTGTTTATTTCTCTAATTCAAGTGTATTCTGCCGAGTATTTCACACATTCAACATTCTAGTCTCCTTAAAGGAAACAATATAGGATTCATACACTGTTTAATTTGCTCTTAACTCGAATTAAGGAATTCCTGGATCTAAGATACTTTTTCCACATGAACAACTCAGTTGAAGAAGTGTTTTATAGATGTTCTATGCGAGTTCTCATCTATTCATTGTCATTTTCCCTGAATTACTGATGTTTTCTTGTAGTTTCTATCATTAGGCCTTCTTGTCCAGGCATAAACTTTGGGACATGGACAAACAACTACCTAAACACTTTAATGAACCTGTGAAGCTCGGGAACATTGTCTCTCAACTATGTTTTAGAGTTTAATGATACATCTCAGTGAAGTGTAAGGCTTTCCGAAGCGGCTAAATGTGTTTATTTTTCTATTTCAAGTGCATTCCGCCGTGCATTTCACACATTCACCATTCTAGGCTCCTTAAAGGAAACAACATAGGATTCAAACACTGTTCAATGTGCACTAAACTCAAATTAAGAAATTCCTGGATCTAAGATACATTTTCCACATGAACAATTCAGCTGTAGAAGTGTTTTATACATGTTCTATGCGAGTTCTCATCTATTCATTGTCATTTTCCCTGAATTACTGATGTTTTCTTGTAGTTTCTATCATTAGGCCTTCTTGTCCAGGTATACACATCGGGAACATGGACAAACAACTACCTAAAGACTGATTTGAGCCTGAGAAGCTGGGTACATTGTCTCTCAACTATGTTTTAGAGTTCAATGATACATCTCAGTGAAGTATAAGGCTTTCTGAAGCGGGTAATGTGTTTATTTCTCTATTTCAAGTGTATTCTGCCGAATATTTTACACATTCAACATTCTAGTCTCATTAAAGGAAACAATATAGGATTCATACACTGTTTAATGTGCTCTATACTCGAATTAAGGAATTCCTGGAATAAGATACTTTTTCCACATGAACAACTCAGTTGAAGAAGTGTTTTATAGATGTTCTATGCGAGTTCTCATCTATTTATTGTCATTTTCCCAGAATTACTGATTTTTTCTTGTAGTTTCTAACATTAGGCCTTCTTGTCCAGGTATAAACATTGGGAACATGGACAAACAACTACCTAAACACTGTTATGAACCTGTAAAGCTCGGGAACATTGTCTCTCAACTATGTTTTAGAGTTTAATGATACATCTCAGTGAAGTGTAAGGCTTTCCGAAGCGGCTAAATGTGTTTATTTCTCTATTTCAAGTGCATTCTGCCATGTATATCACACATTCACCATTCTTGGCTCCTTAAAGGAAACAACATAGGATTCAAACACTGTTTAATGTGCTCTAAACTCGAATTAAGGAATTCCTGGATCCAATATACGTTTTCCAAATGAACAACTCAGTTGATGAAGTGTTTTATACATGTTCTATTCGAGTTCTCATCTATATATTGTCATTTTCCCAGATTTACTGATGTTTTCTTGAAGTTTCTAACATTAGGCCCTCCTGTCCAGGTATAAGCATTGTGAACATGGACAGACAACTACCTAAACACTGATATGAACCTGAAACGCTGGGGAACATTGTCTCTCATCTATATTTTAGAGTACAATGATACATCTCAGTGAAGTGTAAGGCATTCCAAAGCTGCTAAATGTGTTTATTTCTCTATTTCAAGTGTATTCTGCCAAGTATTTCACACATTCAACATTCTAGTCTCCTTAAAGGAAACAATATAGGATTCATACACTGTTTAATTTGCTCTTAACTCGAATTAAGGAATTCCTGGATCTAAGATACTTTTTCCACATGAACAACTCAGTTGAAGAAGTGTTTTATAGATGTTCTATGCAATTTCTCATCTATTTATTGTCATTTTCCCAGAATTACTGATGTTTTCTTGTAGTTTCTATCATTAGGCCTTCTTGTCCAGGTATACACATCGGGAACATGGACAAACAACTACCTAAAGACTTATATGAGCCTGAGAA